>CM077803.1:1485000-1680000 GCA_039737535.1 Lagodon rhomboides | reverse complement strand
TCCTTTTCTCCTTCACCCTTCTAGATTTCCTGTACAAACGGTTGTACACGCGCCGATCCCCTGTTGTCACTGGGTTTCGTTTTGTTTCGTTTTTGTAAAAGTATTGACTGACCTGCTGATAATGATGCATCTATGGAGATGTAGAGTATAGGGTGAATTATATTGAGTGTTAACTTAATTAACTCGGGTTTTAAAATATTATTAATATCACTTTTATTCTTTGCCCCCTCTGTGCCCACCCCGGATGCAAACCCTGTACACCAACAGACTGTCAGTGTATGCCTTCATATGCACACAGTCTGTGTTACCTGGTTGTTTTTGCACAGGTCAGCCCACATGCTGGTGCCGTCTCCTCCGCGCATCAGGACGTGGTAAGTGAAGAAATAAATTCCGGGTATGGAGCAGGTGAACTTCCCAGTGGTCGGGTCGTAGTGGTTTCCCAGGTTGGTCACCACGTCGTCGAACTTGAGCACCTCGTAGCCCTCGTGTTGCTTTTTCAGCCCTGCGTAAAAGGCAATCTTAGGGACGGTGCTGTAAGTGGCCGCGCTTATTGCGCCTGCAGCTGCGCTGGGTCCTGGTAGTCCTGGTAAACCAGATCTGCCTGGTTCACCTTTCTCTCCAGGTGGCCCCGCTGGACCAGGCGGTCCCGGCTCACCGGGAGGTCCCCTCGGACCTGCCTTACCTGGACGACCTGGTTCCCCTTTCGGACCTTGGATAAATGTGGGTAAAGACTGCACGAGGCTGTTGTCCCGGACCGTGTCCGCCGTGGCGGTGCTGGTCGGAGATTTGGTGCCATACGGGTCGCATACCATCCTACAGGTACCGAGCATCTCGTAGTGCGCCGCAGACCCTGCTGAGTTGACCAGAACCGGGATGAGGATTACCAAAACTAGAACCATTACGACCCCCAGGACCCCCGCCGCCACCAGCCGCTTCCTGCCGACCAGCCGCGTCAGCGCAGGACGATCCTGTTGTCTGCTTTTGGGTGAAATCTTGCTGGCTGGAGAGGAAACCCTTTCAAGGAAAAAAAGGTGTAGCGGAGCTACACTTTGGTGGTAATGTTTATAAACTTTTTGGAGCGATGCCCCCCTCCCCTCGCCGCCCTCGTCCCTCTCCTCTCCACACTTTTTCTGCTGATGCGCTGCTTCTTCAAGTCTCTCTTGACGCTCAGTCCTTCACTGCTCCGTGATTTCCAAAACCTCTGGATTCAGCATATCGTAGACACTCTGACATCCAGACATGGGGTTGGCCCCTTTTTGATCCACAGGTCTCGGACCAAAATATTTGTTCAGCAGCTTAACTGTTAAGGTGGATCAAGATCACTTAGATCGTCCTCCTGATAGAAGCGATCAAAGAGCCAAAGGCGCAGATACACAGCAGGAACAAATCGGCGGTGGGAGAGAGAGATAGAGATGATAACGCTGAGGGTCCCGATGTTCTGTCGTCCAATAGAAACAGGGCATTTTACCCCACTGTAAAGAAGGGACATTTTATGGAATCTGAATTTTAATATGAGGGGCGGTAGTAAATTTTTAAGCAAGGGCTTTGTTGTAGCGCCCAAATATGCGATGTGTAGTTATTTTGGTGACTTTAGTGAAGTTTTTCCACACTTTTGAGTGTTAAAGATTGCCGCAAATCTGCTCCGTCATTCTGTGATAGAAAGATTTGGTAAGGGATTTGTTGACTGCGCAGCTTAACAAATGTGGATAGTCAATTTAACCAACCTTGAACAGGATCCAAACTGGAACCTGCTATCTGAACGCATCCTTAACCAAAATAATCCACACGACCAACCCACTAATGAAGAGGCTTTTAAGCGCTGACAAATATAGAGAAAGTCACTGATTTATCAGTGAAAACACAGGAGGAGAGGGCAGCCACAGTGAACAGGTTTCATTGGACACAGAAGACTGTGATATGTTCAGGTGAACATTAACAATATATTAACAATTAACAGTTAACAATTATTTGAGCTCATATGGAAGCAACATAAAGGGCAGATTTTAAGTTATTTATGATTAAATACATTTATCAATTTCAGAAATACATTTTTAAACCATTAAATGTATTTTTATTTGAACATTAACAATCCAATAATATCATACGCAGAGCTGAGTGATTTTACTCTTGACATTTTAGGCTATATTTTGCTGATAATTCCAGATTATTAGACTTTTGAATGCTGGACTTGTACTTGTTTTTCTTTTGTTTGTTGTGTTTTCTTTACATTATTGTAGCGCTGCGCCATTAATCCCAAAATAATCGAAATCACAATATTCCTTAGTGAAATATCCAAATCACAAGATGCTGCAATTTTTAATAAAGGTAAATTGTGTAACAACACAGCAAAGTACTGTAGTGCTGCAGAGATGCCCTGACCTACAAATCCTTCTCTCCAGATGTACGAAAACATTTGTGTTTGGTACAGACGGCAACAAATGTCACATCATCTTGATTTTAATAAATGTTTCAGTAAAAATGAAAATTGTGATGCAAAAATGATCATTCCCACTAAACCCAAATCAGATCAGTATGGAATCTGTCAAACAATTGCAATATGACTTGATGAATTATCATGTAGCTCTTCTCCTTTATTATTGTATTGGTACTTTTACTTATGTTTGTATATATTAACACACACACACACACACACACACACAAAAGATCTGAGAAGACCCGAGCTTGGATGAGGGAGGAAAAACACCGAAAAAGACCGCCTGCAGGGGCGAGTTTTTACACATACATACAAACACTTACAAACACATACACACACACACACACACACACACACACATATATGTATATATAATGGCCAAAACCAGGGGAATTCAGCAATGCCTTGAAATTGATAAGGATATGTTCCTCTCCGTCCGTATACACAAATCTATGTCTCAGAAGAAAGGCATATGTCTTGTGGATCAAGAGGACACTGAGACAGTGACAGTGTACTGATGCCACTAAATTCAAACTTGGCATCTCACTCAAGGTCAACACAGTGAACGGTGAATTGCTGTCGAGGGCCACATAAGTCAAAAAATTACTAAACAGAGTAATACCAATAATAAGAATAAACTTAATTTACAAAGCAACTTTATAAGCAAATGTCGCAAAGTTTTTTAATCAAAGCTAGATAGTTGAAGAAAAGTTGAACATTAAAACAGAGTAACACAAAAAGAGGATCAAGAAACATAAACATAATGATAAAACATGTAAGTGTAAAATAGAATGGCACTCATGGCCCAACAGTCCCCTTCAATTCAATCAAGCCAAATCCAATATCAAATAAAACACATTGGAATCTTCTAGATACAGTTATTTATTTGGATCAGCATCAAACTGTACTCACTCATACATGTAGATATCAGCCACCTAACTACATCCGATTTTTTGTATCAAGTTCTACACATTATTCTCCGAGAAATTAACAAAATGTGGAAAAACATCTTATCACTTAATATAAAAGAAAGTGGGTAAAATTTCCTGGATCCGTCTCTTTATCTGGATCCACACCAAAATTGATGGGGTCTGTTCTGGGCCGAGACCCATCTTCCATCCAAGTTCTGTAGAAATCGGTTCAGTAGGACATTGGTGTAATTTCCTTGACGGAAGTAACAATACATGTATACAGTAAATACATGCGTACACACACTGGCACACATTGAGTAAATACAGTATATCTCTGTACACATGCTACATCACACATATACATATTATGCACATATACAGTAGACACACATTACATTAGGCCATTCTGAAAACATAAATGTCGATAACCTACAATTTATTTTATGATTTCTTCAGCACAATTTTAAAACCAAGGCTCATTTTGTGTTTTGACAGAACACCACGCAAATTCACACAATCACATGCAAAAGTAGCAGCACCTCCTGAAACACTATACCCAATTTTGTCATCCTATGGAAAACACATGGTTCATACATTCTCTAGCAAAGGTTCAGACAGAAAGACGACACTATTGCACGCTTTGGTCGCAGTTTATCACACACAACGTCATGTCATTCACTCCTCTCATGCATGCTCACAATGTCCTAATTTGTTACCTCATTATCTAGGGCTGTCAATTGATTTCAGCTGTTCACATCTGCCAGTCACATCTATCCAATAGCACAGTGTAACAGCACCGTTCGCTTGCAGCTGTCTTTTGAAGTATAATGCTCTCTCTGCATTTATTCATTCTGCCATTTTACCCACACGTCCCCTAAGCATAATTTTTCCTTTCATTTCAGCTTGAATTATTGCAAATATTTAACATTCACATACCTTTTTTCCGCATTCATCATAGCAGCAAGCTGATGTCTGACTATCAAACCTATAGGAGAAACATCTCTTCTCCACCTGTACTCCTGCTCACACACAGTTTTTTCATTTAATGAAATTAATGTTTTTTTTAATTATGGGTGCACCAAAACCATTTTTTTCAAACCGAGTACGAGTACGGGTATTTTCATTTGTGTACTTGCCGATACCAAGTACCGATACCGATATTTCTACCACAAAATTAAATATTAGGTTACAGATGCACTGAATTGCTCTGCTTGTTACAACAAATGATAATAAATTAAATACAAATAAATATAAATAATCGTCATTTGCTGTGTCAATAAAAAGCCTCCACATTGGCACTGTCTTCACATTTGACAAAATAAAAAACTTGACAAAATATCAATGAAATTTGACAAATTTAATGATGAAACTTATTACACAGTTAACACAGTCAAATTAATATCTCAATTAAACTATTGCACAGTCTCCACATTTGAATCAGTGTGATATATATTGAAGTTGAGTAGTTGTATCAGCGTCTGCATGGAATCAAGAACTGACTCTCAAATCAAATAAAGAAAGAACATTTCAGAAACATTCCAACAATATTTGCTGTCACTGAACAATTAATTATACAGATATATAATACTGTAGATATGTATTATTTTCTTCTCTCTTTAAGGAAAAGAAGGGCTGCATTTAGAAATAAAATAATGAAAATGAATAAAATTGCTTTTTAAAAATTGTGCATCTTAAAATAAAGAACTTAATTTTTAAAAAATAACATTCCTGTTTCTGATTCCCCTCAAGTAAGGTTTCAACTACTGCACTCATGCACTCCTGGACAACCCCTCCATCAGGAAATGGCTTTTTGTATTGACCAAAAATCCAAGCGACTCTGGGGGAACATTCATTAGCTCTTCGAGACGACATGTGGAGTTATTTTTCTGACTCTGGCTCACTCGTCTCTCTGTCTTGTCTCCCTGTATCGCTCACTCGTCTTCCGTCTGTCTGTATTCAGAGTTGCAACGTTTATAGCCTGGAATGCATAGATTTGATTGGCTGAGTAGCATCACGTAGGATTAACTCGCATGCAATTGGTCAGTGGATTTCCTGATCCGCTAAACCAGTATCATAAAGTCTAGAAAAGCGGTGCCGGTCAAAATAGAAGCGTCCCGTCAAAATTTAAAATACTTCAATAATTTATTGACTATATGTCCAGGTCCGTATATGATGGTGTCTGGGTCTAGACTCGGACCTGTCTGAAATGACAACAAGAAATGACAAGCCGCCCTCTGATCGCGGTGTTGGGCATGTCGATGGTAGGGCAGGTGTGGTTATTAGTAATTAATAATTACTGGTAATAATTATTCAAATTAGATAAATATGATTTAATGTAAATTATGATTAAATCATTAAAACAGGGCACCAACCTGAAATCAGGGACCAATAACCAGACCAAAATAGTCTCATAGAAGGGTTCACTTTAAATGTAGATATTTGTAAAATATTTACAATTAAAGGAACAGTGAAGGAAGTGAATCCAAGCACTGACCATCACAACCAGAAAAGATCACAATATTATGCACAAAATAATCACAGAAAACTGCTATGTACAATATAATAGAATTTATTCACAAGCACCTTGATCAAATCAATAATACTTTCATTGAACAAAATCCATCACTAGACTAAAGCAGCTAACTATGAAACTAAACAAACGAACTCAAGCACAAACCAACAAGCATGTAGCGTGTGTGTGTGTGTGTGTGTGTGTGTGTGTGTGTGTGTGTGTGTAACAAAGAAAGAGAGCCGAAATGGCGGCCGTAGTCAAAGACACAAGATGGCGAAGAGCCAAAATGGCGGCCACGCTCTCCTGGAACATAACGTCACGGAGTGTTCCGTGAAAGGACTACTAAAATGGCCGACCATGACTTGGGGAAGCCACGGTCTAAAGATTACAACACTGGCCAGGCGTGACTTGGAGAAGTCACGCGCAGGATTCGAATAACGGCGATGGTTACAACACCGCTGGCTTCGTGTGTACTTTTGGATACACACATACACACACAAGATAATGTTTGAAAAGGTAGCAGTGCTACCACGAGGTATATATAAAATATAAAAGGGGTTCCCACAAAGCACATGTATCAAATGTTATAGTTAGGTTATTAACCATAAGTCTCCAAGGAGTCACTTATAAGATTTACACGTGTGTCTGCGTAACCCCTAATGTGTGTGTAGTGTACATGTGGGTTAGTTAGGAGAGAGAAAGAGAGAGACGAAGACAAAGGGGGCTAACGCCCTTAGCGGCGGCTATGATAACACGTGGTACTCCACAACGTGGAGGCTCAGATTGGCTCATGATGAGCCAAAATGAAAACAAGCAAGCAACAACTGTTTTACAATGTAAAACTAACAGCAATTAAAAGGGGACTCGGCGGTCCGCAAACTCGAACATTGTAGCTTACAATACAATACACATACAACACAACTTCTAGCATCTGCCCAGACACTAATTAAATAAGCCTCACTCATAGTTGCGTTTCCATAATTCAGCTCGCTTCCTCGGCGTGGATTATTGGCGGTTGCAGCGTCCTGGTTGGCTGTTAAGAACAGCGTGGTTGACACGGGCATGGAGAAAACGGACGTTTTGTGGGGAAAAATCCTCCTTCTGCAGGTAGTGAAAGCAGCTGGTTGTACAGCTACTATCCTGGGTCCGGAGCGTGTTTGGTAACACCCGGCAGTCTGACTCGTCCAGCGAGGTGAAACACTGCGGCCTTCGGCGGTTAAAATCCAAACACATGGTTGCTCCCTTTGAGTAACGGTTGCGCTAACGAAAGCCGTAGCTTCCAGCGAGTCGAAAACTCTGGGACTGGCGAAGAGATGGACACACAGTGGCTCTTATCTTTCTCCGTTCATCCGGTCATTGCGGATGTGACGATGCATTCAGGTGCAATCGGACAATGGGAGATGGGAGTTGCCAAACCTGTGGAGGGCTGTGTCAAGCAGGCGCCACCTACTGGACATTAGGGTCGCTGCACTTTCCTTTGTTAGTGCAATTGAGGCTGCTCTGATGTCAGGCCCATGTGAGGGTCCCAACAGCGGTCTTCAGTTTCATGCAATGTAAGACCTAATGCAATAAAGTGGTATCAGTGCGTGGTATCGGTGAACTTTTGCGAGTACGAGTACAAGTACATTAGCGCAGTATCGGCCAATACCCGATGCCAGTACCGGTATTGGTGAATCCCTAGTATCTATGTATGTATGAAATTCCTGTCCCCTAGCCATTGCCGACTAAGCTATTTAGGTCACTGCTGACCTCTTCCAGCCAAATTTTGTCATCAATGTTTTATAAGTGAAAAAATGCATCATTTGAAGTGGTAGGTAAGGGATACATTTTGCCTAAGTCTAATATTTTCTATGTAGACAATTCCCATTCACCAGCCATGAAGCTAAAATTGTTTGCTACTAAGTTCATTGCTGACCTCATTTGTCCCCATTTGTTCTTTTATACTATATATTTATCGATAAATTGCAGCACTTAATGGCTTAATGAATTAATGTATGAATATGAAAAAGTAATAATACTTGTAACACCTAGGCCTGATCTTTATGTTTATAATTCTCACCTCGTAGCCATTGTTGGCTAATCAATTCAGGGCACCACTGTCATTAGTCATTGCTGGCAAAGCATTAACATCAGTTCCGCACAATTAATTGATGGCAATATGCAATTGAAAGAAACTGCGATTTTTGATATAGGTAAAATGTATGACAACAGCATTATAATGAAGTAGGCTACTGTTGTGCTGCAGAGATTTTGGCCTGGTCATCTTGAGATGTAAAATTTCCTAGATGTAAGAAACATGTATGTTAGAAACAGATGCCAACAAATGTCCCATCATGATTTTAGTAAAAAAATTTCAGCAAAAAGGAAATTATACCGCAAAAGTATCATTCCTACTTCTCATGGATCATATCTTAAAAACAGTCTCTGTAAAAATAATAGCATTTAATGCTTGTTTTTTTTTCAACCATATCATGCAAACCTATGGTTTCCTATGCCTACCTGCTATTTACATTGCAAGTAGGCCAACTCTGTTATCCAGCTAAGCTATTCAGGTCACCAGAAACCATTATCCATTGCTGACCAAGCTACTCAGGTCACCACTAACCATAAGCCATTGCTGGCTAAAGCTTACTCATTGCAAATATGGCATCTCTATCCTGGCCAAGCTATTCATGTAACTGTTGACTTCTTTTGGTCCATCCATTTATTTGCTGAAGTGCAGATTTCTATTAACTCTGAAAGAAATTGCCAGGCCCCCCTATCCAGTGTCTGCTGATGTCTCCTCTTTTCCTCCCTGTTATGCCTCGGCCTAGGGAATACCGAAACATAACATAGTGATCTCTCTCTTTTCCCCACTCTCAAGAATGGATCACAAAAACACGTAGAATGCAGTCCAAAATAAAGGGAATTTATTTACCCAAACGAAATTAAAGACTTCAGGGTGAGCATCGCCTAAAACAATAAACAAAACAAGCTGGGTTTAAATCTCACTTGCCTATACCCAAAATAAAAGTCAACAGAAAAACAGGTTTCTTACTTCACTCCCTAACCAAAAAACAGGAAAAAAGATATCACAAAGAAAAAGGCTACTCACCCCTACCAAAAACTTAAAACAATATATACAATATTTACAAATGAGATCCAAAATCTCATTAACACAAGCAAACATAATTTTTTCTGTTGCCACACTGGCCAGATCGGGTCAGAGATGCGAGCGAGAGAGAGAGAGAGAGAGAGAGAGAGAGAGAGAGAGAGAGAGAGAGAGAGAGAGAGAGAGAGAGAGAGAGAGAGATAGGATTTCCTCCAATCAGCAGCCTCCAACTGAACGGGTACATTTTGGGACACAACAGTGATACAGCTCCCCCCGTGACAGGGAGGGATAACACAACACAGATGGAAACTAACAGAACTGAATATACAAATTATGACCCCTAGGGTCATAATTTGTATGTAAGCAAGCAACAGTGACCAGCGCATGAGGTGCTGATCGTTGTTTCACATGCGGGACAGGAACACCAGGGCCCAGTATTTCAAAACTTGTAATCTGGATCAGGATAATCCGGATAATGAAATCCTCCTTTTCTCAATCATGGATCAAGGTGATCCTGCTGACTTTATCTGAGTATTTCAAAACACTGGCAGGGTGGATCACCGTGATCCCGATCTGGGCGGATACGGATTTCCAAATCTCGTCTCTCCGCCTCCGGATCGAAACATGGCGGACTACCTCACGAAAGGAGCAGCTGGGAGCACGACTTTCACGTCAAAAGTGTAAGTTTACCGTTGTCTAATGTGTAGCGGTTTTAAGACCATACGAACGCCAACCAACATATCATGCAAGCCAACTTCTTGAATCGTCACCTAATTAAAACCAGGCTGTAGCGATCTCTAATTGAGCCGCGGCCGCACTAACGGTAGCTAACTTGGCTCCATTGACTTGTGTGTTAAGCAGCTAGCGGGCTCGCGAGGAAGCTGCTTTGTTGATGAATTTTGCAGTGTATGGTTTCATTTAAAAGGGAATTAATCGGACGTACATCGTACCGTAACTTTTTAAACTAACACCAACCTGTTCAGAGTTTATTAGCGTTACGTCATTGGCAACACTGCAGACTTAAAAAACTAGGCTCCATGTGCACAGAGCAGACTGTTGCAGTATGTTGGAAACGTAACATTACACGGTACGAGTATTAACTATACGGTTCATTCAGAAGTGTCAGGATGCTATAGTGATGCTGCTGATGATATCATGCTTTTGTGTACATAAAGATATACTCATACACCTTCTTTCTTCTACTTTCAGAGTCCACTCATGGACCACTCAGCTATTAAAGACAACCGGGTCCGCATGAGTGCTGGAAATCCTTTGAAATGCTTTAATTGTATTAATACATTCAAGGTTTTCAAGTTATTGGATTCTGAAGAAAGTGCTTGAAATTGTAATTGCATTACTGTCATGGTATATAGCTTGGTCAGTGACACAATTAGAAACATTTTTTCATCCTAATTTGTCTCCCTTATATAGAAGGCTCTCACTAAACATAATTATGGTCATTTATAGCAAAATAGCATCTGATTTGATGAAGTAAAATAATCAGTTTGTACACAAACACTTACTAAAATACATTGCTGCATGTTTTAAAATCACATTCAAGCCATTTCCAAACATTTTAAAAGTGCATTTTTAAGCTTCTGACTGAAGTCAAATTTGTCTTCATTTAATCAGAAGCATGAAAATATACCTTGAAAATGCTTGGAAAGTGCTTCAATGTGCAGCATGATATAAACTGACACTGAAAAATGCAAGTGCACACATCTCATAGTTGAACCATTTAATTGGAAAAATAAAGATTAACCACTGCATTTTGTACAGCTCTTCCAGCAGGACCATCAGGCTGCAGTGGTGGTGGAGGCAGCAGATCAGGGACTTCTGCGCAGGGAGGAGGTCCATCAAAGAGAGCCTCCTGTAGTGGCACTCTTCTTGTTTGTGCCATGTTGTGGAGCACAATGCAGGCACAGATGATGTGACAGGCCTTCTGTGGCTCCACACGGAGATAGTACAGGCAGGCAAATCTGCGTTTTATCACACCATTCAGGCGCTCAATTGTCCCTCTTGTTGTGGCATGGACATTGTTGTACCTCTGCTGGGAGTCATTGGTGACAGTAGCAAAAGGGGTCATCAGCCAGGGTAGAAGGGGGTAACCACTGTCACCGAGGAGGATGCCATCTGGGGTGGTCTGCTGGAACATTTGAAAGAGTTGGCTTCCTCTCAAAATACGGGCATCGTGTACAGACCCAGGCCATCTTACGACACAGTTGGTGACAATGAGGTCAGCATTCCCCACAAGCTGCACGTTAATGCTGTGCTGGCCCTTTCTGTTCACATACTCCCACTCCCTGGCATGAGGTGCCTGGATATGCACATGTGTACAGTCAATGACACCAATAGTATTGGGCATCCCCCCAATGAGAAGAACTTCCTCTTGGTCCTTGCCATGTCATCCTCATTTTCAGGCCATTTTACAAATTGACCCAGAAGACTGGTAAGGGCAGGTGACACTGAGTGCACCATATTGCCCACTGCTGACTTTCTCACCGCCAGTCCATCCCCGATCACTTCAAAGAAGGAACCAGAAGCATAGAAACGTAGCGCTATAAGCACTTGCTCCTCCACAGTCAAGGCATGGCTCCTCAGAGTGGCACGTTCAAGGTGAGGACGAAGAATATTGCAGATGAAAGCAATATCATCTCGCCCAAATCTGTATCGTGCATAAAGCTCATCATTGGAGTAATGCTCGAGCAGGTTGGGGCGTTCGGCATAGTGTCGTGGCCTATACCTTCTCCGTCGGTGCCGGTGTACAATCGAGGTCATTGTCTGTTTCTCCTTCTGATGTAACGAGAACCATTCATGCTCAGAGAACCCAATTTAAGCCCTTCCCAATCAACCTGGGATACTCTCACACCTGAATGTAATTTCACTAGCATGGTATAAAAGAGTGACCGGTTGACCAACCTCCAGACAACATGGAGGCCCAAAGAAAAGGGGTTGAATTTTACATCTGCTGAAACCCATGCATTGCTGGATGGGGTGTGACTACACTATTCAAGTTTGTTTGGTACTTTCAGCACCCCTGGCCAAACCAATGTATCTGCAAAAAGTAAAGCGGAGATTTGGGCTGCTATTACAGCACAAATAAATGCCACTGGCAGTGGCCAACTAAGGTCTGTGGAGCAAGTTAAACTTCGGTGGAAGAACCTGAAGCAAAAAGCCACCAAGGACCAGGCAGAGGCAAAACAACCCCAAACTGGGAACAAGCCCTTCAAAGGTGAGACCTGTCTGTTTTCTAGATTATATTATATATCACACATCTATAATATGTATTAAATTGTCACCAATTTCAGCTATTAAAAACAGCTGTACAGCCTTATAGAGTTGACTGAAATTCAGGACTTGTTGGTGCACATAACCAAAGGGCCCTGAAGTTGTGTGAACTCAATAAGGCTGTGCAGCTAGTTACCTAATTAAGTTTGTTAGTTTTTATACTTTTCCTTTTTTTACAGTGCACTTATATCCCATATTATGTTACATTAATGTTAAATGTACTCATTTCATGTCACTTTTGTGAAGCACCATGAGCTACATGTCTTATATGAAATGTGCAATACAAATGTTTTTATTTTTAAAGGTGGTGAATTTTCAGAGGCTGTCCTTGACATCCTTGGAGGGGAGAGTTCTCACGCCCTCCATGGGATTTTGCCAGCCAGTGTTGGGGAGCCAGCTGACGAGCCACTCAACCTCTCGTCTGAATGTGTGTTCCTCACACCTGTGGAGGCTCCAGAGGGTGAACCTTCAACCAGCACCAGCATTGCTCCACCCGATGCACCACAAGAGGTTCGTGGGCCAGAGCGTCGGAGACGGAAGAGGCATGCCGGTGATGAGGATGCTTATCAAAAGCTCCTCACAATGCAGACCGAGAGGGCGGTCAAACAAATTGAACTGGCCAATGAACAAATAAAGCTGACGCTGCTTTAGCAAAAAGAAACAGAACTGAAAATAAAGCTGTTAGAAAAACAGCTCACTTCTGACCTCTGAGCTGGATTGGGTCCTATTTTAGTTGGTGGCCACATTATTTGAAATGTCTTTGTTTTGTTGGCATTAAAGTTTGTTTGGACCCTGCATTCCTGTTGTCTTTCTCTGATGTTTTGGTACATGCAAGTTACAATGTTTGAAACTAGAATTTGAGAAATAGGTCTGTAATTGTTACTCTTATTTACAGCAGTTTCAGAAAGTGAGGTCAAATATTTTACTATGCTTTAAATTTCTTACAATTAAGCTGCTTTAATGTTTAAAGTAAAACACTAACACTTTAGATTAAGTGTAATGAACATCTTGAGTAACAATATCTAGGAGAAGTGGAGCTGAGACTTAATCTAATTGAATTAATCTAAGTCAAATCCACCTCTGAGGTGGGATCCAAATGATCCTGAAATTTTGGTATCAAGTTGATCCAGATATCTGCCTTAGCTTTTGAAATACCCAAATCCAGCCTTTTATCTGGATTCAAGGGAGGACTGGATTACCAGAGCGGAATCCAAATCTTCAGGATCAGGATTATCTGGATCTGTGTTGAAATACCCAGTTTTCAGATCAGATCTAGATTTAATCCAATCCGACCAGGATAATCCTGTCAGATCACTTTTGAAATACTGGGCCCAGAGGGGATTGTGGTCTGTGTATACCATAACCGGAATGGAGCTCGAGCCTACATAGACCTCAAAATGTTGTAGAGCTAATAGCAGGGCCAGACATTCCTTCTCAATAGTGCTGTAGTTCACCTGGTGTTTATTGATTTTTTTTTTAAAAGAAACATACTGGATTTTCATTCCCATGATCATCCTCCTGCAGTAGCACAACACCTGCACCATAAGCGCTTGCATCTACCTCCACCTTAAAGGGATGCACAAAATCAGGTGCAGCCAGTACTGGCGCATGCAAAAGAGGGCTTTGGCAGAATCAAATGAGTCCTGGCATTCAGCTGTCCACAAGAACTGGTGAGATGGACTCACTAAGAGGTCAGTGGCGCAACAACACTAGCGAAGTAGCGATAATAGCCACACATCCCCAGAAACCGGTGCAGCTGTCGCCGTGTCTCTGGTACAGGGAACTCCAAAATGGCCTGAATGTTGGCCGACAGGGGGTGCACTTGTCCCTGTCCTACCTGCTTTCCCAAATATGTGACCACAGCTTTACCAAATTCACACTTTGCCAGATTCAACATCAGAGAAGCACTCTCTAAGCGATTGAATATTTCCTGCAGTGTGTCTAAATGCTCAGACCAGGTGGAAGAATATGCTACAATGTCATCCAGGTACGCCTCACAGTTTTTCACACTTGAAAGGACAGTATTCATCAGCCTTTGGATGGTGGCAAGTGCGTTTCTCAACCCGAAAGGCATAACGGTGTACTGGCGGAAGTAATCTGGAGTGACAAACGCTGAAATTTCGGATGCACGCGGTGAAAGAGGCACCTGCCAGTAACCCTTTAATAGGTCCAGTTTAGTGATGTATTTGGCAGATCCCACTCTATCAACACAATCATCCATGCGGGGCAGAGGAAATGAATCGGGTTTAGTAACGGCGTTCACCTTCCGGTAGTCATTGTGGTGTGTATGTATTTATTTGTAGTGCAGGAAGTCGAAGCGGAAGCAGGAAGTGTCTGTATGGAGCAAGTGTCTGACGGAGCACAGACGGATGACAGCTCATTGAAACTGTGTTTTCTTTTCATTCATTCATTCTGTGAACACGAAAACCAACTCCCTACAGTATTACTCATTAGCACCTGCGTCAGAGTTACTCAGTACAAAGTCGTAAAGTTGCTGAGCTAACTAGCCGACAGCAGCAACAACTCGCAACCAGGCCCCGACTACGCTGGCACTGATTTTATCAAGAACTGTCTTTTACTCGGTGTGTATCCGGCTACATTCATCAATCAATGCCCACATTGATTAAATAAACATCAGTGGTCACATCGGCTACAGACTGGAACTCTGCAAACGAGACTTACCTGAGATTTCCACCAATTCCTGGGCCCTCGCCGGTAAGTCTCCTCTCCATGTTGTTGATCTGCTACTTCACTGCTGCGGGCTCCAGACGGAGCCCTGGCGTGTAAGTGTCCGACACGGCACAGTCCAGTCTTCATTTCAGATTGTCCTCTGTCCGATCCTGTCTGGTGTTGTTGGCTGCCTGCTGGCTGTTGTCCTCTCTGTTTCAGCCATGGCTCCACTCTCCTCTCCATCCGGTTGTGTCAGCTGCGCCTGCCTGGCTGAAAAGATCCAGGAGTTGGAGAGAAGAATCTCCAACCTCTACCAGATCCAGGAAGCCGAGAAGCTGCTGGACACCATCGTCTTCGCACCACCACACGCCGACTCCACCGGCGCATCAGTGCCTGATTTCACCACTCCCAACACTGCTGCTGTGACCACCCCTCCTCCGGAGCCCGCTGTCACCACTCACTGTCCCGGTGGGAAACCTCCTTCACCCCCCGAGTCTGTCTCCATTCACTGTGCTCCCACAGCTGCTCCTCCACCCTCCATCCCCGATGTCTCCTGGTCAAGGCTCGGAGCTAAACCTAAGGCCCCGGCTAGCTCCACTCCATCTCAGCAGGAGCACTGGTCCCATATCAGTGCCCGCACCGGGAAAACAAGGCTTCCACCACAGGCTCCTCTCTTCCACCTTCACCTGGAGAACAAATATAACATTCTTGACCTGCACGATTTCCCCCTCTTACCCGCGGCCGCGGGATCCCAGCCTACGTCCTCCCGGCTGTCCCATGGGTCCCGGACCTCTCCGTCGTCCCCGTCCTGTCCACCTGCCGTGCCGGAGCACTCCAACACAGAGTCCCGCCCGCGGTCAATACCGTGCTTGCTTGCCCGTGTCCCTCCCGTCTTATCCCCGTCCTCCCTGGAGAGTTCCCCTCCATCGTCTCATCCCTCTCCGGTCACGCAGTCTCCACGTCCACTTTTCCCTCCAACGACCTTAATCGTAGGCGACTCCGTTGTAAAAAACATCCGCTTTTTCAACGCAGTCACACGGTGTTTCCCCAGTGCGAAGGTCCTTGACATCTTAACACATCTCCCCTCTCTGTTAAATACTCTGCCAACCTCCATCCAGAGAGTTATAGTCCATGTTGGTACAAATGATACATCCCTCCGCCAGACCGAGCTCACGAAAAATCACTTCACTTGACTTTTAAACTTCTTGAAAAACTGTGAACTGTCTGCATTTATCAGCGGTCCCATCCCCACTAATGGCCGTGGGTGTGGGCGTTTCAGCCGAGTCCTCAGTTTGCACACCTGGCTCCAGTCCGCGTGCCAAGCTCACAGCATTCCCTTCGTGGACAATTTTAATCTTTTCTGGAACCGTTCGTCCTTTTTTATATCGGACGGACTTCACCCGAACCACCTAGGTAGCTACATGTTAGCGGCTAATCTACAGCACACTGTACATTCATTCACCTGTGACTGACTGTTTGCTTCCACCTCACACACGCCCGCATTTACACTCCCTGGACCCACTCCCACCATCATTGCCACTTTCTACCGCCCCCCCAAGCCCCACAGTGACTTCTTAAATGATTTTGCCGTCTTACTCACCCATCTATCCACTCTATCACCAAATATAATATTACTGGGGGACTTCAATATACACATGGACAACATTAATCTACCCCTCACCAGAGACTTTTTATCATGCCTGGACAGTTCTGGACTCCATCAATTCATCAACTTCCCAACACACACAAAAGGACACATTCTGGACCTAATCTGCTGCTCTGGTCTCACCCCCTCCAACTGCATAGCTGATGATCTCCATGTGAGTGACCATTTCCTCATCTCTTTTAGCACTGCACTCTGCCTCTCAAGAATCAAGTCACCACGCTTCATTTCATTCCGGAACTTAAAGAACATCAACATTGACACTCTCTGCTCCAACATTGACAATATTCTGATCCCGGACTGTTCTACCTCCTGTGATGAAATGATAACCCACTACAACATAAGCCTAAACAACATCCTCAACTCCCTCGCTCCAGTCAAAACACGCTCTGTTTCCTTCTCCACAACTGCCCCCTGGTATACCCCTCATCTCCGCTCCTTGAAAACTAAAGGCCGCCAGCTGGAAAGACTCTACAAAAAAACTGGACTCACCATTCACAAAGAAATGTACATAACCCACATACGCCATTACAAGGACTCAATCACTCAAGCCAAAACAAACCACTACTCCGCTCAGATAATCTCCAATGAAGGAAACACCAGATCACTGTTCACATTGCTTAATAGAACTCTCCAGTCACCTGACTCCTTACCTCCCCACCTGTACTCAACTGACACCTGTAACTCCCTAATGCAGTTTTTTAATGACAAAATCTCCAACATCCACCAACACTTAGACTCAGGCTCACTCCCTCTCCCCTCACCTGCACTTCCTCTCCTCCTGCCAGCACCTCTGCCACACTGTCAGCATTTCTCTAGTTTCCAACTCCCTGATTATCTTCAAATCTATGACCTCATCCGGAAATCCAAACCCTCTACCTGTCAGCTTGACCCCCTCCCCACCACCCTGGTCAAATCATGCCTCCCCTCTGTGCTTCCCCTCATATCTGCCATCATTCATTCCTCACTCACCACTGGAACTGTTCCCTCATCCCTCAAAACTGCAGCTATCACCCCTATCCTGAAAAAACCTGGCTCAGACCCCAACAATTACAATAATCTCCGCCCCATCTCCAACTTACCTTTCATATCCAAAATCCTTGAAAAAGTAGTCGCCACCCAATTACATACCCACTTGACACAAAACTCCCTCTATGACCCTTTTCAATCTGGTTTCCGCCCCCGCCACAGCACCGAAACTGCACTCATAAAAATCACAAACGATCTTCTTACTGCAGCTGATTCCGGTTCACTTTCCATCCTCATCCTCCTTGACCTCAGTGCAGCCTTTGACACCATCTCCCACCCCATCCTCCTTAGTAGACTCTCCTCCATCGGCATCACCCACACCCCCCTTCACTGGTTCCACTCCTATCTCTCAGGCCGCACACAGTTCATCCAGCTCAAATCCTTCAAGTCTAACCCCTCCCCAGTCACTACAGGTGTACCCCAGGGCTCTGTCCTGGGGCCCCTTCTTTTCATCACTTATCTCCTCCCCCTTGGTACCATCTTCCGTAAATTCAACATCCAATACCACTGCTACGCGGATGACACCCAGCTCTACCTTTCCAGTAAACCAAACTCCACACTCCCACCCTCTTCCCTCACCACCTGCTTATCTGAAATCAAATCCTGGTTCACTTCCAACTTCTTAAAATTAAACAGTGAAAAAACAGAAACCCTTCTAATTGGCTCCAAATCCACACTATCCAAAATTGACCGTTTTCCCCTTCTCATCGACAGCTCCTCAGTTTCCCCCTCCCCTCAGGTTAAGAGTCTGGGTGTCATCCTTGACACCACTCTATCATTCAAATCTCATATCAATAACACCACTCGATCTGCCTACTTCCACTTACGTAATATCAACCGACTCCGTCCCTCCCTCACCCCCAACACTGCCTCCATCCTTGTCCACAGTCTCGTCACCTCCCGTCTAGATTATTGTAACTCCCTTCTCTTCGGTCTCCCTCACAAGTCTCTCCATAAGCTTCAACTGGTCCAAAACTCTGCTGCACGTGTCATCACCAAAACCCCTTCTTCCAACCATATCACCCCCATCCTACAGCAACTTCACTGGCTCCCAGTCACTCTAAGAATCCAATTCAAAATCCTTCTATACACCTTCAAAGCTATCCACAACCTTGCCCCTCCATACCTGTCTGACCTCCTCCACACAGTCACTCCAGCACGCCCCCTCAGATCCTCCTCCTCTCTCCACCTCACTGTGCCCCCTGCTCACCTCAGCACCATGGGGAGCAGAGCTTTCAGTCGCTCTGCTCCCCGACTCTGGAACTCTTTGCCATCTGACATCCGAAATACCGACTCTCTCCCTCTTTTCAAAACAAAACTCAAAACCCACCTGTTTAAAATTTCTTACCCACTCCACCACCCCTAACTCTAACATTCCCATCATTCTGCACAGTTTTATTCATGTGCACTTTTATTTATTCATTTTTTCTGATGTTTTGAATGTGTTTTTTGTATGTTTCTTATGTTTCTTTGTTGTTTTGATGATGATGGTCTCTGTAAAGTGTCCTTGAGTGGCATGAAAGGCGCTTTCTAAAAATAAAATTTATTATTATTATTATTATTATTATTATTATTACAAAAACGATGAGTTTGGTCAGATTTTGGCACCAGAAGCGAAGGCGCTCCACGGACTAGAACTCGGCACAGCAAAATCATTTTCTAAAAGGTATGCAACCTCCGTCTGCATCACCGCCTGCTTCACAGGATTCACGTGGTACGCGCGCTGCTTAATTGGCCTTTGGTTCCCCACATCTGTGTCATGCGTGAGGACTGTTGTCTGGGTGGGCTTATCCCCGAACAGTGCAGCATGACCACGAATGAGGCAGCAAATGTCACTTTTAGCCGTATTACACAAATATGACAAATGTTCCTCCAAGTTTTCCAAGATTTTGGAATTCTCCAAACGTGCACCAGGAACTGAAATAGACCGCTCACACAGCCTGTCCTCTTTCGGACTGTAAGGAGGTGAAACCACAGAGACTACAGGTGAGACACATGGCTCAGGCGGCACGACTGGCGCGTCAGTGCTTTTGTGGACAACATATTGTTTGAACATGTTAACAAGGCACACTCGGGACTTTTTCTTTCTATCTGGCGTCTTTATCACATAGTCTGTGTCACTTCATCCATCTCTCATCTTAGCTTAATGTGCCCATCACTCTGGGACAGGGTCAGTCTGGACTCATCAGACCAGATGACCTTTTTGCATTGCTCCAGAGTCTAATCTTCATGCTTTAGCAAATTGAAGCCTTTTTTCTGATTAGCCTCACCGATAAGGGGTTTTCTTAAGGCTACACAGCTGTTTAGTCCCAGTCCGCTGAGTTCTCTGTGCACTGTGCTTGAGGAAATGCTCTTACTTTCATTATTAAACATAGCTGTTGGGACCCTCACCATGTGGTTCTCACAATAGAGCAGCCTGCATGTAGACGAAAGCCTAGGTGGGACCTCCTTGCACTAGTAAAGCCTGGTAAACAAAGGAAAGTGCACGGACCCTAGTTTCCGGTAGGTGGGGCCCCATTGGGCAGATAATAGAAATTAGCATGTAAGCTACAATATTTGTGCATTTTTTGGACTGCCGAGTCCTTTTTGCTGCTAGTTTTACACTGTTAAACATTGTTTGTTGCTTGCTGTTCTTTATTCTCATCACGAGCTGATTCAAGCCTCTCCACTATGTGGAGCTAAAGTGTTAGCTTTGCCGCCGTGTGAGCGTGCAATAAGTTGCAATCCTATCAAGAATCAACCAAAGGTGAATTGAGCCGGGCCCCTGGTGATAGAAAGGCCTCATGAGCAGCTTGTTGAAAAACAATCATTGACAACCCGCTATAACTTCGGACACATGTGTCGTGGTAGCACCTGAGGAAATTCGGAACATCAGAGTCTAGCTCTGTCCAAACCACACTGTGATTCAAGGCACATGTTGGGTCGACAAACAATGTTCCGCCATTGTGTGTTCAGCCTTGCGCGGTCACCTCCATTGACCAGCCTTGGTGTGATGTGGCCATGTCTGCCATCTTGAACATACTGTGACATCATCTTCCAAGATATTTGCATCTGTCATTCTGGCTCTCCCCCATCTTGGCTCCTGTAAAACAGGAGAAAGAATAAGACAGGCGACTGTTGCTTCCGTTCAGTGCAGCTTCGCTCAGTAGAATTTTATTTATCAACTTACAAAATATCTCTTTTCTTTTCTCTTTTAATCTTTTCCTGTATTTTGTTTTTACATTCAAGTGTCATTTCGCAGTACAACATCTATAATATCAGAAACAAAACCAAAATACATATCTAGGCTAGTTACAGCTCAATCCTCTTGTTTTCCAAATAAACACATTTTCAACTTCTCCATAAAGAATAATCCTGAGTTCAGTGTACCACTGCATTAATACATCCTTATTCAGTCAATTTACTGAGCTACCATTTAGTTCACAACTACTGAAAACAATACCATGACCTATAAAATACATAGGCCCTCACATGTGGCCTCATTTAGCCTCACTCATAGTACAAATAAAAATAAACTAGCATATTGCTCTTAATGACTGCTGATTCAAAATAAATGCTTGAGCTGAAGACTTGCAAGGTTGAACAACTTCAACTGTTTACAATATTAAAAATACATAACTGTAACATTCAATTTATTTACACATGCAACAAAGTACTGTACCAAAAGAATAGTTTTTAACCCAAAATGAAATGCGCTGGAGCCAGAAACTACGACGTGGTTTGGTCACAACAGAAAAAGTATACTGCGGCGCCATCTTGACCCACACACAGAAAAACGTACGTCTGCCAATTGTTCAGCAAACCCTTCAAACATATTCAGTACCCTTTACAACATCTTCTTCAACATATCAACAAGTGTGGGTAGTTATATGTACTTTCAGACATCACTGACCTGTAAAACAGGAGAAAGAATAAGACAGGCGACTGTTGCTTCCGTTCAGTGCAGCTTCGCTCAGTAGAATGAGGAAGTAAACAAGAGTCCGCTCGCAAGGAGAGTCCGAGAGACGAAGCACAGCGCCACACTGCCTCCTGCTGGCAACACTTAATAGCTGTAAGTGCATCATATAAGCAAAGCTTTTGCTTTTACCCAGAGGCAATAATTGACCATTATGGCACATATTGACATATTTTTTCACAGAAATAATATTTTCAAAATAAAACAAACAAAATTACATAAAATGTGACCTTACATTTCATGAGTGTCACACGCTCCCTGACAAAATAAAAATGGCTCCAGACATTTACATACTCTTAAACCTCAAACCTTTTAAACATTGCACAATATTCAACACTTCTGGTACAGTTTCAATACCCAAAGGTGAGTTCAAGGTAAGATTGTCTGTTGATGTAGGTGCACGTCTGTCAATACACAAATAGTGGTGGAGTGAACTGTGTGGTTGATGTGTATGGTAAGACTTGGTAGGGTGTGGGGCATAACGGCGTCTTGAAAGGTGTGTGGTAGGTCATGGGGTATGTCTGCAATTCCCAGGTTGGTATTGCTGGCAATCCATAGACTCCCACCGTGTTGCAACTGGTTTGGGGTTGGTATGAGGGTCGGCCTAATGTTTGGTATGTGAGCATCTGGGTGGGCTTCCTCTCACGAGTGGACCTCCGAGTTTGTGGCTGACTAGCCTGATCATCATGGGGCTGCTCACTTACTGCTTGAGGGGTAACCATCCTATTGGCTTCCTGCTCAGTTTCTGCTGGTATTGGATCAACAGGTAAGTGCTCCTCTTCTGCCCATTCCTCTTCGTGTGTCCTCTGTCCCATTTCTCTGCTCTCTACATCAGGCAAGCTCTTCCCTCTTTCACTGACATGTACACTTCGTCTAGTTTCTCTTTGAGGTACAAATGGTTGAGTTTGGTCAAATCTCTCAGTGGTGGTTACATGATTAGAATGCTGGTTAGAGTGTCTCTGAGTCTCACATACAGGCTGTACTTGTGTATTCTCAAGTCCTCTCTTTACAGGTATTCTCAGCCAGTATCGGGGTCCATCATCATCAGAAGAGTTACTGCTTGAGTTCCATTCACTCTGTCTTTTTGTATTCGGCCGTCCGATCCTTGCTCTCTGTTGGAGTGGTTCTGTTGATGGAGCAGGTAAGTGTTTTGGTGAGTCTCTCTTCCGTTCAGCTGGTGGTCTCTGTGATGGCTGAGGTAAGTCTACTGGTAGGTCATTGACTAAGTGAAGTAGGTTGCGGTGTAGTGTGCGTACTCTATTTCCACCGGTTTCTGGCGTCACTTTGTAGACCGGCCCGTCAGCAACCCTCTCCTTCACAACATGGACCATGTCCTCCCAGTACGCTCTTAGTTTACCTGGACCACCTCTCTCACTCAGGTTACGCACCAGGACACGGTCACCTGGTTCGAGGACAACACCCTTCACATGGCAGTCATAGTATCTCTTTCCCCGAGAACTTGACTGTTGACTATTCTCAGAGGCGAGTCTGTAAGCCTCCTTCATTCTAGAGGCCCACTTCTCTGCATAGCCTCTTGGGGAAGTAGCTTCTTCATCAGTACCCAAGCCAAATATCATGTCCACAGGCAGGCATGGGTGACGGCCGTACATCAAGTAGAAGGGTGAAAACCCAGTCGCCTCATGCCTGGTACAGTTATAGGCGTGGATGACTTTTGACAAGTGTTCTCTCCACCTTTCCTTTTCTTTTTCCTTCAGGGTCCGGAGCATTTGAAGCAAGGTACGGTTAAATCTCTCCGCCGGGTTCCCCTGAGGATGGTAGGGAGTGGTCCCTGAGTGTCCCACACCACTCAGCTGCTGCAGGGTTTTAAACAGTTCATTCTCAAATTCTCTCCCTTGGTCGTGATGTAATTTCCATGGGTAGCCGAACCGTGGGATAAAATCATCAAAGAGTTTTTCCGCAGCTGTTTTTCCAGACTTATTTCGGGTTGCATAGGCCTGTGCAAATCTGGTAAAATGGTCTACAATAACCAGAATATACTCGAAGCCTCCTCTACTAGACTCCAGGTGAAGGTAATCAATTGACACAAGCTCTAGGGGCGAGCTGGTGGTAATGCTCCCCATAGGCGCTCTGATGTGTGAGGCAGGTTTCTTCTGCTTGATGCAGGGGCACTTTCTAGTCACATAAGCCTCAACATCCTGTTTCATGTATGGCCAATAAAATCGATCTCTAGCTAGGCCCAGGACCCTCTCGGTCCCCATATGACCCATGTCATCGTGGAGGTGCTTCAGGACCATAGCTCGGTACTGATTGGGCAGGACAAGTTGAATTCTTTGACTGGTTTCCCTGTATAGCAGACCATCTTTTAGGTGGAGTTTTTCCCACTCATGCAAAAGTTTCCTGGCCAGACCACTAACTCCCCTTCTCATGTCACTGGTCAGCGTGTTGTTAGTCTCTTTCAGTCTGATGACTTGACTGATGGCAGGATCACCTCGCTGGGAATTCATGAGCTCATCACGGCTTATGGTTGGGAGCAGTTCTCGTGACTGTGTGGTTGAACTATGCTGCGATAAGTTCAGGACAGCTACATAGGCAACATCTCGCTGCTTAGCAGCTCTGCTGCCTTCCCATGTTGCTAGAATGGCGTCTCTGGGCAGCTCCTGGGTACATGAGTCCACATAGCTGTCAATGTCTAAGGGCAGCCTAGACAAAGTGTCAGCGTCGATGTTTGTTTTTCCGGGTCAATATTTCACCTCAAACCGGAAGTCAGCAAGCTCACCGACCCACCGGTAGCCAACGGCATTTAACTTTGCAGTGCTCATCACATATGTTAACGGATTGTTATCCGTGTAGACAACGAAGTGGGGTGCATAGAACAAATAATCTCGAAATTTCTCACTTATGGCCCATTTCAAGGCCAGAAATTCGAGCTTGCCTGAGTGAAGGTTGTAGTTTCGTTCTGCAGGCGTCAATGTTCTGGACCCGTAGGCGATCACCCTAAGCTTTCCGCCCTGACGTTGGTATAGGATAGCACCCAGCCCTTGTTCTGACGCATCTGTATGAAGCACAAAAGGGAGATCAAAATCAGGATAACCAAGCACAGGTGGGTTGGACAGGGTGTGTATGAGCTGATCTAGGGCCCTTTGGTGCTCTTCGACCCACTTCACTGGAGTCCTGGATGACAGCTGTGCTCCTTTACCTCTCTTTTGCTTGGGCTGAGGCATCACCGTGGCAGTGGTTTTAGTTTGTAAGAGCTCATACATCGGTTTGGCAACTCTAGAGAAGTCTTGTATGTACGTCCGGTAATAACTTAAGAATCCCAGAAGCTTACGGACTTCTCCAACAGTGCTGGGTGTTTTACTTCTCAGAGCCTGGATGGCTTCCAAATCCTTGGGGTCGACCCTAACTCCATCGGCAGAGACCAGCTTTCCTACATAACGAACCTCTTTCTTAAAGAGCTCGCACTTGGTTGGCCTGAGCTTCACACCGTGGCATTGGAGAGCCCTCAGGACTCGTCTCAGAACCTCAACGTGATCTTCAAATGTCTTAGCATAGCAGAGGACGTCGTCTAAGTAGGGGATACAGCACTCATCCCGCAAGGAGTTGAGCATCTCCTCCATGCTCCTCTGAAATGCGGCTGGTGCATTCGAAAGTCCAAAGGGGATACGCACCCACTCATACAAGCCCCATGGAGTGATAAACGCCGTCAGGTGCCGTGACCCCTCTGCGATAAAACCTTGATGATAGGCTTTTCCCTGATCCAAAATTGAGAACCAGCTGTACCCACCGAGCGTGTCAATAAGATCTTGAATACGGGGCAGGGGGTGTCGGTCTGGGACTGTCTTTTGGTTCAGGAGCCTGTGGTCGATGCACAGCCTCAAGCTCCCGTCCTTCTTGCGAACACACACTACTGGGGCGGAGTATGGGGACTTTTACTTGACTATCCACTTCTTTGCCAATAAGTCCTGTATATACTCCTTGACCTCTTTGTAGAGGGGCTTGGGGACTGCTGCATATGATCGCTGTACTGGGATGTCGTCCTTCAGCGTTATGCTCATTTGGAGGCTTGGAACACATCCTATATCATTATCATCCCGAGCGAATGCATTTGACTCCTCATAGAGCATTGTTTTCACGAGTTCTTGTTGTTCCCCATTTAGATGGCTTAGATCAACAGGGGGGTGCCACAGCTGGGGCGGCTGGTCTGTTTCACCTTTGTCTCCCCCGCTGTTAGGGACAGGTGAGTCAACCTCATTGACCTCAATGCTGTCTGCTTGGTCTGTTTCCACTATCTTGTCGATGGGCTGGATGCTGCCTAATACTGTGAAGTGGTCCAGCATAATGTTGTGTTGTGTATGGTTGCCCACTGGGATTTCCACATAAGGCTGCCTGGTGTGGTGAGCCTCAACCAGGCCATCACCGAGATCAAGCTTTTCCAGTTTAAGGTCCGGATGGTTGACCTTGAACAGAGCCACAGGTGAGGTGAAATCAGCCGGCACCTTACACTTGATGCGGGCAACCTGGCCAGGATGGACAACGACTTCATGCTGACCAACTCTCACTAGTGCAGGGCCATGAGTGGACTCCTGGGTTTGTATAAAGTTCACAATTGCCTCAGCTTTATCACTTTCAACCTGCATGGCATCTTTCAGCAATCTGGCAATAACACTGACAACACCCATTCCACCCTCCTGCCCTAGGATAAGCTCTTTGATCACATTGAAGCCCACTATTGGTCTCGCAAGGCCCACCTGACTGACCAGGAAAGGCACCCTGATGGCGAGGTTTGGATCGTCATTGCCAGGTAGGTTAAAGGTGAGTTCAACCCATCCATCATACGGTATCGGCTCTCCGTTGGCTGCAGTGAGATCGAGTTCTTGGTCTCCCAAGAGTTCACTGAGAGGGCGCACTTCCTGTTGAGGCAAGTATTTTTGTTTCCATGTGCGATCTATAATACTGACCTGGGCACCAGAGTCTTGAAGAGCAGTCACAGTGTACCCATTCAGATTACATTTCAATAAACATTTCTCTCCAATTAGTTTAGCTACACGCTGGGATGTTGATTTGCTATCAGCTGATGGGTGAGGAGGGGTGACGACTGGTTTGCTACTGTCTGGGTGGGACTTAACACGACTGTCGGTCACAGCTTGTCCCCCTGCCATGACCGGGGTGCGTTTCCCGATGGCTTAGATCTTTTTAAGCATCCCACAGCACGGTGCCCCTCTTCACCGCAAGCAAAGCAGTGATTGCAGTCAGTCCGACTGCTGGCAATACAGTTAGGGCAGCCATGTGGTCTTTCTTTTCTGGGCTGTCTGCTCTGTTTATTAGGACACTGGCAGGTACACTGGGGCCGAGGATCAGATGTTGATTGCTTCGCTGTTGCTGGAGCATTTGACTGTAGGGAGCTTACAACCTGTGTCAGGGCCTGCACTTGAGCGCTCAGCTGATGAAGTAGCTCATCTTTAGCATTGCTGTCAGCGTTACTCTTTTCTTTGCTCACCTCACTTGTGTGACTCTCACTACTCTGTACGTGAGCTGTTTTTGGGCGAGTACTGCGTCCCAAGCGTCTTTTCCTCTCACTCTCCTCATTTGTTGTTTTGGTAACTTGTCTTAGAAGCATCTCGTCAGTAACTGTAGGGTCTGACAGGAGGGACCTCAACTCACGCCGAATGTCATCATGTTTCTCATTTAAGCCCTGATAGACTGTACGAAGGAATACGTTTTGTGCTGTTCGTGCCTCATATTTAATATCTGAATCTGCCTCTCTGGATGTAAATATCACCTTTTGTTTGAGCCCCATCATTCTATAGAGAAACTGCTGCGGTGTTTCATGCTCATGTTGTTTGGCGTTCATCAGTTCCTGAAACAGTTCAGTGCTACTTTTCTCTCCCAGGTGTGATTGGAGGAAGCTCTTTAACTCTGCTATTGTCATCTCATCCTTGCTGGAGAGCATATCCTTGAAGTTGCCGGGCTTTATGATGCGAAACACTGCTCTGGTGATCTCACTCTCAGTGTGCTTCTCTTTCAGTCCCAGGTCAATTTGTCTACTGATATTACTGTAACTTATATCAGATGCATTATCACCAATTTGCCCACCATGGATTTTGAATTCTTTCCTCTGTAGTAGGGGAAGGTCTTTGAGAGCGATCATGCTTTCAGTGGTGTCGATGGAATGCTGGTCAGCGTTTGAGTGAGGCGACAGCATAACTCGTGGGCTATGGGACTGGTTACCGTCAATATCAGTAAGTTGAATGTCAGTCACATGTGGAGTGAGTGAGGCATTACCCTGTTTAAGCTTTTGGCAGCGCATATGACTAGAGATCAACTTATTCTGTTGTGATTCAGGGGTACCAGCTTGAGAAACTAAGTCTGTTGTTGTAGCTTCAGTGTGTGTGCCTGTAGTACTAGTGTTAATGTGAACAACACTAGATGGTGAAGGTGGTGAAACATTAGCAACAGACACTATGACATCTGTCTCACCCTCTGTAGAGAGTTCACCCTGCTCATGGTTATGCATCATCTCAGCAATCATATCTTTTAAAAAAAGTAACTGCGAAATGCCCTCGTCCTCTAACTCCATCAAACTTGTACTGTTCATCTATGCACACACATAGTCAATACAGGCTTCTTCATCATGTTTGTCCAACTTAGCTGAGTCTTTGTCAGGTATCCGTGGAATGGTGGTTGTAAGCTGGAACAAGTCA
The DNA here is from genome assembly GCA_039737535.1 of Lagodon rhomboides. Classification (NCBI taxonomy): domain Eukaryota; kingdom Metazoa; phylum Chordata; class Actinopteri; order Spariformes; family Sparidae; genus Lagodon; species Lagodon rhomboides. The sequence continues at coordinate 1,651,785 of CM077803.1, read as the reverse complement.
TCAGCAGAAAGGCGAAAGAGTCCCTTCTTTACCGTCCAAACCAGCTTCTTTCTCTCGTCATCCGCCATTGTGAACACACGTCAGATGCCCTCGGCCCTCGAACTCCCTTGCCCTGGCAACTGTCAGGCGCCCTGGATTCTTGTAGCCCCTGGCTCTGATGATGGGTCCCACACTGGTCCACGGGTTCAGGGATCACTGGATCAACGATGTTCTCCCACCTCAGGTGTCGCCGATCCCGGACGAGCCCCCTTAAAATCTGTAACAGGTCCCAGACAGAGTACCTGTATAACAGATAAGGTTCCTGTAAAACAGGAGAAAGAATAAGACAGGCGACTGTTGCTTCCATTCAGTGCAGCTTCGCTCAGTAGAATTTTATTTATCAACTTACAAAATATCTCTTTTCTTTTCTCTTTTAATCTTTTCCTGTATTTTGTTTTTACATTCAAGTGTCATTTCGCAGTACAACATCTATAATATCAGAAACAAAACCAAAATACATATCTAGGCTAGTTACAGCTCAATCCTCTTGTTTTCCAAATAAACACATTTTCAACTTCTCCATAAAGAATAATCCTGAGTTCAGTGTACCACTGCATTAATACATCCTTATTCAGTCAATTTACTGAGCTACCATTTAGTTCACAACTACTGAAAACAATACCATGACCTATAAAATACATAGGCCCTCACATGTGGCCTCATTTAGCCTCACTCATAGTACAAATAAAAATAAACTAGCATATTGCTCTTAATGACTGCTGATTCAAAATAAATGCTTGAGCTGAAGACTTGCAAGGTTGAACAACTTCAACTGTTTACAATATCAAAAATACATAACTGTAACATTCAATTTATTTACACATGCAACAAAGTACTGTACCAAAAGAATAGTTTTTAACCCAAAATGAAATGCGCTGGAGCCAGAAACTACGACGTGGTTTGGTCACAACAGAAAAAATATACCGCGGCGCCATCTTGACCCACACACAGAAAAACGTACGTCTGCCAATTGTTCAGCAAACCCTTCAAACATATTCAGTACCCTTTACAACATCTTCTTCAACATATCAACAAGTGTGGGTAGTTATATGTACTTTCAGACATCACTGACCTGTAAAACAGGAGAAAGAATAAGACAGGCGACTGTTGCTTCCGTTCAGTGCAGCTTCGCTCAGTAGAATGAGGAAGTAAACAAGAGTCCGCTCGCAAGGAGAGTCCGAGAGACGAAGCACAGCGCCACACTGCCTCCTGCTGGCAACACTTAATAGCTGTAAGTGCATCATATAAGCAAAGCTTTTGCTTTTACCCAGAGGCAATAATTGACCATTATGGCACATATTGACATATTTTTTCACAGAAATAATATTTTCAAAATAAAACAAACAAAATTACATAAAATGTGACCTTACATTTCATGAGCGTCACACGTCTTTAATTCTTAATATTTTACAAATATTTACATTTAGAGTGAACTCTTTTTTTGAGACTGTTTTCGGTCTGGTAATTGATGATAATTGTCTGGTACAAAGACGATGGTTCACCACTATACTTCCAGTTAGATAATGCGTTGGATGGTTCTTAATTCAATTTGAGTAATTCCAGCAATCTCCTTCATTGTTTTCTTTGCTTGATGCATGCCAATAATTTGACCCTTCTGAAATACAGGCTGTCTTCTGACATAGTTGTTTAAGAAATGAGAAGCTACTCACTGCATCAATTAAACCTGTTGCCAGCTGAAACATATGAATCAGACTTCAAGGAGAACTTTTTGTTTAAGACTTCTTATTTATCACTAAATGTTTCTAACATGTTTGTGTTAACAAGTATTAATGTGGAACTATAAAGATAGGTATTAGTCCTCAGTTCTACTACATATTCAACTGTGTTTTCAATTCAAATTTTAACTCTTCTTGAACTTTAAGTGGTTTCAACCCTGCCATATTATTTCACGTAGACATAATCCACATATTAAGCCATGGTGAAATTCTGGGAAAGGGGAAAAACGATCTTGAAACATTAAAACTATAGTTTCGTTAAATTAAGTTTTGTGAGTTTAGACTTATAATATGGTCTAAGGCGTGAACCTATCACTCCGCCCCTCCAGGGAGCCTAATAAAACAGAGAGACATGCTCTTTCTCACTCTCCCTTGCAAACTCTCTCTCTCTTGCAAATTCGCTTCTTTCCTGTACTCTTCTCTTTTCTCCTCTTTTTAAGTTTTTATCTTTTATTTTACTTTTACTTTGCAACACAGCGATCTCTGCAGAAACCAACCACGTGTTGATTTTTCTCAATTCTTTTAAGTACTTTTACTTTTTAAAAGTCTTGCAGAACGAAGTTCTGTTTGTTTTTGATTTTGTTTAATATATCGTGAAGTATCACCGCCTGATTCAGAGGGAGTGAATTTAATTTAATTCATCCTCTATTGTAACGATACAGAGAAGATCCGCCAGGCCAGCGTTTCATCCTCCAGTTATCTTAGTCAAGAAAGTTGACTTAGTTACGAATCAGAGCTTAAGAACCACCACTCGAAGAAACGAAGAAGAATCTTTATTAAGACCATCATCGTTGATGAAGATGTTGCAGTAATTGGCTGCTTCAGACACCGTGCAAATGGTTTCCAACGAAAGAGACATTGGTGCCAAGCCGAGACCGGCTTTGCCCCCAACACTCTCAAGCGGACATCCCGCTGGGCCGTGGACCAAGAGTGTCATCAGCTGAGCACCGGACGAACTGCGACCTCCCTCGGGTTACTGGACCGACACTGCAGAACGCAGTCGAGCTAAGAGCACCCGAGGAGACCAAGGCCCAGACATCCTGACTCCCAGACAAAGGAGGCTGAACATCTCCATACAGCTGGATTCACACACGTGAGACATGAGTTGGTGTCTTAGGTTCTGACTTCTACCTTTTGATCTTAAGAGAAATTCCATTACTCTTCCGTTAAATTACTCTTGTAATATTTAAAGGCTTTCACCCGACCTGTAATTTCACCATCTGCACATTAGTCACATTTTCTGTTATCTGTTGTTGTTCGTCTAAATTACCATTTCATTTATTTACCCTGAACTATTTACTTAATAAACATATATAATCTATGTTGTCGTTTGTGCAAGATTAATTTTAATGTGGAGAACCATGGAACTGTGTAAAAGAAATTACTGCTTCAGAAAATAAGATTGAATTATGAAATATCAAATTGAATTTGTTAATTTAAATTGATTAGGACTGTTATAAACTAAACTTGTTTAGTCCAGATCTGATTAATTTCCTCCGGATTATTCAAATAGGTGGTGCCCCATTTACGAGTGTATAATTGATCCCAGTGGTTAATTACGTTTATTAAAGTAGTGTATCTCCTACATTATTGATGATGTGACACAGGACAGAAGCAGCCGGAGGAATTCTGAGGTGTTCAGAGACATACTGTCTGCTCAAATCCAGCAAAATTGATTGGGTGGCGTTTCATAATACAGATGAACAATGACCCAAAACATACAGTCAAAGCAACCCAGGAGTTTATTAAAGCAAAGAAGTGGAATATTCCTGAATGGCCAAGTCAGTCACCTGATCTCAACCCAATTGAGCATGCATTTCACTTGTTAAAGACTTAACTTCAGACAGAAAGGCCCACAAACAAACAGCACTGAAAACTACTGCAGTAAAGGCCTGGCAGAGCATTAAAAAGGAGGAAACCCAGCGTCTGGCGATGTCCATGAGTTCAAGAATTTGGGCAGTCATTGCCAGCAAAGGGTTTTCAACCAAGTATTAGAAATGAACATTTTATTTTCAGTTATTTAATTTGTCCAATTACTTTTGAGCCCCTGAAACGAAGGGATTGTGTTGAAAAATGCTTTAGTTCCTCACATTTTTATGCAATCTTTTTGTTCAACCCACTGAATTAAAGCTGAAAGTCTGCACTTCAACTGCATCTGAATTGTTTCATTTAAATTTCATTGTGGTAATGTACAGAACCAAAATTAGAAAAACTCTGTCTCTGTCCAAATATTTATGGACCTAACTGTATTACCAATGAACCTGTTTACCCATGGAATGTTCCAAACAGGTGTTTGTGGAGCATTCCGCAACTTTCACAGTATTTTGTTGTTCCTGTCCCAACTTGTTTAAAACATGTTGCTACCATCAAATAGAGCATAAGTACCTATTTTACAATATTGATTGTGAGCCTGCAGCACTGAAAAAAGTAAAGAGAGGCAAATTACCATGTAGACAAGTGAATAAAGAGTTTCTCGTGATGTGTACTGGATTCTCCTAACATCCATACATCTTCTGTAATAATTAATCATATACAAATGATACACTGACAATTTGTTGGCGTCTCAGTAGTTATCCCCACATTACAATATAATTTGTAGATAACAGCAAATTATATCAGTGATTACTAATGTATTTTGTATTATTTTTATATCAATGTATTTTTAAATGATGTAACTAAACCAGCCATATGCAGTGCATTATGGCATTTTTCCAGGTGGAGGCTTTCTCATACCTGAATGTGACCTGCAATCCATTACACTGTAGTAATCTGAGAAGGACCACTAGGAGCTTAGCACCCAGGGAAATGAAGCCAGCTCTCATCTGTCTGCAGTCAGACCTCATCTGACCTCTGACATTGTGAGGAAGGTGAACAGTAGATCAGCTGTATTTTCACAGGATTCATCAGTGTCCATGCTTCTCATAGTAAGGCGTGTGAAATGAAGTCCAGACTAATCTCTATGACAACTTGTACAGTCTAAGAAAAAAGCAAAATAATTTGATATGTTTTATTTAATTGTGATCTGGGGAGGATCCATTGGCTACTGTTTGAGACAGACATTATTCTTAATTATTTTACTCGGTATGTGTCATGTTTTGCTTTAACACTTCCTGACAATGTATCTTCCCCTACTGTGTTCTGTCTCCACCTGTGTTTCATTGTGTTCAGTCGTCAGGTTGTCAACATCTGTTCCGTCCTGCCTTTGTACCTCATGTCTCATCAGTGTTCCTGCTTTTGTTCCATGTGCCTTTCCTGTTTGATCTGTTTTATGTTACTCTTTAGTGTTTTGGATTTGCCTGCGTCTTCTGTTTTTATTGCCTGCCATTTTGTCATCTGGATTTTAGCTTTATGTTACTGAAGCTTGCGTATTTGTTTTTTCAACCTGCCTGTGCTGATGAGTTTGATTTCAGGGAGAGATGAGGGACATACCAACTAGTATGTCAATGGTGACTCTATTGATGTTAAAGATTAATATAAATATCTAGGTACAGTAATTGATAAAGAAAAAACAAGAAAAATGTCTGTTTAGAGTGGACAGACAAATACTAATTCTGTTTTATGGTTCATTTGCAGAGAGTAATTCAACTTTCTGACTCATTGTCTAGTAATTTTCACTGTAGCAAGATTGTGGGACAACAAAAACACAGTTTAGCCCCGTTTCAACCAAGCAGTAGGGTTCACTTCTGTTTGGTTTGCTACACAATTGTTTAGATTTCCATTGTCAAAAGTTGTGAATGGTACCAAAAGCTACCTGGGTGACATCCTGCTCTATACAAGCCCCCCTTCCATTGAGGAACGCTTGGTTTTAGTTGTTGACTGTGAGGTTCAGGGATTTTAAGAGGTGGCAAGTCAGACTGTCATCTAAATATCAACATCCTAATAGTTCTCCTGTCACTCTGACTCAATCCTACTAGCATTAAAGGATAATTCAGATAATTCTGTCTGAATACAAAATCTGCTTTTGTTGTTTTTTATGTCTTGGATCAGGTTTGACTAACTGACTCAACACAGTTGTTACAACCTGTCTGATTAAGCAGGTTGCGCTGATGTTTCTCATGAGGTCCAAATTTATTAGAGCGATGTCACGGTTTTCATAAACCTCAGCAGTTAACTTGGTGAGCACAACATTATCATAACTGATAAAATTGATGATTAAGACAAAACAAGCAAAAAAAATGAAACAATTTGTTAGTATAAACTTAAATTTATACCAGTGCAGTAACCAGCTCATATTTTCAAAATACTGAGATTTGAAAAGCTAAATGCTTTGATCATTAAGTAAAGCAGCAGCTGCATAGCCTATTAGCTGCTCTCTCTCTGTGGTGGGCTGGGTGCTCTTCCCTGTGTCACCACCCTCATTAAAGTGGCACAGTGCAGCCCCCCTTAGACAATCAAGCCTGCCCTAACACACACGCCACCTATAAATCACCTAGTGAAAATCAATATGCTTTAGTTAGCCTGGGACTCATTGTGTCCTTGGAAAGTTGTGAGATGAATTGAGATGAAGTGAGCACAAAACAGGAACAACATCCACCAAAAGAAGATAAAATCACCAAGGGGGGAGGTGATAGTTGGTCAAAGATGGCAAATATTTAAGCAATCCATGATGCTGTTAATTTTCAAGCCCAAGCTTAGCCTTTATAACAGAAGGCAACAGAAGATGAGTCAGGTTGCCATTACTTTAGATTTTCTCTGAGATGGATGGAGGTCTTAATCTAAGGCTGCTATATTGAATATTCTTTTCTTTCAGGTAAGTTTGAAAACCCTGCCCTGTGCATCTGCACAACTTTCTGCTAATTAAATCAGAAACAGCAGCCTCATGCCCCATCCCATGGGCGGTTTGTTCATAAGGGCGATCGGGTGACGCACCACCAAAGGGGAAAAAGGAGGGATTTTTTTCTATCATATTTTTCCACAGTGTTACAGTGGCTGTGACAGTTCTAGACAGTTTGAGCTGCTCTGTATGTCATTGTCCAATCAGTGCAGGGAAGTGCTCCATGAAGTCCCGCCCCTTCTGAGCGACTCAGGTTGAAAATCGCCCAGATTGCTCGCATGGACTTTCATGTAAAATCTTTTTTTTTTTTTTTCGAATTTCAGTCGTTACAATGCATTCTCTATGGGTTCCGGGAGAGCTCGCCCTAATGTGCTTTCATCATACGTAACGTGAGCACAGCCGGCGTAGCCACCGCACTAGTCATATTCAAGGTCAGCATGGTAAGGGTACGAAGCAACTCGATCATTTCACTGAAAGAATTCCCTTTCAGTCGTCGTAGTAACGAATATGAAGACAAGGCAAAGGCGAGGCAAAGATAACAGTGAGGGCTTCAACAACCCAGGCATTTTTTGTGGCTTGGTTGACTTGGCGGCATCGCTGGATGAGGTATCTGAGGCGCACCTGAAAACTGCCACAATTTTCAAGGGCATGTCAAAGATGTGCCCTTGAAAATGTTTGGGACATATCACGGAGGAGGTAAAGTCTGCTAAATTTGTTGCCATCCAAGCGGATGAGACCACCAACGTGTCAACACAGACGCAGCTGGTGCTTGTGTTGAGATACATCAACTCAAACCATGAGTCGATGTCGACATATACAAAAATATACATGTATGTATATGTTAAGTTTCTGCCTGTTATGGATGCAACATCTGAGTCGATTGCTCGCATTTCTGGACAGACTGAACAGTGTTTTTTCCAAAGGTGACAGAGAGAAACTCATTGCGCAAGCATATGATGGAGCCAGTGTGATGAAGGGAGAGCGGGCCGAATCTGATCATGCAGCAGTGAGAGCTTTCTTTTCGGACCTGTGCGGTATTGCCACTTTTTTACCCGGTCACCAAAACACACCAGCAGCATACTTGACCAGATTGTTGAAAGAAGGCTGCCAAGAGCTTCATCCACAAGATGGAACTTCAACAGCAGGATCGTCAACACTGTGCACGAGAACCTTGATGACCTCATGCAGTGTTTTGAATCCATCAGGACATCGGATTCATTTGACAGCACCATAGTGAGGGAGGCATCTGGCTTCCTGAGGATGCTGCAGGATGAGGACTTCCAGTTTTTTCTGCAGCTGTTTCATCAGAACATGCCTCACGTTGACATGCTGTACTAGCAGCTGCAGAAGGACACTGATGCAGTCTTCATCAAGCGTACCCTCCAGAGCTTCACAAGCAGTGTGCAGGCAATAAGGTAAGGTAAAATAATATTGTTCAATCCTTCTCAATACTGAACCTTGTCATGAAGAAATACATTCACTGGCCACTTTATTAGGTACACATGTGTAACTTAATACAATCCAAAACAACAGCTCTACTATTAATGTAATTTATACATTTTGTATTTTTTGTTGATAAATCTACGTTGTTTATTACTGAGGTCATAGTAGGTGATTGTGGAGTATTAGAGTGCATTATACTGACTGGTGTTCCTAATATTTTGTCCACTCCATTAACATACAAAATATTAGAAACACTTTTCAAGATAATGCAATTCAATACACCACTACCACCCACTGCAACATCAAAAATAAAGATAAAGTAGAATTATCACTTTTCTGAAAATGTATAAGCTTTGTAAAAGCAGACGTTATAGCAGCTGTTGTATTGGATTGAATTTGATTGTACAGGTGTATCTAATTAAGTGGCTGGTGACTCTATATGCATAAAGGAAAGCTAGATACTATTATTACTAATAGCTAGATAAATATTAGTGTCTTCACTTTTCTAAATGCTACCAGGCACTCATATTTTCATGTACTAACACTGTTGGTCTGCTTGCCCTCAGAGACTCCTCTCAACAGCAGCAGGAAGTAGCGACAGGAACCACAAGTCCAAGGAGGGCCTTGGGAGAAGAGGAGAAGCAGAAGCTGTCAAGAGAGATCTGCAACACAATTCTGGCTCACGCCAAACAAAGGTTCTCCTTCAGCGACCACCTTGTGAGTGCCACACTGTCGCAGGCAGAGATGTTAAAGCAACACTGCCATACATTTCCTGTCGAGGGTCTGAATGCCACTGTGAGGGTATATCCCATGCTGAACAAGGCAAAGCTCAGGACAGAACTGTCTCTCATCTATGAGAATCCAGAATTCAAGGGCTGCTGTGGTGCTCTGGCATTGTACCAGGTTCTGCAGAGATACAACCTCCAGGAGACATTTTCTGAGGCTGTGGCTCTGTTGAACATTCTCATTACCACTCCCATGACAACGGCTGAATCTGAGTGGTGTTTCTCAACACTGAAGATAATCAAGACGTTCCTGCACAATGCAATGGGCCAGGAACGTCTGAATGCACTGGCCATGCTCTTCATGGAGAGGGAGCTAGTCAGGAACAGGCCTGATTTCAGTGACAGGGTTACTGATCACTTTGCTGCTTTGAAAGGGAGACGAGCAAAATTTCAATATAAGTAATGTATCGTAGAGACACTCTCATTCTTAGTCTCTGTCTCTCTCTCTGTCACACACACACACAAAATCTATTAACTGTTGAGGTTGGTTCTTAATAGTTATTAGTTTTTTCATTCAAATGCTGCTTTCAGGCAATATGTTCATCTGTTTGTTTTTGTTCATGTTGAAAATCTATACAATTGGCCAGAGATTATATTTGTATTTATAGTGCACTGTTGAATGTGTGCACTTACATTTGCACATAATTAAGCTGCACAACATCTTTAAAATGTTGTTACTGATATGGCAATCGGTACATTTACTGTATTTACTGTTTGTTTCAGCAAATACAGAGTATTGTTTGTGCAATGTTGAGCAATTTGAATGCACTACCCCTTTATTTGGATTTATATAAACTAAAAAAAAACTACTTTAAAGAACTGTAAATAAATACTTTTAATGTTTTTGACTTATACATAGTCCCCTTTGTAATTAATGGTAAAGCAAGTGTATCCGTCTATGTTCAAAGATATTTGGAGGTAAACTGATTCACAGTTTATCTCTCTGTTGATCTTCATTTGTAGAGCCAAGATCATTTTATTTGTTGAACACTCCTGGATGTAACTTTTCCCTGTAGCCGTTACATTTGGTATTGCTACAGTGAGGCAAAAACATTTTAGTCAGCCACCAATTGTGCAAGTTCTCCCACTTAAAAAGATGAGAGGCCTGTAATATTCATTATAGGTATACCTCAACTATGAGAGACAAAATGAAAAAAAAAAAAAAAAAAAAATCCAGAAAATCACTATTTGCAAATTATGGTGGAAAATAAGTATTTGGTCAATAACAAAAGTTCATCTCAATACTTTGTTATATACCCTTTGTTGGCAATGACAGAGGTCAAATGTTTTCTGTAAGTCTTCACAAGGTTTTCACACACTGTTGCTGGTATTTTGGCCCATTCCTCCATGCGGATCTCCTCTACAGCAGTGATGTTTTGGGGCTGTCGCTGGGCAACATGAACTTTCAACTCCCTCCAAAGATTTTCTATGGGGTTGAGATCTGGAGACTGGCTAGGCCACTCCAGGACCTTGAAATGCTTCTTACGAAGCCACTCCTTCGTTGCCCGGGCGGTGTGTTTGGGATCATTGTCATGCTGAAAGACCCAGCCACGTTTCATCTTCAATGCCCTTGCTGATGGAAGGAGGTTTTCACTCAAAATCTCACGATACATGGCCCCATTCATTCTTTCCTTTACACGGATCAGTCGTCCTGGTCCCTTTGCAGAAAAACAGCCCCAAAGCATGATGTTTCCACCCCCATGCTTCACAGTAGGTATGGTGTTCTTTGGATGCAACTCAGCTTTCTTTCTCCTCCAAACACGACAAGTTGAGTTTTTACCAAAAAGTTCTATTTTGGTTTCATCTGACCATATGACATTCTCCCAATCCTCTTCTGGATCATCTAATTGCTCTCTAGCAAACTTCAGACGGGCCTGGACATGTACTGGCTTAAGCAGGGGGACACGTCTGGCACTGCAGGATTTGAGTCCCTGGCGGCATAGTGTGTTACTGATGGTAGCCTTTGTTACTTTGGTCCCAGCTCTCTGCAGGTCATTCACTAGGTCCCCCTGTATGGTTTTGGGATTTTTGCTCACCATTCTTGTGATCATTTTGACTCCACGGGGTGAGATGTTGCGTGGAGCCCCAGATCGAGGGAGATTATCAGTGGTCTTGTAAGTCTTCCATTTTCTAATAATTGCTCCCACAGTTGATTTCTTCAGACCAAGCTGCTTACCTATTGCAGATTCAGTCTTCCCAGCCTGGTGCAGGTCTACAATTTTGTTTCTAGTGTCCTTTGACAGCTCTTTGGTCTTGGCCATAGTGGAGTTTGGAGTGTGACTATTTGAGGTTATGGACAGGTGTCTTTTATACTGATAACGAGTTCAAACAGGTGCCATTACTACAGGTAACGAGTGGAGGACAGAGGAGCCTCTTAAAGAAGAAGTTACAGGTCTGTGAAAGCCAGAAATCTTGCTTGTTTGTAGGTGACCAAATACTTATTTTACAGAGGAATTTACCAATTAATTAATTAATTAAAAATCCTACAATGAGATTTCCTGGATTCTTTTCCCCCATTCTGTCTCTCATAGTTGAAGTGTACCTATGATGAAAATTACCGGCCTCTCTCATCTTTTTAAGTGGAAGAACTTGCACAATTGGTGGCTGACTAAATACTTTTTTGCCCCACTGTATATAAGTTGACCAGAAAATAACAAGTTGTGGCAATTGTCTTGCTGCCTATTAATTTTCCCATTGAACGGGTCCCCTTAGTCATCAGCAGAACAGTTGCCCCACCTGAGAAATTTGTCAGGAGCTGCCACTGCCCTATCCCCCAAATACCTGATGTGAAACATATCTTATAAATCTGCATAGTGCTCTTAATAATTAGAGATGCACCTGATCATAGAAAAACATGTGCTGTGTCATAAGAAAAGTAGCCCAAACAGCTGCAAGCAGAACTACAAATTGTATGTTTAAAAGGTCTCTGTGTAACAATTTGTAGCAACTTAACTGGATTAATCACTTTTTTATTGGTCATATGTGAGTGGACTAATATGATGTGAAAAATCAGACCTTCTCCATTCTTCTCTGTTGCCTATGAGTGCCTTGTCTCAGTGTCTTTCTCCCCTCCACCAAAGCTGGGCATTGACTGTAAGATTTTAGAAATGTTGTTGTTTAATTCCAACTCGTAGCATACTGTACAAGTAAATCGTCTGTGATCGTCTGTGATGTTTTCACGTACACTGTATGTGAAAACAGTCCGCCCCTGCAGACCATCCTGGCTATTGACAATTATCAATAAAGATTAGTTTGAAACCTCCGAGGCAGGCAACAATGCTAACAAGGCAGAAGCGTGCTGCCTTGTTGGTATTAGGCTGCCTTGTGCCTGCCTAATACCAACACAAATAAAATGTATATTCAAAATGTATCCATGTTGATGGACAATTTGCTCTGGAAACACGTGGGGTCTGACTAATAACTGAAACAAAATCAGTCCCGTCAGTAGACTCTTATGTGTAATGGAACGTAGTTCTACAGCAAGTAGTCCAACCCATAGTAACGACCTAGCAACGGAAAGGATTTTCTAGTCCCAGATGAGTGAACGTTATGTTTTATCGCGGTCTCGGAATTTCCCGACCTAAATCAATACTGCACAGATAAACAGAAAATGCTTATTTTTATCGCCCAAGTTATAACAAAGATGTAGATTTTTTTCTTTTCTTTTTTTTTATATAAAACATTTTCGGTGTGAGAGACACTATTGTGACCACGGTGAAAACGCGGCCCGCTCGGTAAAACGGGACACTTTATTCTATAAATGTGACTTTGGCAGCTGACAGGTGGTTTGCTTGCTCCTCCCTTGTACACTGATGACCAACAAGTCATGCCATTCAAAAACTGGCTGTAACAATAGCTAACAATAGTTTAGAAATGGAGTCCATAAACATAGCCCAAACTAATGACTAACATAACTTCCACAGTGCCCCTTCAAGTTTTTTCAAGTCAAGCTGTTTGACTCTCATAATAACCCAATAAACAATTATTGTTCTACAAAAAGGCATTATCTCCAAAGGCATCTGTCCAAATCACACAAACTGATCAAAGGTCTCAGTGTGACTATGGGCCTTGTGAATTCACTTTGGGCATTTAGAGACCAGTTAATGAAGGGGGATTAATGAAAGGATTAGGGCCACTGTGTAAGATTTATTTCAATTCTGGCTTTTTTATTTAAAAAAAATGTTTCCAGACTTTTAAGTTAAAAGTCAGAATTCTGAGTTACAGTCCAAAATCACTCACTACCCACTATATAGTAAGTTTGCCAGTGGGAATTATGATACCCATATAAATGACCCAAAGTATCCCATAATGCACTAACCAAGCATCATATACCATCATGCATTGTGCTGGAGGAAATAAAATGACCTGAGTGGTGTCAAGCAGTGTTTTTTTAATTTGATTTAACCAATAAGCTTGGTCCATGTACTTTGTGGCCATTTGACTTCCGTTTTGAAGTCGAAAAACGGAAAACAATTAGTTTCCAAGATTTTGCTTCAAAATCAGCGAGCGAAAAAAGGCAAAATGACTCATAAAATCGGAAACTGAAGAACGAGAAATGTTTATTGCATGCTGTGCTCATGAATGGGAGTTGGGAATCTATCTATTCGATCGATCGATCGATCTATCTACGGTATCTATCTATCTATCTATCTATCTATCTATCTATCTATCTATCTATCTATCTATCTATCACTACTGGTTCGATCTGTCAATCAATAGTCTATAGGTCTATACGAAAACCGGACACTTGCCCCTCCCCCTGTATGTATAAGCAATGGATATTGCATTTGCATGTGTCCTTATGATTATGATGATGACTTTTTTTAATGGCATAGGAGGTAACAATGCCACTACGGAGTTCGTAGCCCATGTGTAGTCAGTCTTTATGTTCCAAAGTAAATAAACAGAACACTGTGAAAAATTTATCATCCTTTATTTCATGACCACTCAATCTTTCTGTAACAACGACTGACCTACCTCTTCAATTGCATTCGCAACTTCATCTTCCCGTCGCCTGTCAGGGCAGAAATCCTTCATGTCTAGTCCCTGCTCAGAGCACCACCGCCGCACATTCTTCTCAGAAAAGCTAAAGTGGTCAGTCAGTACTGTGACTATATCACCACAGGGCATCCCACTTGACCTCCTGGCTGTAATAAATTCTGAATATTCAGATAAAGACATGACGACTTCAGAACTCTGAAATCCCCTCACGTACTACGCTGGTCTAAGGATCAGATCAAGTGTTTTGGCGGCAAATGGTGCTTTCCGTTTTCCGACTTCAAGCCAAGCTTACTATATAGTCCTCTATCTAGGACTCCCTTGGTAGTGATTAGGGAGTAGTGAATGAGTGCGTGATTTCGGACATGATTTTTTATTTTTTTTTGTATTGTGGTCCTCATCCATAATACTCTACATAGAGCCTGCACTGCCTGAAAGCTTCCTGACAGGGCAGCTGGTTCTGAGAACAATGAGGGCGGTCAGAGTCTGTGTGGATTTAACAAATGGACACTTACTGTAAGTAACATCCAAATGCTGACATTTGAAAGCTGGTGCTAATTTGGATGAAACTGGTATTTTAACACACAGGGCCAACTCCAGACCACAGTTTGCTCTTGGTTTGTTTTTTTTAACAGTTGGCTATTTCATTCCAACATTCAACAACAAAATTCTAATGGGATTCTTAGCCTTTATGAGCCATTCTGCATGAGTCTTATGAGGGACTGAAACCCCCACATTTCCAGGCATCATAGTGTTGTCCTACAGTTATTGAAACTGTATTCAATGTCACAAAGTGAAAAATAAGAACAACACTTAAATGTCTTATACTGTACTGCATATTTATCTGAAATGGACAAAACAATACATAGGAAACTGGAGACTGTTTTATTTGAAACATTCAATACAGAGAGCCTCTGACAAAAGCATGAATTTCAAAAATTGAATACATCCAAGCATTCATTCATTTTTGGAACAGGTTGAAATGCAATGGACACTTAGTAAAGCTTCTAAAAAAACAACATAATATAGAGAATGTGGAATTGGAGGTACAGTAAAGTTGAAACACAAGAACAATTGAACTGAGAATGCTCTCAGAGATCGGTGGAATGAAAACAATTAACGATCCAGTGGGCCTGCTTCTTCACTCATAGAGATAATTATTTAAAATATTTGCTCAAAAAGACTCAGTTTTGTTTGACATTGGATAACAACACTGTCCTGTCTGCCCCCACTGTCTAGCCAGTTGCAGAGAGGGAGAGAAGAAGGGGGAGTATACACTATTCAGAAAATACAGACAGAAGAAAGCGTTGGGTAGTGTAGTATTTAAACTGAGTAACGTTCTGCAAAAATATGTTAAAACATCTAAAAGAACTACAACTGTTTTCCACGTGCTTGTTTAACATAAAGAATTACTCTAAATGAAATACTCTGAACTATGTTAGGAAATCTGGATTTCTGAGCATACCGGAAGTGTGATGAGGATTGTTGAAGCCGAGAGGCAACTAGGATGTGATGAAGCGGCATCAAGTAGAAGTCTGAGGCTTGTCATTAGAGGGTTGAATACCTTTACATCCGTGAAGAAGAGTTCTTTCTAGAGAAAATTGGCTCACCTGTTTTTAGTGTTCGCCTTTGGCATCACAGAATTTTGGCAGTGTCACCTTGTACGACTTCTTGATTCTGATGTACTCAAAAGTTTGAAGTTACAGGGCCACCAGCATAAAAAGTGACTGCCAGTGTTTTCTAACAGTGACATTTAAATCAATTCCTAAATTTGCTTCTATACATGAGTGGCAGCTTAGGCTTCTGTGGCTCAGGTGGTAGAGCATGTCGTCCACTTATCAGAAGGTTGGTGGAAGAGCCCTAGCTCCAGCTGCATGTTGAAGTGCTCTGGGAAAGATATTTAACCCCAAATTGCTACCAATGGCTATTCCATTGGTATGTGACTGTGTTCGAATGGCTGTGCATAGAAATATCGTGGGGTGCTTTGCTTAGGAAGCACTGTAATGCAAATCAGCAGGTCGGCACCTTGCATGGCAGCCTCTGCCATCAGTGTATGGATGTATGAATGAAAGGGGGATTGTGACAAGTGTTGTAGGGCGCTTTGAGTGGTTGGTAGACTAGAAAAGCACTTTGTTAGCAAGTCCATTTACCATAAGAGGAGTTGGTGAAAAAAAAGGCATGTAAGTAAGTATTTGACAGTACATATTTAGAAACATAATTGATACATTTCCGTGAAATAAAATGTGAATGAAAATAACAAAGAAAAAAGGCACATGCAGTGAGTTTGGCTGACCAAGTGAGTTTTATCCTCGGCCTTCTCTTTATTTGTTCTTTGCAGCCAACGGTTTGCGGCTGATCTTCTTACTCTTATCATTGCTCTTCTTTGGAGGTTCTGGGTTGGCCTGCATGTGTCTGCCATAGAGACTGAGAAGGAGATGAGTGGAAAAGGAGAGAAGAGCAGAAGTCAGGAGGGTTAGGGAGTGGAGGGGAGGGCAGGGGAGAGCAGATGAGAGACTTTTTTTCAGTTTGCACAGATAAATACAGTATAGAATTCTCACACATTTACAGAGGTGTGTGTGTATCGCTATGTTTATGTGACAAATTATATACAGATGATCTTAGCCGAACTAATAATAATAATAAAAGACCAGATGTCGTGTAAACATCAAACCACCCAAAGAAATTTGTCACAACATTTATACAGCACTATCATCTTCTGTGATGTCCATCTGTATGCTCAGTATGAGTCAAAAACTCCAGAAACAGCTTAAGATGCTGCTTCTGTTTGGATTTAATTGACAACTCTCAGGGGCACTCCTGCAGGTCTGACCAATGGCAGAACAGAAGCATGGGTCTTAAGAGAACAAAGCAACCAACCAAGAAAACAGGGCTTATAAGGTTGAGGGGCCATTGCATTTGGTTTTGCGAGAGAAGCTGTTTTCACTGCAACACCCATTTATCAATCTGTCTGTCTAACGCATTAATGGGGTGGCTGTGGCTTCAGAGGAATGGCAGGTCATCCACCAATCGGAGTGTTGGTGGTCCGATTCCCAGGCTACCCCCCCTGCAAGTCAAAGTATCCTTGGGCAAGGTACTGAACCCCAAATTGCTTGGTAGCCTCTGCCATCAGTGTATGAGTGTGTATGTGAGTGGGTAAATGGGCCAAGTACTGTAAAGCACATTGATTCACCAGTAGACTGGAAAAGCACTATA
Source organism: Lagodon rhomboides (assembly GCA_039737535.1). Lineage (NCBI taxonomy): Eukaryota > Metazoa > Chordata > Actinopteri > Spariformes > Sparidae > Lagodon > Lagodon rhomboides. The sequence goes on along the minus strand of CM077803.1, from coordinate 1,634,797 downwards.
TAAATGCAAGTCCATTTACCAGTATGTACCCACTGATGTAACACCTGCTGAATGAAGGCATAAAAATAAACCTGAATGGCTGATTATAGACTAAGCTGTGATCAGACAGAGGCAACAGCATGAACTTTGACATCAAACTGCTGCTCCCTACTTATACTGACCCTCCTCTCTAGTGCCCCCCTTCACCCAAGGCAGCAAGAACGTGTCATGCCCTAGATTTAAGTAAACAGCTGCAGGTAGAAAAATATGTGTGTGTGTTCAAAACCAAGACTTGCACACAATCACTGAGGTCCTCACCAGTAGTGGTCGACAGCTTAATTGGAACAAATACAAAAACACCAAATGTGTATGCTGTGTACTCACACAGCATACACATGGTCATCAACAGTGGACACATACAGTTGATTGTCAACATTGACTGTGTTTCTTCCTATACACCCCCCAGCCCAACCACCCCCCCACCCCGGTCTGTCACTTCTCTCTCCCATGGGTGTCTCTTGCTAGCACAGTAGTGAGAGAGAGCAGTGGAGTGGAAAGACTTTTTCTTCAGTTCAGTGTCTCTGTCCTCCTCCCTGCAGCCTGTTTCACATTTAATTGTGTCTTGTTTTTTCCTCCTCTTACAGTATTCTTACTTAGCCTGGGTTAAAAAAAAAAAAGCTTACCTAAAACAGTATCAGTAGTAATCCCTATATTATTGTTACAACATCGATATCAAGGTATTTGGTCAAAGAAAATCCACCTAGCCTGGCCAACTATTTTTAGTATGTTAAAGCTCTAATGCTCTTTTTGAGATATAGCTATTTCTGTATCATACTAGTTTTAGTTGTTTTTTACAAAAACCTTGTTGGAAATAGAGGTTCCTTGTGTCACATGTTCAAAAACCAGATGGACGTATATAAGAATTCATTATAAAAGAGATTTTTTAGGGAGAAATGATGATAAATGTTGCTCCATGATGATGGAGAGTGTCACCACTCTCACAACCTGGAGGCTCAATTAAAATGGCTGCCCTCTCAATGACAGCTAATTTTACCAATTCTAACCAACTCCTGAACAGTGATTCTTTTTCGGCAATAGCCACATCTCAATTTCCTCCTAAAAGACTTACAGTGGCCAATCACAACAAATCAGTGACTTGGAAAATTATTTTTTAAACTGACAAACATCAACATTTGACAAACAACAATTCATGACACAATTTGAACGGGATCAAAAAATGATTTGTCTTCCTCCATTTACTACCATACATAATTCTTTCCAGCACAAGGTCCCATGGGGTTCACTGGAAGGGGTGTGACTTTGGCTCTCTATATGTGAAATATAGATGCTGTTTGGAGAAGACTTACTTGTCAGTTTCTTTAGTTGCATGTTGCCAGTGTAGCACTCAGAGTTGTGGGCTTACAGTACTGTAGATTAGATACATTGCCTTCCTTTACTTTTGTATCTGTTTAGTTTACTGGGGGTTGGAGATGAAAGAATAAGGCTAAAATGTTCATACATGTCCTAAGAGTAGACTTAACTTAAGAAACATTAATTAAATGGAATACACAAGTGTCATTATAGTTATATCTACTCTTGTGCTATAGTTTGCTCTTCATTTTATAATATGTTCCTTTGCTACCAGTAGCTGCGATGGTCATATGCAGCAAACTCTCATATGCAGCAAACACGTCCTATGTGAACAGCTCATGGCTCGACTGGAAAAACCTGGGTTGACTCATCGAGTTGATAAGTCTGGTTAACAAGATGTGCTGAAAACAGAACAGAAAAGAACAGAAAGTCAGAGCTGCTTTGGCTGCAAAAGGGGACCTTGCACGATATTAAAAAGGTGGTTTTAGTTTTGTGGCTGATGGGTGCATTATTTTACAATGTCAACCTTTCTAAACTAATTTCTTTTTTGACTCTGGATTGTTGGTGAGATGGCATGGAATGACCCACTGGCCAGTTAAGGATATCATGTTAATTTTTTGTGATGCCTATGTATCAGTCCTGTCCAAAAACGGCACATGAAGGATCATTCTTTTATTCACTATAATAGCATAACCTCCATATCAAAATCAAAATATAAATATATACTAGAATTACAATACTGTGGTTGTATTCCTCAGCACACTAGTCAAGTTGCTGTTCCAGAGCTGTGTTGATAATAGCAGAGCATATTTCAGAACATTATGATCTCACAGTACATTCAAACTCTGACCTTTTGTTTATTAAATGTCATAGTTTCATAATTTTGTCCTATCAGGCATTTGTATGTCAAATGTTATTGTACTTGTAGTATAAAGTCTTGACTAAAGGCCCAAAATGTGCTTTTACAAAATTTGAAGAAATTCCCTGAAGGTGTTCTTCAGATATCACGTTCACAAGAATGGGACGCCCCCCTGCCCCAGATTGTGTCCTGATCTAGAGCTGTTTACCGATGGGAGGAGAGTGATAAAAGAGATTAGAGAATACTTTTGGGATTAAAAGAAGATTTATATTCACTGCAACAGCGATCCACGGCTGCAAGATCCGTTGTGGATGTTGTCACGTTACTGTAATACTGACTAGAGCTGGATGGGAAATGCACTTTATTTCATGGAGACATTACATTCAGGAGAGTGGAAATGAAGAGGGAGAATTGCAGTCTCAAGATAGTGCTGAATACTGAGAGTTGATCTGAATTTACACACACACACACACACACACACTCTCCTGATATGCCATTCTTGGTTAAAATGAGCTCATGGCTAATGCAGTAAAGTAACCTGGCTGTTAGCTGGGGATAAACACTTCAAGAGTAAGGTGAATAAACACAAATGATACTGAGGTCAAACTCATTTTGCTGGTGACCAATGATGAACACACTCTTAAACAAACTACCAATTGCTGATGAAAATCTATCTGACATGACTCAGGCACAAATGTCCACAGACAAGATAAAATTTTAAGTTCTATTCACCTTTAACTTAGTCTTGTTCACTGACTTCCTTGTCTTGGAAGTAGCAACAGCAACCTAATAAAACGCACTATTACTCTGAGTAAACTTCATCTGAAGTACTGTCACAAGTGTACAGTACAGTACTGTGATTACAGTCAGTGTTTCTAGACTCCAGTGGCCCGCCAAAGTTTTCACTGCCGCACCTTAGTCACAATCCAAAACATTTTTTACTTCTCAGTATAGCACTTAAGATCTCTGAAGATATCTTCAGCAAAAAACAAAAGAGAAAAAAAATTCCAACAGCAACCTCAACCTGATAATCTATAGTTAAGATGGTACTCATTGCCAGAATTTTTAAACAAGACAATGCTTATCTAGCTTCTCAATTAAGGTTTAATTAGAACTCGGGATTAACACAAGAGTGAAAGCAATGGATTGAAATTGATTACTGGCAATTGCCTATAAGATTGTGTTAACATTGTATAGCCACAGCTGTATAGTATCATGGGTTGTTGGGACTAGACTAATCACCAGGCAGCAAAGCCAAAGCTCAGTGTAATATTTTATTTTCTACATTTTATGTTTTCAACATTTTTTCTAATTATTTATGATACAGCCTCTTATTTTTTCTCTCAGTGTGCACCAGATCGATGCATTTAACTTTAAAATGTGCAAAATTTTCTTCAGGGGAAACATTCCCCCGGATCCCCCACAACATGTGAGTAAGTTATAGACACTATGGCCTTGTCTAACACACACGCAAGCGTGCACACACACGCACGTGCGCTCTCTCTCTCTCTCTCTCTCACACACACACACACACACGCACGTACGCACGCACACATGCGCACATGCGCAAACACACAAACTGTCAGTCTATGATTGAAGTGTCTTGTATTTTTCCTCTCCTCTCTCTGCCTCCATTCCATTTTAACACTTGCAACTGGGAATTAAATGCTGCCAAACCCTCTAATATCTGCTGCCCATCAAAACCACAGTACTCCAAAAGCAGAGACAGCAGAAGAAACAGGGAGAGGAAGGGAGAGACGGATACAGCCAGTGAAATAACTGGTCTTGTGCAGGAGGCAACACTTTCCATTTTAACACGAGTGATTGCTTCATAGGTGGCTATTTATCTTTGAAAAGCTCACCACAGCCGCTCTCCCGCCCAGCATTACATTACTATCAGCAATCCGAGTTTTTTTTCTCAGATTCATCCTACTTGGAGATTTCTGCCTATTTGCAGTTTAAGACATGCCCAACCTCTTCTCCACATCTCAGGTGGAGGTCACCAGGGTGCAGGGATACATATTTGACTGAGAGAAAGAGTTTGAAACAAAGTCGGATCCTAGGACCCTGCAGAGGCTTTTGTCCAGTCAGCTGTGCTGCCAAGTCCCAGAGAAGAGGTAGGGGCAGGCACTGGGTGCTGGCAAGCTCCTAAATGCACTTGGGTGTCTGGAAGCAGAAGGCCCTGGGATAGTCACAGATTGTTTTTAGGGATGGCAATGCTGGTCTGTCTGTCGGCTAGTTCGTCCACACTTAAATATCTCAACAGGTTGGATCGGCATGACATTGGCTTCTTAGCAGCTCACTTTTCACTTGCACTATAGATGCACCAAAAGTGTATTTTTAAGTTGAAGTCATTTTCTTGCATCTCTGTTTGTAATTACAGTGACTCACTAAGTCATGAAGCAAAGGAAGCCCTGAGTAACTACAACAGTCATGTTCATTTGTCATATATTGTTAATCATGGATTACTCTAAATTTTACCCTAAATTTTCTATATACATTTTGAGTAATATGCAAAGAGACTCTATTTCTTATGAGGCCCTTTAAAGCTCTTTTGACATTAACATTTGTAAATATGTCACTTTGTTTGAATGAAGGAAAATCAAAGTCCATGAAAAATCAATTTTAAAATCTACCCAACTACTCAACAAAATAAATATGCTGATATAAATATATCAGTCACAATGAGACAAACATTCTGTTGGGAGACCTTATGTCAAGGGATTCAAATGGATATTCTTTGACACATTTTCAACTACCTAAATATTTTTGCAGACCAAGTACACCCTCTGATGGCACAGGGCCTCCAAAATGGCAATGCCCGCAACCCAGCAGTGCATTGTGGCCTGCTTCACTGCCAAAACTCCTCAGGAATGGCCCAAAGCATGTCAGGCATCGACCTGGTCTCAGATCCCAATCCAGCTGAGCATCCATGGGATGTGGTGCAGCAAGTCTGATCCATGCAGGCCCCACCCTGCAGCCCACAAGACACAAAGGATCTGTCACACAAACACTCTGGTGTCAGACACCACAAGGCTCTCCCTTAGTCCTATGTTGATGTCTTGATGGGTCAATACCAAGCCTGACCCACATTGGGGCTTACATGGATCTGATGTGACAAAATGTATTATAAAAAGCAATGGAAGTGGGCTATATTTAATTTTATTTCTGTCATATTAATCCCCCTATTTTTTTAAAACATTTATATTATTATGAGTTGTATTATCAGTTTTATTTTTAGTTTAATATTTTGCCATTTCTTTATGTAAACACATAATAATTTAAACCATATTTATGTTTTGTCAATATTTGTGCTCCCATAAAAGGCTGCAGGAAACAGAGAGAATAGAAGCAGATAATAAACAGAAGGGAGCTTATAATGGACAGCAGGACTGTGTTGACTGATTGTATGTGCTCCTTTTAAGAAGAGCAAGGTTATTCATTAAGTCAATAAGTGGCCATTGCAGCACACTTGGTGCTGTCATAACAAGCTAGTGTTAACATAATTGTTGGTTCAAAGCATTGATGGATGAGTTGAGGAAAGAAGGATGTGGAGGGAAGAGAAATGAAGTCAGTCAGTGTGTCATGAAGGAAAAATAAATCAATGTGAAGAGGAGAGAATAATGCAGCCTAATTGTTGATGGAGTGCTCACTCAAAAAAAAGAAGACCAAAAACATTAAAGAGTCAATGTTTATTAACTGTTTTTAATAATCTCATTTGACTACGAGTATATATTGTATGTGTTGCTTTGAGGTTAAGTTTCCAAGTTACATTTCTCATCTGACTGACAGTAGACGACTGACATGAAGGCGTGCATGATCAGAATATTGAGGATGATAAGAGAAAGCAGAGGGTTACCGTGTCATATTCCACTGCCAGACAAAATGAACAGAACATGACTAAAGTAAAGCGAACTAACCCGTTCAAACACAGCACAGATTGTGCAAGATATATAGCTGTCAAGCGATTCAAATATTTAATCGTGATTAATCGCTTGACTGTCAATAGTTCATATATATATATATATATATATATATATATATATATATATACATATATATATACATATATATATATACATATATACATATAAATGCATACAAGTGTATTTAAACCTTTGACCACAACCACAAGTAGTAAACCCCATAGCTTTAAAACAAGAAAATTATTATCTTGTCTCTCTGTCAAGATTTAGTATATTGTATACTGTACAGTATATTGAATTGTGTGGACTGGATTGATTAAATCTATATTTTCTATATTCATGTATATGTTATTTATGATTTAGCCTCATAATATCCCTCTCAAAGTACACAATCTTGATGCATGTGCTTTGCAGCAATCACACTGAATTCAAAGAGCAAAGATAACTAAATGACTAAGAAAATGAAGAGTGAAGATAGTAGTAGCACAAATACACAACATATACTGTATAGTATGTTGATACCATAGTTGCTGGCATATTAATGCAGCTGGTTATAGTTGACCAAAAAGCTATTAATTTGAAATGCCACAGCTATATCTTAAAATAAGCAAGCAAAAAATATTTCTAATGCAAAATATTGATCTAGGAAACAACACTGTCTATTAGTAAACAATGTACAAACAAATACAAAATGAGGTTTGAACGTTTACTACATGAATTTAGAAAAATACACCTTTAGTTATCATTAAATCCCAATGTTGCATTGGGAGATTTAAATAACTTATTGTCTTTGAAGTACAGTAATTAAAAAAAACTTAGTTAAAATAAGATTCCAATTTATTGAAAGCCTGCGTTTCTTATACTTGTACAACAATTCATTCAACTCTATACTGTCAACATGTTAGCATTTATAAATGTAACATCTAAAATACATTGCAATAAGTCTAATTTACTTAGCCTGTCATATTGCATCACTGTGCATCTAATCTTGTAACACATGTTGTCCTGTGTTGCTATATTAATTTGCTTTGTTGTCCTTCTGCACTACTGTCCCAGTGTCATTCAACTTACTATGTATGCAGTGTGCAATCTGGAAGCGCAGGACTTTTCCCTATCTTGATCTTAAAATCTATGCCAAACAATAGACATTTGTCTCGGTTGTCGCCTGCTCTGCTGAAGATACCAGAATCATGAGACCATGGGATCTTGTTCTCTTTGAGAATAAACGTAAAGATTTTCCTTTTGAGTGTGTGTGTGTGTGTGTGCAGCTCCCGTGATGAACTGTTAGGGCCAATTAAATGCAGAAGAGGAGAGGCGAATGGATTCAGATTCCTGATGATGTCTTTATGGAGCTCTACTATTCCACATGGCTTAATTAATCCTGGCAAAGCTGTGTGTGTGTGTGTGAGAGTATGAAAGTTGCTATTTGCTTTCCTTTACCCATGTGTATGTTACAAAGTTAAAAATATGTATGTGAGTGCTTGTGTGATAAATGCAATGGGAGGCCAAAGGCCATTGATCTGATGGGGGCCTTCCTCTCATAGCCAGCTCATCCTCACCAGAGCTGCCAACCAATTTACTAGATTATTGTACAGCAAAAGAAACATAAGTAGGAGAAGTGAAGATAAGGAATGGAGCACAGGGATGGGAAAGTAAAGGAAGAAGAAAGTAGGCCTGGATAGCAATATGTTGCAGCAAAAGACGCTTCATCGTTAGTGATATGAAAATAGTAATATCTCAAGGAAATTGAATCGAAAGCAACTGGATTTGGTTTTTGTCTTGAAGACGTTTCACCTCTCATCCGAGAGGCTTCATCAGTTCCTGCTCCCTTGACTAGGCTGAGACTAGTCCTTGCAACAAGCTTGTGAATATTCTCATTCATCCAGGTCATAGTTATCTCAAGGAAATTGAATCGACTTGAATTGAATTGCTCCCTTGACTAGGCTGAGACTAGTCTCAGCCTAGTCAAGGGAGCAGGAACTGATGAAGCCTCTCGGATGAGAGGTGAAACGTCTTCAAGACAAAAACCAAATCCAGTTGCTTTCGATTCAATTTCCTTGAGATAACTATGACCTGGATGAATGAGAATATTCACAAGCTAGTTTGATAAAATGTTCGAGAGATTCACGTGTATGCATTACATGAAAACCAAGATGAAAGCACATACCGAACAGGCTCATAAACAGCCTGTCATATCCCTTGATAATGGAGTGTGTCTCGACTGGCATGCAAATCATTAAACAGTTGTGTAGTTTGGTTGCATCATCACCATGTGACTGACAGCAACAGAAGACCGTTATCATGGATCCCACCTCTGTCCCAGTCTTCTGCTGCTCCTCTTGGACACACTCATCCTTCTCTTCACTGCAGGAGTGCCTCTGGGTTCGTTAGGTGGAGCAGATAAGGCAGGCAAACAGGACACTGTTCCGCCACCTGGCCTGATTTCTCTTGAACGAGCCCAGAGACAAATTAGACTAATAAGCCTCTGCAGAATCAGCAGTTTCACGATTTTCAGACATACCAGACAGCTTCATCCGGCTGTTGTGCAGAATGCACTAAGAAATACTACCATAAAAATCCTACTAGTGCTGAAACAATTAGTCAATTAATATTCCTACCTGGCTTTAGAGCTAAGAAATCATACACAACACATGCTGTGTCACCTTAGAAACAACACTTTGACAAGATAGTAACTGCAATGCTATTTTCAGAGCTGCCTTTAGGCTTTTTCTGGTGAAGACAAGTAAGTGACAACGGATCAAGCATAACTTCAAGCTGCTTGTCCAAACATATACAGATATATTAACAAATTTGCAGGCTACAAACATTACAGCAGCAACACGTGATGCGGCTTTAGTCACATTCACCCTATTTGTTTCACAACAACAGGACAGAATGTAATGAAGCAATTCATGTGTCCAACCGAGATGTTTAGCTGTCTTTTGCCGACCAAAAGCCATCAAGTTGTTGTCACTAGCTTGCCATCCCTTGGAACAGCATCACCTGGGATTCTGCACGTCAGTCAATGACAGGGATGTATTTGTTATATCTTGACACACAAACTGGACACAGAATTGTGAGAAATGTTCCTACAGCACTGATTGCACCAGGTATCAAAACCATTAACATTAAAACTGGAATTAGCTAAGGCCTTGTTAGGTTACTTAGCGCTGACACGGCTTCGGGTATAAAATAGTTTAATCCATCAACTAAATTGTCGATTATTTTTAAAAGACTCAAATTCATAAGATTGCTGTGACCCATAAAAATCTGTATTTTTGATTAGATTTTTATTTAAGATGGAGTCAATGGTGCGTTCATAGGTGTGTTTAAACAGCGGGGGTACGAAACATAGCAAATGTTTAACGACATCGCATCATGAGGAAAGTGCAGCTCCAGCTGAGCTCTGGCTGTTTTGGGTAGTTATTAGCCTGCAGGTGCAGAGAAACATTCACACAGTTACACATTCACACCTGGAAGCTGCCCAGTACCACCACAGTCTGAACTGCCTGCCAGCGAGCAGCTCCACTGGAGCAGCTGGGGTTAAGGGCCTTGCTAAAGGGTGCCTCACTAGTGGTAATGAGGGAGGGGCAAGCGCTGCCTTTTACATTCCCAATATATCTTAGCTGTGTTAAGTTACTGCTGGTAAAAAAAAAAAACAACCCATGTCTCCGATTTTGATGCTTCATAGTAAATGCTTTTAAATAAGAACAAAGAGTACAGTACATTTATTGTGAAATATTTATAGGAGATCTGTGTAAATCTGTGTAGTCGGCCTGGACTCATCATACTGCTGTGAAGAACATGGGAAGATGCTGCACGTTGCATGAAAAGACACTTTCAACATCTCTTCTGTGGCAGCAAAGACCACGCATCATTTCAGTAACTTTTATACTGCAAACTGAGCCTATCTACACATTTTATGGTTGACTTCAGTAATAACAGCATGTACATTACTGTGACTGCAGCAACATGCACGTAGCTCTGTAACATTGAATTTGGCATGGTCCAATTGCTCCAAATATGACACTGCACTTCCGTGGGCCCTTAGCAACAAACCTGCCAAGTATGACGTAGGTTGGATGAACAAAGATTTGTGAACCACAGAAAGAGGACAGAGAGAACCATGACAGACATTCTTGCTTTTTAGTTCGATGTCAAAAAGCCTAACACATTTTAGTCCCATCTCACCGAAAAACAACACATACTTTTCGTCATAGTTTTTATTATCCAAGATCTATTTTTAGCTCATCATGGTCTCCTTTAAGCCATGAAACAAAAGCTTGTTGATGAATATTTGTTGACTTAATTTTCATTTAGAAATTAACACTGTTATGACAAACCACTTTCCCAAGTTAAAAATCATCCTATAAAATTGACAAACATCATATGTGTAATTCATGGCACAATTCAAACTGGATCGAAAAATGATCTACTCCTCTCCATTCACTGCCATGCATATCTTTCTTTAAAATAAGTTCCGGAGGTGCTTTCTATCCAGCTTATTTCTAGACCCCATGATCCCTTGAGCAAATTATGAGCACAACTTCCGCCATGTCCCGTCACTTAACCGTAACTGGCCACTCTGTGTAGCAGTAAATTCTACTGTAAAAACATTAAGAGCAATAAGACTTTCCAAAGTGCCACAATCAATGTGGCACTACAGTATGTGCAGAATCTGAACATTTCAAACTTTTGAAACTCTTACTGGTACTACCAAAAAGGCCACTGTGGCCAACTACAATGCTCAGTGCTCTGAGTTTGTTAACCTATCTACTTCATTACCATGTCTGCATCTGTATGGTCAGACCAAACCTCAGGGAAACCATAAAACCTCATACTTAACAATATACACTACATATGAATGATAGAGATACTCTGGATACCTAAAAAGCAGCTGCAACACGTTATCTAATACGCCTGCAGGTGACCAGTTAGTTATACACGGAGAGAAACTTGGGTATATGCAGGCTGAGGCAGCAGAAGACCACAGTCCTAAAGTGGACATCATGCATTTCCAACTGAGAAAGGAGGAAGTTATGGATGTAATAATCAATCAACCACAGATCATTATTTGCTGACGTTTGAGGTATGTCTTCCATGAATGGCTGATTATTATTCATGCTTTCCTGTCATTTGACAGTGACTGAATATGGCCAGCTCATTATTCTTTAATATTGAATGGATTGTTTGCATTATCGTGGTTTATCAGGTGTTTTATTTTGGGGCATAACAGGTAGATAATAGGAACATCATAAAATGCTCTATTACTGCACAGCGTGGTGGCTGAGTCAACCACATCGCCACAATATAAAGAAATGCCTGCAAACAGTTTCAACAAATTATATGACAGCGAGTGTCAGTGCTGGACAGGGTACTTGAAAAAAACTTATCAGTTATTCATTACACATTACTCACTAAAAACAAAATTACATTACTTTGCTAATTCTTTAGCCACAGCAGCAAAAGTAATGTGTTATAGTCGCTCAGCCAAGCACCCTTACCTCGGCCAGTGTCAAAAGAACACATCATGTCTTTTGTTTTTAAGTAGTAATAGAAAACAAAGCATGCTAGTTTTACAAACAGTCCCACATTTGACCATCCACAAGCTACCATTAGCTTAGCTCCTATGACTGCACACAGCTCTCCAGTAGACCTGACTTCAGCTGCCCCCTCAAACTATCAACAAAACTAGGTGATTCTTACGTGTAGGTACTTGTGATGTAATGCAAGCAAGCCACCTGATAGCACATATCATGGGAATAAGACAACCATAATCATCTGTAGACACATGTATCCTCTTTTGGTAGAGGCTGTGGAGTAAGCTTAACTCTTAACTCTTATTTATCATATTAATTCACATTAACCTGCTAATGGAAGTTAGCATTGTGTCTCTGATTAAACTATCTTTACAAATGTCCCAAGTCTCAAGTTGCTCCCTTGAGTATGACACTGAATTAAATTTGTATTATAATAGATTCTCAGTGAAATAAATGTAGTCAAACTATTAAAAGCTTATTTATTTCTCAATTTCCTCTTCAAGAGAAAATATACCGTATTCATAATTTAAATCCAATGATAATCAGTGATGGAATGTAATGCAGCACTTGTACTCAAGTACTGTACTTAAGTACAATTTTGAGTAACTTGTATTTTATTGAAATATTTCCACTTTCTGCAACTTTATACTGACGCTCCACTACATTTTGGGGGCAAATATTTTTACTCCACTACATGAATTTGATAACTTAATTTACTAGTTACTTATCAGATTGCTACATCAGAGCCAAATGAGTGTACTTTTAAATTAACGAATTTTATTGACAATCAGAAAAAGAAAAAAAACATTGATTAGAAATGTATAAAAATGCTGAATATTGGATCTTATAATTGGCCGGGGCGATAATCGGTCAATCCACAGTATGCAGTATATACAGTACATGTAAATGTAGGTAGAATTTACTTTTACTTGCACTTTTTGATACACTTTTAGTAATAAGTAAGTAATATAAGTAATATTTTAAAGAGATTGAGATTTCTTTATTTTTACTGAAGTATGACTTTTGGGTACACAACACTGATGACAATAGAGAACACGATAATGTCATGAGTGGCAAAGAGATGGTTACCCTGCTTAGAAGATGCAGGTGTGCAGCCTATGACCTGCAGCTCTTCATCTGACGGCTGCTTCTTGTTCCAGAACAACTCCATTACACAGACTAAATAAAAGTTTTCACGGCCATATTTCAAACCCATCTGCTGTCAAAGAATCCCAAATGGCCATTGTTCTGTTCTGTAAACGCATTTTTGATTAACATTAGCGGTAAGTGCTAAGCTCAACAAACATGGAAACATGCATTTCCAGTGCTTAGCCCATAACAAAATAAATGTCAACTTGCATTTTGCCAGTTAAATGATTTGATTTGAGAAGCTGTAGCTGAAGGAATTATTCGGTTTGCATTAGTTGTAAATTAACACAGCACTCTACAGTTTGTGAGCGTATTTCCTTGTTAAATTCTTGGTGGGAAAACACTGCAGCAACCTTACTTAAAACAAAAAATTAACAACAAGTCATTCAATTTAACATCTCTCAAATCCAGTCCAGAGTCCAGGTCAAGTGTCAAGTCATTTATTGTTTGTCATTTACTGCCTTGTTTTATGTATGTATGTATGTATGTATGTATGTATGTATGTATGTATGTATGTATGTATGTAATTATTTCAGGGCTGTCAATCGATTAAAATATTTAATAGCGATAACTTGCATGATTACCCATAGTTGACTTGTGATTAATTGCAAATTAATTGCAAATTTTTTATCTGTTCTAAATGTACCTTAAAGGGATATTTTTCAGGTTTTTAATATCATATCAACATGGGTGTGGACTAATATGCTTGCTTTATGCAAGTGTAGTTTATTATTTTTGCAACAATCCAAAACAAAGACAAATAATGTCCAGAATATTCTCCAGAATAACCTCAAAGGTACTGCATGCTCAAAAATTATGCTGAAAGCATAACATGACAAACTCAAGCCCAACAAGCAACAACAGATGGGCATACTGACCTGAATGTAATAGTCCTTAGTAATACTAACACAATGTAGTGTCCAACTTTACACTTGTAAAGGCTAACTAAACAATATGTTGACCTGCAAGCTGCAGCCACCCATTTAGCTATTGCTATTAAAAGTTTGTCTCATGTAGAGTTGTTCAGGCGTCTTCTGTTTCAAACTATACAGCGTGGTCTGCGAGGGGGGAGGAGGGCTCTCTGCATCAGCTGTGTGCTCGGTCAGCAAGTGGGATTTGTGACTGGAAGTACTCCAGTGGTAACTCAGTTCACATCGACAGTAAATGCAAAGAACCTTATTCTTGTCAAGAGAACCATCTAGCAGGGCTTTAAAGCTGAACTTGCCATTCAAAAGACCCTTTTCTTTATCCATTTCTACTCAAAGAGGTTTGTTTCTGCTAGCCCTGCACGTTACTGCTGCATTGCTTCCCGATTTCCCAAACTACGGAGCAGGCCAAGGGCGCGTCAAAACACAAATTCCTCTTAACGCCATTCATTTTGGATTGTGCACACCAAATTTTGTATGAATCCATAGAGCTGGTTACGAGATATACATTTCTTGCATTTTTGGTTCAAGTGTCCACCAGTTTGTTTTACTCATGGCCTGATAATAGATTTTTTATGTAACAGTCAGTCAGTGATAAACATCAGTAATAAAATAAACATACAAAAAAAAAAAAAAAACTGTATTACTTACATCTCTTTGTATTTTGGTAGAACAATCCAGAGGGTTTAATCAGCGCTCAGTACAGACAGGTGGAAGAAGGGGGGTGGGTGTGAGACAGAGTTTGCAATATCAGCCCTCCAACTGTAAGACCTTATCACTTCAGGGCTCTGGTACAGCAGTCTCTGTTAGGCATTAATGCGTGAATATAATTAGACAGCAACTGAAAGGGAGGGACTGCATACTGCATCCAGCAGCATTAATCAGGCCTAGTCGAGCAGAAATGGCAGAGAATGACGTGTTCACTTGTGGATTGTGTGAGGGTGATGTAAAAAGCAGAAAGATTGCAAATAAAATGCAATTTTATGAACTAATTTAAAAGTTTGTAGAACGATTTACTATTTCCAGGTGGCCACTGGTTTTGAGTCCACTTAAATACACACAAATTAGCTATCAAACTCAATTCTTTCTTTTGGTGAAAAAAGGTGCCAACATAAGATCCTTGGGTAGGTAAATATACTATTGCTTCTCCAAATATGACCTTGATGAAAAACCACACAAGATCATTGCACCCGTAAATCTTATTCACACATGGTGTGTAGTATTTGAACTACTGCTGCAGCAGAAGAAATGGGGTACTCACGAAACTCGATTGATTTATCACTCATTTAAAGGGAGACAAGGGTCAGCCAATGATTAGACAATTGTTGCACTTTTTATCAGCAGATATAATTGCAATAAATCAGACAATGACAACACTTAACCTTGAGCCTGACTGATACATCGACTGGGCTGATTTTCTCTTAATACAGTATTAGTGCTGGCCTAGAAGTAACATATGTCTGGGAGAAACAGTGTTTCAAGTACATAATTTATCCACCAGAGAACATTTATACTGTTAAATGTCCACTCACTACAAATCTTGGTCACAATTCTTTAATAAAAAATGTGAATAAAAATGATAGCAGCCAATATATCCTATTTTAAACTCGGACATTAGGCTCCATCACTTTCAAAAAACATCCCAGCATCTAGTTACATCTACATCTAGCTGTTCCTGCTCATCAACCTAGTGCTATAAGAATAAATCATCAAGATGTATATATGCAGCCCTCTCCTGGCAAGCAATGTCTCTACTAGGGGTGGCTGTATTTAAGACCAATTGTGAATTTTGACCAAACTTTTTCGGTAGTTGCCTCATTGTTCTGACACACAAAACAAAAAACAACTACTCTACTCAATAAACACACTACATTACACACTACACAACACACTAACTATACACTCCAAACATGCTAAATATCACAAATCTCTCAACTCACAAAACTCACTACTGCTATCACTAACACTAACGCTGACTTCCTTTTGCCGCTGTCCCTCCCACAACTTCCTCCTCTTCCCCAGCAACCAAATGTGCATTGCCATATAATTTTGTGATTGGTTGATGTGGTGCATTTTTCCACCAATAGGAAAGGGGGTGTCACGTGTTTTTTTTGCTTTCAAGCACTTCCTGCTTGGGGACACTTTCCTTAGAATAGCCCGTTTTTACCATTTCTTCCTGCACCAAATGTGACGACAAAATTCCGGAAAACGTATGCCATTAATTATTATAAGTCTGGTTTTACTTGGCCTATCAACACAATTTAAAAACTGATATCAGTTTGAAGTCTGCACTTTCGACACAAGTCGAAACAGAGACTCAATGAGGCTGCGTTTTGCTGTTACATCATCTTAAATTGGTCACTTGATTTGGACGTGCAGGCATGTCCGTCGATCCCAGAGGGTTAAATGTAAATAGTTATATATAACTTTGTATACTTCAAAAATGTATGTGCAAATTTAGCAAACAACAATTTATAGTTGCATTCTAAGTTATAAAAATGGTTCATTAAACATGTTTGTGGTTTTCACAGTAAGAAATCTAACTTTTTTACTACTCAGATTTTATGTTTTTTGTGTGATTTTAGGTCCAATGTGTTAATACAGTATGTCAAAATGAAAAAAATAACTGTACAGTCACACAAGTGAGACAAGGCAAGGTAAACAGTTTTTAAAGTGAAATATAAATATAAAATCAAAAGTTGTCAAAAACAGCCAATTAGACCTGGATATGTTAAAACGTATCATTTGTAAATATGAACAGCGCGTTAATGGGAATTCCTCTTATGCGTTAACATCAAGCTAGCAGGCTGAGTGCTTGTTGTATAAAATCATCTGGAATCAAAGAAAGCATGGCGTAATATATTTCCACAATGGCTGTATGCAGTTAACATATTGCGTGTTTCACATCAAGGTGCAAGCAATTTTAGTAAACTGAACAGCATGTTGGGTAAGGAATTTTGGATGCAGTCAGTGGCTGAGTTTTGAAAGTCGTCTGGCAGCTTTGAAAGTGGCCCAGCTCTGATTGCCCTGTTGCCACTGTCCCAACAAGAGCCTTCTGCCTTAGCCGTGCCTCCACCACCTGCAGCCCTCAGGTAGCACTCCACTTCCTGCCTGTGCAGACCTCGATGCCAGCAGCAGCTACTTTGGGGTCCCTGTACTGCATGGCTTCTCTTGTCCGTGACATCGCAAACTGGTTGGTGAACCTGTACAGAGCGGCACTGCTTAAGCTCCTTGGCAAGCCAAGCCACCTTTGCAGATAGCTGCTGCCGTTCTTCTCCAGAGCTTCCATAGTTGACAAGGGGACATCATACAGTAGCAGAGGTCACAAACCCTGGGAAGAATGGCTTGCTGGTATATCAAAGTCTTGAAACAACCAGGTAACCCAGACTTGTCAATCTTGGTAAGCCAGGCTTCAAGGTCACTGCAGGTTTTGTGGATGGTGGCTGTGTCCTTCAGGCTGCAGTCAAGAGCCTGAGGAAACTCTTCGATTTCCTTAGGCTGGCTTTTCTGATATTGTTGGAATGACTGTTAAACACCAATAACCCTTAATGTAGCACCATATGCACCTCCTTTGCAATAATACTATTTTATGTTTTTACATATTCATATTCATACACTGAGTCTGTTTATTTTCAAACACTGTAATTAAACACCGTATTTATTTATGCATCCAACCTTCAACAATGCAATACTCTGACACTGTATTTAAATGTATATAATGCACATAACGTATAGTCCTTTCTATATTTTATCTTTTCACTCTTGTCTAAATCTTTTTTAGTATTTTTAAGTCTTGTAATTATTGTATGTCTGTATACCTGCTACTGTGATAAGTGAATTTCCCGGATGTGGGATGAATAAAAGTCTAAAGTCTAAAGTAAAGTCTTCAACCATCTACCAAAACACATGAGTTTGTGCTTCTGCCAAATGTGTTGGAAAGCGACAAGACTCACCTATCATCTATTATCAGGATCTGTGTGTGGTCATGACTGGTTTAATGCAGATAGCCAGCTCCTGCCAGCCAATCACACATAAATTGAGTTGAGGCCTTAGAGCCTGTCCCTCTCAGTTAATCCAAAAACACACACAGAAATAAAACCTCTCAAATTTTCCATTTTTTCAATTGTCCATCTGTCTTTCCAACATTTCACAAATCGAAAATCAGAAAAAAATTGCAATTTTCTATTTTTCATAGGGAAATTTGAACTGATAAGCATTACACAGACCAAGGGACAAGCAATGCCAGAATATTTTTTTGCTGTATTTGGCTTGGAATTAATTTCTTGCAAAAAACATTTGGTACAAACATTTACCCCAGTGTGGTTGGTAGCCCTCAGTGTTTTACTTGCCAAGCAGAAAATCCACCTGCATTTGGCACTTGCCGTCAATTTCGGACCCTGGTTCAGATCAGCAAGATTACCATCAAATGAGTAAAACCTCTGTGTTAGACAGTACCTGGAAGATGCTGCCAGTGAGACTGTTCCAGCTACCAACATCTGCTCCTCCATCTGCCCTACTCAACCTTCAAGACACTGTACTTATGATTATTTAAGGTGGTTCTGCAGTGAGCTACATTATCAGGCATCTGTAAAACAAAAGGGAAGTCCCACCACCAAAACAAAAGGATGTTCGGTTAGCTTCCTTGTTGTCAGATTACTTGTAAAGGCCAAGAATCTCTACTCAAAGCTTTTTGCCTGTCTTTAAAGCCTCGATGCAAAGCATCAAACTAAGCTTCAGAAATGAATTAAAGCACTGCCTACTTTCAGCTCAACACACTTGAACAATGACTGTATCGGGGGCTGTCAGTCCTGGAAGCTAGCTATTTGACTACAAGCTTATGGAGACATATGGCATTCAACATATACTCTTAAACCCAAAGTAGGTGCAGGAAAAAAAATTGACAGGGCAAAATGTAAATTGTATCCAATGGATCTCTTAAATGGATTTGTCAAGTCCAATAAGCTTCTTGCATGCAAGTGAAAAAAGAGTCCTGTGTCATGAAATGTGACCATTAGAAATGTTAATATTGGTCAAGGGGATTTTCTGAACTCTCCATAGCATCGGGCCAAAGGTCTCTGATTCACCAGTTTATAGATTGCTTTTATTATGTAGTGAGAATCATAAAAATTGATTTTGATTAACATGGCAATACAGTGAGTAGTTGTATCTGTTTGTTGCTCTGAACCACAGTGAATGCCAATGGTCTCAGTGACTCACATCCCTTAACATAAATCTTTGCATAAAGTACTGAATTCTTCAGAAAATGGTTAGCAGTAATGAAAAATATATTCATGAAATAATACAATATCCACATGAAATGACTGTGTGTCCTGTTACAGATTCAGTTCCAGTAAAGCAAAGGTTCAGAGCAGAATTTGAAAAATGACTACTGCTTTCATGCCATAAAGTACATAGCCTCTCAAGTAATATCCCATTTTTAATGGACATTTTATTATTCCAAGGTATTCCACTGAATGCCTCCCTGTAGAAGGGGCATTACAAAATACCTTTTATCTTACCAAGAAAAATAGTAGTATTATTAGTATTAGTATTAGTATTAGTATTATTACTTCTTTCAATTTCAAGCTTTAGTCTATATTAAACAGAAACTGTAGGTGCAGTGTGTGTGCATGTGTGTGTGCATGTGTGTGTTTGTGTGTTGACAGACTTTAAAGATGAAGGACATTTAGTCTGGTGTGAATAAAGCTGTGAAGGCTCAAATAAGATCTCTCAGGGAAATTGTTTAACACCTGTCAAAAGACCGGCTGCTGCCAGATGTGTGTGTGCGTGCGGGAACGGTCACTGTTGTACTTCTTCACATGCACTCATACATCTTTTTCTCTATCACGTCCTCACAAGACTACTTTAACACAGACTTTTTGAGGCAGGAAGGCCATGTGGCAATGCTCCAACCGCCAGGTCATTAGGGTGCTCTTCATTTTAGCTATATGAAGAAGATGACATTAGAGGATATAGTGCAGGGTGTTAGTTTGCAAGTCGTTAATGAGCTCGATAGATAGATTATGCATGTGTTGCTTTTATGACTGCTGACTTCAGAGTTGACAGTGATTGATCACAAACATATAATGGCAGTCCATAATACAGAGTGGCAAAGCTCTCCATCATCTAGCCTGACAGACACAGGTGACTGGTCAATTTGATCAGCTTGTCACTAAATGTAATGTATAGTGATTTATTCCAAACTGTAAGCTAGAAGTTCATATATATATATATATATATATATATATATATATATATATATATATATATATATATATATATATATATATATATATATATATATATATATATATACATATATACATATACACATATACACATATATACAAGGTCACGGTTCGATTCGATTCTCAATTTTTCCATTTATTTTTTCTATGAAGCACAGGTTGCTATGCCATTTTAGACTAGACTTTTATGCAATATAACATCTGACCTTTGTTTGCAATGTACCACACTGTCAAATTTAAAACATTTATTAACATAATGTCACAATAACTTATATCTTCAGTCAATTGGAAACTTAAATAAAATAACTTCTCTTTTGTAAAGTCTTCTTCACAGAAGATGACATGAAGTTCACAACAAAACAAACAAAAAATAAAACAGTCATGTCCATCGTCTTCTCTGAACAATTAAGTGTCTTAACAAACTATTTCCGAACAGTTGAACATATACCACACAGATAATGGAATGAATGTGAGAGGAAGGAGAAGCGAAAGGAGTCGCAGTAGTAGCGACAGCTATAAAGTGTACAATATAGGCTGCAGTTTGGCTGTGAATAAAGGCGACGGCTCCTCCAGATACAGCAAAGCTCCCTGGTCTTATTTCCCGACCAGCTTAACACATGAAAGGGGGTTCACCCCGAAGGGAAACAGAAACTTCGGCCCTGGAGGAAATCATCTCCCCTGTGCTGAACAGGAATGGTGTAACACCATGCTACCGTTTGACTGGCTGTAGCTAACAGCTACTGGCTTAGCTAGTAGATGAGTTAGAGGAGGTTGACTCGCAGCACTTCAACACGTGTGTTTTTTACCGTTCCGGACGTAACGTGAAGGAGTTTTTAATTCGAAGTTCGAGATTTTGACTTAATTTCGGTAGATATCGATTTATAATCGAAATCGTCACACCCTTTATATATATACTTTAGAGAGTGCGCGCAGCAGCTGTATGTTTAAACTGTGTGTTTTCTCCAGAGTTTCATTGCTCGGCTGTTCCATCAGTCCAACACCTTGTGACCACTATTATGTTAGTTAATTGTTAGCTTTTAGCTTTTGTCTTTTATAACTGAAAGGTATGTATGGAATAATTATCTTTCACTACCAGCGCAAACAAATGACACTGCTGGTTTGAACGTTTATGTTAACATCTATCTATAATTCAAATTTGATGTTAAAGCTGGGGTGGGTAAGATGGAAAAACCCATGCTAGATTTTGAAAATACTGCAACATTAATACATTGTTAGTTTCACTGAATACACACCTCTAGGTCATTTACAGCAATACTATCCCCAGTTGAAGGAGGTTTTAATGTGGCTTATGTCATTGACATTGTGGCAATGTTAACTGCTGGAAAATGTAGAGAGAGTTTTTGTATGCATTTGTTTGTATTTGCATTTATTTATACAAGTATTTAATGAAGGCAAAAACCACATAAAATTGTAATGTTGGTTATATATGCTGCTGTTTTGTGTGCCCCATCTCTGTAACCCTTTTTTTTTAGACTCACCAGCTTTATCATTTCATCCACCTATCTGTCTCAGAAGAGTCATCAGATTGGATGGATTTTACTTGCTAATGCTCAAGGCAGATGTCTTTCTATCACAAAATATGCCAGTAGAGTCAAAGTGCTGAAAACACACACATCATCTACTGTAATAAACATTTTCTTTTCTTCATACTTAACCCCCCACCCCCGGAATGAAATTACATTTTAATATCTCACTATTTCAAAATATTATACCAACATTCTATTGGAATATTATAATAATGTATACTGGATACTAATCCAGGTTTTGGATACTACATCTGAAGTGGACAGATGGGACAGGAGACACTTGAAACCCTGTGCATTATGATATCCTTAACCATTTCATGAGTTCTTTTCTGATTTTGAGGAGTTAAACATTGGCCCAGTGCACTGGCACTGTCAGCTGCTGCATATATATAGTGCCTGAATAATTCCTATTTGTTCAACAAAACTATTTGGAAAGATGTGCACACAGATAGAAGACTCACTGCCATACACTGCTCATACAAGTATGCAAACATAATATGGATAGGGATATGGTTGAGACATGGTCTTCTTGTCTAACTCACACACAGTCACACAGTGCAGGGATCAGTTCCAGAGCATGCCTCAGAGCAGCAGTTTGAGGCATTCACATAGAGGATTTGCAGCATCTCCTTCTGCCTGGAACAAAGAATTCATAGCAGCCTTCTGCTTCATACTACTACCTCCAGCATTTCATCTCCATATGAGAGAAAGCTGCTTAGACTAACATTTCTGTGCTCTAAAATACACATTGTATTCATCATATTTCTCACATTTAACATCATATCAGGCAGTATTGATTATGTTTTGATTAGCTTTGGAGACGGATCCCCTTTGCATTTTGAAATTATTTTAAGGGGGAAAACCGCTCAGATTTTTTAAAATATGCAGATTTTTTGCTTCTTTATTTAATCATGAATAAATAATTTACTGTTAATCAAGTCTCCAGTCAAACGTCCATGACTAACACTAAACTTAACTTTTTTTTGTTCAATAAACTTTTAGAATGAAGTAATGAAGAAAAGTTACAGGTTCACTTATTGTCAATTTACAACACCAGGGTTGTAAAACAAAACTGAGTTTAGTCCTTTTATGCTACATAACAGAAAAAAAACAATTGAAGTTTGGACAATGAATGAAGAAGTCTTATAGCATGAGGAATGAAGCTGTTCTGTAGTCTGGTGGTATGGCAACGGATACTTTTGAATCTTTTGCCAGATGGCGGCAGGGTGAAGATACAGTGGCCGGGGTGGGTGTTGTCTTTTAGTATCCTTTTGGCTCTGTGCTTACTTCAACAATGTTGCTCTGTAGATGGGTATCAGTGATGTTCTGGCAGTTTTAATAAATCGCTTTAGTGTCTCTGTCCTGTGCCATGCACAAACCATGCCAGTTTGTGATCTTTCTAGTCAGGATGCTGACTGAGGCTGCAACCAGTAATGTCTCTCTGAGTATTGCAAGGATAGAAATGGTTCATTCAAATTTAAAGGATTAAGCCCTTTCTGAAAATATAACTGAAATGTGAATACAATAAACAGAAATAGTTGGGGGTTAATTCAATAAAAAAAATTAATTCAATACTTCAAGAAAATCTGATTAGTGAAGAGCTGAATTTATGAAAAAATAAATGTTTAATCTAAGCACCCAAAACCTAAAATCTATTATCAGTATTTAAAGAGTAGAATATTTCCAGGATAACACCCTCAGAAAATGACCAAAAAAAAAAAAAAAACTTGTGTGAAAAGGGCTTTAGATTAAGCCTGAGGAACGCCGCTCCACTTACATCTACCTCTACCTAGTCCAACCCCATGCCTCATTGTCAACATGAGGTTTTAAAGGTGATATCATGCTGTCTATAAGATCATATCCCTGGTAGAGTGATTAACAGTACTCTGTATAATAACTGTACAATCCGCATATTAATATTCATAATATGAGCTATAATTTTTCCCTTCAGACAAAGGTCATAGATATTTATTCTGTTGACTTCATGTTCATGGTGTGAGCAGACCTTAAGACAATCTTTTCCAATGGTATTCTCTGACCAGCCAGCCAGAGCAGTCGGACCAAACATCACGTTAAGTGAAGTCTGACTGGACCTAGAGCTAATCCTCTACATAGCTTACTTCTGACAAATGTTTTGGGGGAAATAAATGGGGTTAAATAAGACTATGGGGTACTCAGCAATGGGGAACCAGAGACAATTGTAACCTAATTTTTACAGAGACCTGGATTCACTGCAATATCCTGGATCAAGCTTTTGCACTTGCACAAAAATCAAGAATCAAGTAAGAAATGGGGAGGCAGACTCTCTGTGATGCTCAAACACAGTCAAAACAGATGCTGTTTACTAGGGATGTACAGTATATAAAAAAACCTCATGATTCCATAATCATCACAATATCAAAAAACAAAGAAAAAAAATCCTGGAAATATCCTGGATCATGTCTGAAAAAATATTCCTGGCAGCTACAAAGGACTGGCAAATGTTCAGAGATGCTGGCACTAAGGATAACATCATCTTGAAGATTATGAATCTACAGTAACATCATATTTTGACAAATGTGTTGATGACATGGTGATCACAAAGACAGTAAGTTCATTCCCCAACCTCAATGCATGGATGACTGGAGAGGTAAGGGCTGTATCCAGAGCTTAAAAAACTGCATTTCGGCCAGGTGGGCTAAGCTGGGATTCTAGAGGGACCTAAACACCAACAGCAGTAAAGATATGTGGCAGGTGACTGGACACGTCACATCATACAAAAGCAGGAGCACCACTATCATGTGTGAGGCCACACTGCCAAAATAGCAAAACACATTTTTTGTGTTAGAGCTAGAGTAAGTAAATTCCACCTCCAGAGGAGTGTCCACTGTCAGTGACCACAGCGAATGTGAGAAAAATCCTGCTGAGAGTGAATATTAAAAGGGCTGCTGGTCCAGAAAATATACTCACCTGTGTACCAAAATCATCTGTTATCTGATGTCATTGCTGACAGGTTTAACATCTCAATCTCACAGTAGACTGTTCCCACCTGCTTCAAGACAGCTTACATCGTCCCTGTGCCTAGAAAAGTCTGTATTGTCTAGTCTTAAGGATTACTGTTTTGTGGCTGTCACCCCACATACTGAAGTGCTTTGAGAGGCTTATTCTCCAGCCCATCAAAGACAACAACCCTGCCAGTCTGGACCCTCACCCTTATGTCTTCAGAACAAACAGATTCACAGAGGATAGTATTTCCACTGTCCTCCACACAGTCTTCACACACCTGGAGAACAGCTACATCCTGCTTGTTGATTTAAACTCAACATTCAGTACAATCTCACCCATGAAGCTGATTGAAAAACTTAACGCTTTGGACTTGAGTACCACACTGCAATTGGATATTTGACTTCATCAAAAAACAGACCCCAGACAGTTTGGATTGGCAGTCACACCTCTTCTACTATTGTGCTCAATACCAGAGGCCCACAGGGCTGTGTGCTTAGCCCCTTCTTATTCACACTGTACACCCATGACTGCACTCCCAGACATAAAGAGAACTCTACTGTCAAGTATGCGAATGACACCGCCATCATGGGCGAAAATTTCATCAGTAGTAAACAACCTTGCAGAGTGGTGTACAGGGAACAATCTATTGCTGAATGTTAGCAAAATCAAGGATCTGATTGTTGATTTAAGAAAGAAAGAGGCATAGTCACACCCCTTTCTACATCAGTGGAGCTGAGGTGGAACAGGTGAACAGTTTTAAGGAACAGGAAGGCTCTGCAATGGGTGATTAAAATCATTATTGGTACCCATCTACATAGCATCAGTGTCATCAGTGAAATAAGGTGTGTGGAGTCCAAAGGATTCTAAAAGACAGTGCCCACCCAAACCACAGTCTGTTCACCCTGCTGCTATCTGGCAAAACATACAGATGTATACATTGCCATACCACCAGACTACAGAGCAGCTTCTTCCCTCAGGCTGTGAGATGACTTTATTCACTTGTCCACACTAAATAAAAATAAAAAAAAGTTTTATTTTGTTTTGTTTCAATTCTTTCGTGCACCACCAAGAAACTTCAACAAAGTTTCATTTCGTAACCTGGTTTGATAAAGGATTAATAAACCTTAAAATTATTCAATCGATAATTTTTCTTTCACTTATCTGGGGTCAGGTCACAGAGGTAAGCAGGCTATTCCAGATGTCCCTCTCCCCACCCATCTGCAGGCCTGGCTCTACTCAGTCTGACTCATCGCGGCAGCCCGGTGTGGCAAGGATTTGTATTTCCATCACAACTGGGCTACCTGCTTAAAGGTGTGTCTTAAACCAATGATGCGCTTGTCCGATCCCCACAGCACTATCGAAGAATCACCACTGAACAAAATGGTTCCACTAATTCAGCTACAAACACATTTAATTTCTTATAACTTCTTTACAATAAAACCTCACTTTTATTTAATCATTTAAAGCTTTTATTATGAAGCATCATTACTGCAAATATTGCATTTTCACCAGCAGTACTAAACAAATCTCCCATAACATCTGAAGAGAACAACATGAAACAGTAAAACACAGCAGATGTTTGAAAGTACAAACAGGATGAGAGAAACTAAAGAGACTCAGTTAGAAGCTTCAAAAGTGGTGAAAGCAGAACACACTGACTTTTAAAAAAGTATTTCAGTGTTTCTCACACATAGACACCCAAGTATATCCGGTACCCCCTTTTTGGCATTTTGTATTTATATTTCTGGTTTTTTACCTGTCTGTGAGAATGAAGCCATCAAAGAACGATTAAATAGTGGACAAGCCTTACTCCTTCTCTTGCATCTACTGTCAATCCCACATGTTTTGCAGAGCGCGAGAGACATTCTCTGGAATTACATCAGTAAACATACTGATTGTGATAAGACCTCTCCTATTTAATTTAGGCCTGCTTATGTTGTTATTTTGTACAAGCCTGAAAGTGCACCTGGATGTTGCAATGTCGTTCAACGCACATTGGTTTTAATCGGCTACATAATTAACAAGCTCCTCTACACGCGGCTCACCTGCAGTTATGACAATGGAATCCTAAATGCTAGGTGTGCTTTTTAGCAGATTTCATAAATCTTAACTAATGTTGCTGGTAGATGGAAAACAGAAAGAAAAGGGAGACAGAAATGAGAGAGAAACAAAAAGGAGAGAGAAACAGAAAGGTGAGGCAGGCCAGTGTGCAAGCTAGACAATTAAAGCAACACTGTGACACGTAGGCAAACCCTTCAAGTGATTCTGCAGAAACTTTGATTGATTGGGTGTTGAAGACCCAACAGACCTCTGCCAGACATTCCAAGTTCACTCTCACTACTTGTTTGAGATTACCAGCTCTCTTTGGCAGCCTCCCCTGCCATCTTATCCAATGTATCACCAGGTGGAGATCAGTTGACAGCTCTGGTCCTCTATTCATGTGACTGCCAAAGACATATGGCCACAGATCTGTCCTTAAATCTGGTAGAGTGGCCTGGTACTAAGTACAATTATGAAACACTTTATGTTCGAACATGGTGTTCATTGTGGCTAATCCATGACTAGCAAAGAAATCTAATAATAATACACCACACACAGGTTCAGAACAGGCAGGCTGTTCCTCCCAATCACCCCCATTTAGGTTTCCCCATTGTAGACTGTATGAGCGTTGAAGAACAATATAGTCCCCTCATGGAACCTAACCGAAGCACTCCAATAAGGCCAGGGACTCCGAGCTGCTGCTCAGTGCATAAGCACAAACAACAGTCAGAGAAACGCAGCCAAATGTCCCATTTCTGTGGCCAATCACATAAGCTAGCAATCTGACTCTTAGCAAGAAGGACTGAAACCACAGTGGATTGTAACATAATGTGTCATATGTACGCATTCAGTTAGGCACTGTGCATCAGTTTAACTCTCAAAAGTCGACGGACGCACCGGCGCGTCCAAATCACATAACCGAGTTAAGATGACGCAGCAGCAAGACGCAGCCTCGCTTCTTCCTTAAAATTGTCGTCATGTTTGGTGCAGGAAGTAACGGTAAAAAACAGCTGTTCTAAGGAAAGAGCTTGCAAGCAGAAAGTGCTTGCAAGCAAAAAAAAACATGACGTCCCCTTTCCTATTGGTGGAAAAAGTAGTAGAAGTAGTAGTCAAAACCGACCAATTGTACCCTTAGAGTTAAAACACTTCTTACTGTGGATGCCGATGATCACTGTAGGATGGCATGCTTAAGCTACTCTGGCGGAGGCAGAGTAGAACAGGTCAGCACTGGGGCATGGTATTTAGCATGGCTAAATGCTACAGAAGTAACAGAACGGACATTTCTGTCTGTCCCGTTATGTTTCACTTGTGATCACTCAGTTTGGTCTTGTACCCTGGTTCCACCCCTGACACCAATTTGCAAGGGAGACCCTACTAGGAGCTATTACCTCCGACAACTTAGGTTCTAGGCTCACAGGGACACAACAAATCCTTCACCACATTAAAGAGGCACTATGTACTTTTGAAGAAGAAATTACAACTCCAAATTTTAAATATTTACAATATTAATAGGGTAATAATTCATAAATGCTGAAATATTCATTTTTCTATAACTGAAGCTGTTCTCAAAGGAAAATATAAGGTTCCCCCGAGCACTGGTTAATGCTAGATAGGTGAAACAATTGTTTTTCTTTTTTCAGTCATGACAGTTATATATATATATATATATATAGCTGTTCTCAAAGGAAAATATAAGGAATATATATATATGTATATATATATATATATATATATATATATATATATATATATATATATATATATATATATATATATATATATATATACACACCGACCAGGCATAACATTATGACCACCTGCCTAATATTGTGAAGGTTCCCCTTGTGCAGCCAAAATGGCTCTGACCTGTCAAGACGTGGACTTCAGAGCTCTGAGGGTGTCCTGTGGTGTCTGGCACCAGGGCGCTTTATAGTGGATCCTCTGGGTCCTGTATGTTGGGGGGTGGGGCCTCCATGGATCAGACCTACTCCAGCACGTCTTAAGGCCCCCACACACCGGCTCCGACGTCGGACGTCTGAAGCGTTAGGAGAGAGTCGGACGAGTTCAGGAGCTATTCTGTTCGGTGTGTTCAGCTGTGTCGGAGCTGCACGGAAGCGCAGTCGGATGTCTGAGTTACGACGCCGTCGGATACTCTGATTGGTTGTTAGCTAGCTGTTCAGTGACCATTCTGATTGGCGGTGTGCCAGCGAATCAGCGCGGCGTGTGGGAGGGGCGGCGGAAGTGACGATGATAAACAAACCACATAAACAGAGACGGCACAGAGTTACAAACAACACTTCACCGTTCGTTATTTTGGGGATAAACCAACGTATTTTTGAAAGCCATGGCTGTGTGGACCGAGGACTTTGAGGAGCAGCTGGCTGCCCTGGTGGAAGAGAGACCACCGTTATGTTTTGATAACTACGGTCCGCACTCCGTTCCGTCATTTCCTGGGTGACTGGCACGAGACTAGCGCCACCCGATGTTTAGGAGACTTATTGCATTTCACGCAGGCGCAGAACGTAAACACTACTGTGTAGCCGGGGCGGTGTGTTTCAATGCAACTTTTCTACCGAACGGATCCGACGGAGTGGTCGGATAAGGAAGTCGGATAAGGAAATCGTCGTAGCCGGTGTGTGGGGGCCTTTACAGATGCTCCATCAGATTGGGATCTGGGGAATTTGGAGGCCCGGTCAACACCTTGGGCCCTTTATTGTGTTCCTCGAGCTGTTCCTGAGCAGTGTTTGCGGTGTGTCAGGGCACATTGTCCTACTAGGGGGCCACTGTTGTGATGAGGGGATGTACTTGGTCCACAACAGTGTTTGGATGGTGGTTTGTGTCAAGTGGCATTCACATGAATGCCAGCACCCAAGGTTTCGCAGCAGAACATCGCATTGTGATGAGATGATCAATGTTATTCACGTCACCTGCCAGTGGTTTTAATGTTGTGGCTGATTGGTGTATATATATGCGCTGTGAAAGGTAGGAATACGTGTGTGTGTGTGTGTGTGTGTGTGTGTGTGTGTGTGTGTGTGTGTGTGTGTGTGTGTGTGTGTGTTTGAGTCTGTTTTTTATTACTTACTACTTATAGGTCTCTGAGCGAACATATTCAAAAACATGGGAGACACCCAGCTGGAATTGGTCTGCAATAGGAGTGACCCAGGGATTATTCTCTGCTTTAAACACCTGCTTAGGACCAGTCAGATCCAGATTGCCTGCAAACATAGACAAATTGATCTCATACATCATCTGTGTAGTACTGCCCTATT
Organism: Lagodon rhomboides; assembly: GCA_039737535.1. NCBI lineage: Eukaryota > Metazoa > Chordata > Actinopteri > Spariformes > Sparidae > Lagodon > Lagodon rhomboides. Next base: position 1,604,958 of record CM077803.1, on the reverse strand, counting down.
CACATTCATTACACACACTAACACTAGAAGCTGCTCTCTGTGTAACCACAGTTGTGTAGTGTGAACAGGATGGCAAACTGACAACTTGAAAGTCATGTAGTGTGATCAAGTCATTAGTGTGGGTTTGTGTGTGTATATGTCTGTGTGTGTGTGTGTGTGTGTGTGTGTGTTCATACCAAGTTCAGGGGGCAGCACAGTCAGTCTGTTGCCCTGGATGTGAAGCTCTTTGAGGTGAGCCAACTCCCCTATCTCCTTAGGCAATGAGATCAGATCGTTATCCCTCAGACTCAACTGAACAGGAGGAAAAACAGAGGAAAGACAAGAGAAACTATTTTAACACAAAAGATCTGACACTTACACGTACAATATGGAGTTTCCACTGCTAGGGGGCTCCCTATCAAAACAAAACACAAGACATTTGCACAGTATTATGTGGTGAGGAGCTGCTCCCAGGCTGCTAAGAGCCGGTTCGAGTGTCGGGAGCTAAGCCAGACCTGAAGAATGGGTACAGTCACACTGGATTTTGCTCTGATCTGGAGCCATTTACTGACAGGTGCAGAGCTCAGAGATTATTTAAAACTTTTGGGATGCAAAATTGTATTAATCTTTGCTCCTGACTGGAGCTGGGTGGGAACGGTACTTTACATCATGACAGCAACATTACAAAGAGGAGGGGGGGAAAGAAGAGATAATTGCAGTCTCTGATGAGTGTTTACCGTATTTAAACTCAGATAAACACTGCACGAGTAAAGGGCTGGACATACTGGCTGCGTGTGTAGCTCTGCTGTGTGGCGTTACCTCGCGCTTTTCATTGCAGTGTCCAGGTTAAACCAGCCACTTTGGATGCATAAGACGTGCTTATCATACTTGTCAAGGGTGATCTAGAGATTCGGAATCCCTCCCATTTTTGCTGCGACATGTGCACGGTTCTCAGCAAAAATAGACCTGAGAACGACCTGTACGCAGTCATATCCATATCATACCAGCGTTTCACTACAATTTTAATACCTATGTGTAGAATATGTCACAGACATGAATAGAAACAAACAGGTGAGCTTTCCTGTGCATGTTTCTTTCACTTTCTTTCCCTCCCTCTCTTTCCCCCTCTTGCTTATTCAAAGGGGATGAAGGAAAATTGTGTCATCATATTTACTGATAATTATCAAAGGCAAACTTCATGTGAACAGATAGGGCAGGCAGGAGCCAACCACCGTGCTGATGAAAATCTTTCTGACGTGACTCAGTTCACACACAAGGTAGTTTTTAAGTTTTATTCATATTTAGTCTAGATCGCTGTAGGGGTGTGAATCTTTGCCAATCTCCAATTTGATTTGATTCTGATTCTGGCCCGTCTGATTCGATTCAGAAAATTTTCAATTTAATGAATAGAAAAGGGGGGACTATTTTAAGCCTTTTGCTCTAATATACTGTGTGCTAAACCATTCACTGTGGCCATTAATCTGCAGAAATATAATATATGAAACTAGGGTTGCACCGTTACCATTTTTTTCAAACCAAGTACGAGTACAAGCATTTTCATTTGTATACTTGCCGATACCGAGTATCGAAATATCAAACTATAGGTTACAGATGCACTGCATTGGAAGATTTATTTTCTTCTCTGCTTGTTACAACAAATGATAATAAACTAAATACAAATAAATATAAATAATCATCATTTCCTGTGTCAACAAAGAGCCTCCACATTGGCACTGTCTTCACATTTGACAAAAAAACTTGACAAAATATCAATGAAATTTGACAAATTAGACAATGAAACCTATTACACAGTTAACACAGTCAACTTAATATCTCAATTAAACTATTGCACAGTCTCCACATTTAGTGTAGTTGTATCAACATCTGCATGGAATCAAGAACTGACTGTCAAATCATACACAGAAAGAACATTCCGACAATATTTATTGTCACTGAACATTTAATTATACAGATATATAATACTGTAGATATGTATTATTTTCTTCTCTCTTTAAGGAAAAGAAGAAGGGCTGCATTTAAAAATAAAATAGTGAAAATAAATAAAATAGCTTTTTAAAAATTGTGCATCTTAAAATAAAGAACTTATTTTTTGCAAAATAACATTTCTGGATTCCCCCTCCGTTCCGTTCCCCCTCAAGTAGCTTTCAGCTACTGCACTCATGCACTCCTGGACAACCCCTCCTTCAGGAAATGGCTTTTTGTATTGACCAAAAATCCAAGCGACTCTGGGGGAACATTCATTAGCTCTTAGAGACGACATGTGGAGTTATTCTTCTCTCTGTCTTCTCTCCCTGCATCGCTCACTCGTCTTTCCGTCTGTCTGTATTCAGAGTTGCAATGTTTATCACCTGGAATGCACAGATTTGATTGGCTGAGTAGCATCACATGGGATGGCTTAACTCGCATGCAATTGGTCAGTGGATTTCTTGATCTGCTAAACCAGTAGCGCCCTGTCAAAATTTAAAATACTTCAATAATTTATTGAATATAGGTCCAGGTCCGTGTAGGATGGCGTCTGGGTCCGGACTCAGAAAGCGGTCCGCCTGTCCGAAATCACAAGAAATGACAAGCCGCCCTCTGATCGCAGTCCTCAATTTCATGCAATATAAGGCCTAATGCAATAATGTGGTATCGGTATGTGGTATCGGTGAATTTTTGCGAGTACGAGTATCTGAGTGTAGTAATGGCCCGATACCCGATGCCAGTATCAGTATCAGTGCATGTTTATGTGAAACACAACTTGAAATTAAGATAAATGATCTTTAGTCTTTCGATTTAAAGAAGTCAACAGCACGGATCAATAAATTAATGAATTTGAAAGCATCTAACAGTCATGCCTATATGTGAATAACAAAATAAGGGGGTGTGCTCTGCTGAAAACAACTTTTTTTAAGTTTTTTTACACTGTTTTTAAGATGCCTCTAGATGTGAAAGTGGACAGGACTAAACTCATTACTGAAACAATCGGCATTTACATCACATTTGTCTTTTTATTAGCCCTGCTTAAAATGTGATCTTAATTAGGTGAACTTAATACACTATGTTATATTGCTGGCAGTTTCTTTTTTCGGCCCATTGTCAGTGTGTTTCTCTCAAACATACCACTGTTTTTACATTTTTAGTTTTTTGCTAAGCTTCCTCAGTATAGCTATGTTTCAAGCTTCTGTGGTTGGCCACAGCTTTGTTATGGACATGTGGTCCTGAGACAAAGACCTTTTAAACTGGGCACAGGGATGTATGTTGGGTGACAGATGACAAAAACAGCGATGTCATCGTACATCATGATGTTTCGCTATGGACATTGCTATATGGCAGTTTGGCATCGACCGACAATACTATAACTAAGAACGAGCTCTCATTTCTGAAGAAAACTCCAGCTGGCTCTCCACATCCCTCAGGTACCTCCAGGAAACTTGCTGTCCAAACATCTGAACACCCCCCACAAGCTACATTGCCAGATGCCCGACAACTGATTCAGGACAAAGTCTGTACGTTTCTCATACCTCACTGCAGAGCCTAGGTCCCTCTCCATATCTCTTTACAATGCCTTAAGATAGGCTGTACAGAGGCTGTAACTTACAGTGTGTGTTCCAAGCCCCAGGGATCAACATATCAAATTGTCAGCTGCCAAATCATTAGCATGTGGGGGATTACAAGCTTTTTGTCCACAAACCTTACTTGGTTGTTGTATGAAACAGTCAGGGTCATGGCTTGGGCTACAGAGCAGGCTCTTGGAGCCCCAGAGAACAACATTCTTTTTTCTGCAACAAATCATTAGCCCATGGGGGGTATGACCTATGTTCAATTGGCTAGGCTGTCCACTCCATCAAGGGACATCCGGGGAACCCTATGGAGGAAACTTTTGGTCGCTTGTATCTGCTTTCTAATTCTTTCAGTAACTACCTAGAGCTCATAGGTCAGGGTTGGAATGTGGGTGATTGGTAAACCAAAAGCTTTGCTCTCTGGCTAAGCTCCCTCTTTGCCAAGATGGTGCAACGCCTGCAGTACTGCTGATGCTTCATCAAAATGCTTGTCCGGCTCAGGCTTCACTTTCACATAATTCGTGACCCTGCAATACTTGAACTCCTTCGCTTGGGGCAAGAGCGCACCCAGTTGGGAGTGTGGCTCATCCTGACCACTTCACACTTGGCTGCAAACCGTCCCCGTACCTCCAGAACACAGTAGAACCACGTCAACCACAAAAAGCAGAGATGCAATTCTTAGGTTTCCACCAGTCATTCTCCTCACCATAACTGCACCTTGAGGCCCTGCCCTTGAAATATGATAAACAGGGAACAGACAGTTACTCCCTGAGGGGACACGGTCATAGGCCTTCTCCAAGTCCACAAAACACATGAAGACTGGATGGGCAAACTCCCATGACACTTCCAGCAAGCCTGTAAGGGTTAAGAGCTGGTCCACAGTTCCATTCATTGTTCCATCTGAATCTGAGATTCCCAGCATCCTGGAAGGGAGGCTGGAAGGATTCAGCATGTGCCTGTGCTGTGACCTCTGGACACTTGTGATGAGGACATTGGAGTGGTTGCCATCGAATGGACTTATCAGAAAGTATAAAAGGACGAAAGCAGTATAATCAAAAATGTTTGAGTTTAATCAACAAATTATAGTTAAAATTAGTTTTATTTTTGTGTGACAGTATAATGGTCCATATTCTGTTTTACAACCTTGCCATAAACAAGATCATATCAGAAATCATATATCATATAATCATATATTCCATAAATTTGAAGTTTATATCATGTTAAGAAATGATTAATTGATCAGTACAAAAACCAACAACATCTGTGTGGTTTTCCAATTTTTGTTTTGATACCATATTTGTCATTTAAGTTTTAATGTTACACTCTGAATTGTATTATTCCATTTTATAATCATCTTAGTTACACATGACTGCACACCGCAGGCAAGAAGGTAATGTTTGCCATGCTTACATATCATTTATAACAAAAAAAATGTGTATATGAAATATGTATAACCAACGTGTGATCAATTCATGTAAACAATTTGAGCCAGAGGCAGTCATCCAGATCATTTCAAGTAAAAAGCAAATCTGGGGGCCATGGGGGAATTTTTTAATCCTTATAAGAGTTAAGGTTTTTTCGCCCTCACACACATTGTTTAAAGTTTTGTGTGGGATTGGAAAACGCACAGAGGGAGGATTATATTGAGAAATCTGGCCTGGCTAGGTGACCAGTTTTGACATTTGAATATGAATGTGTTATTCTGTTTTGGGGTATGACTTAAACAGAACATTGGGAAATACTGATAACATCATACTTAATAAGCACACACACACATAATCGCATAGAAGTGCCAGAACTTTCCAAACAGTGAAAAACAGGAAGTCTACACAACAAATCAGCATGTATGGTCCAGTCAGCCAGGATGAACACACACACATACATGCATGGGCAAATACAGGCACATACGCACACAAACTTAGAGAGAGTTATTGGAAGTTGCACAATTATCCAAGAAAGATATAGAACACTGAGAGAACAATGCCACTGTGACATTCTGGTAATGGTCCAGGTCATCACCGCGCAACAGTGTAAGCAAATGAACAGATTTTGAGATATATAAATGCTTTGTCAGTCCAGGAATAAACGGAACCCACTTTTTGCATCCCCGGCTCTGTCGATTCTTCTCAGAATTTTGGCCTTTAACATATACATTTTGAATACATCCTCTACAAAACAGGGAGCTTCTTCACTACCTCAGTGACCTCTGCCAGGGATACGCCCTTCCCCCAAGTCGTCAGACACTAAGCCTTTCCACAAAGAGACTCTGTATTATCGCCACAGTGAAGGCTCGCCATTCCTCCGTCTTTGTTTGTTCACACTGCACCAAGCAGCTCCAGCGGTAAGCCGCACAACTGTGTCAATTCATACAGCACACCGGCGCTACAGATTAGGGATGGGCGATATGGACTAAAAAATTTATCCCGATAATTTCTGGTATTTATCACGGTAACGATAAAAATGGCGATAAATAAACACCAATTCAGCCTAATCATTTTGACTATAAATCTATCACCAAAATAAAAATAAAGGCTACTAAACTACACCAATTAAGTTCAAGCAGGGGGGGAAAGTTCTTATTCAAATGTAATGACCTGTTCGAAATCAAAATGTACAGTCTATTAGACCGTTTGAAGTAGTTTGCCTTGTGATCCAGCAGAGGGCGCTCTAAAACTTCACTATCAGCTTGACCTATTGCACGCACTATTGACCCTTGACCTATCAATTCAGCTAGCTTTAGCTTATGTTGTTTGCTACGAAAATGCGACACAAGCGAGCAAAGCCGTCCTGAGCGGCGAACGACAACAAATCTGACCTCACCTGCTAGCTTGCCACCCACGTGAGGCAGCGGAGACTGAGGCAACACATGAGCGGAGCTGCCGAGCAACGTCTTGTGTACAACCTCGTCTGTGTGCTGCATGAATGTGATGTTAGACGGCCTGGGAAGTTAATAAAATAATGAAAATAATGTCCTGCGGTGTCCAGATAATGGAGGTGGAGCCTTGTTGAGGAACGCGCTCCTCGCTGCCCGGCGTATCTGCTCCGCCTTCCGCCATTGGTGTCAATATTTCATACGTGTTGGGCTGCGAGTGTGTCGCGCGCTTACATACGGGAATTTATCGTTTTTTATCGTGGGATGACATATTCTCACCGTGGGGAATGTTTTTGACGATATATCGTAAACGATAACATATCGCACATTCCTACTACAGATCCAAAACAGGCATATCGGCCGACTGTTTATAATCATATGGATGCCGTTAAATTGTGTTGTGATTGAAATACTGACTCACCATGCATCATGGAAAGTGACAAAGTTATTTTTTTGCTCTAAATTACAATATTATATATTAGCCCTCAGTAAAGTGTCTAACTCTATTACTCGTGAGGAGGGATGCTGTTTTCTGGGGGAAAGTTCACTGAAGTCTCGGCTGACCATCGCAGTAATTTTTTTCAACACAAGTTGCCAGAAACAGTAACAACACAATAATGGAAGGTGACAGCCTGGCTCTGTTGCTAGGGAAAAACGCTGGTTTTCATGGAGAAATGTGACAAAGAGTTGGTAAGACATACAGGATGACAGACACTTTTCAACGTATAACTGCAGTATTTTTTTCCTCATATAAGACAGTGGCAGTTGCCACGTAACTGCTGTTTGGTCCTGTAATGTAACTTTGTGGGTCATTTCTCTTTTATTTGATGAGTGAAGGGTCTGTTTAGCTGTCCAATTGTGATTGTGACCCTGGCCTTTCCATTTACACAGACGCCATCTCACCTCTGTTGCAGCTCTGGAGGCACATCAGAAACTGTCCCCCCCTCTCCACCATGTGGAGAATCGGCGCATGATTCCGGCACTGAAAGAGCAGTGTGAATGGGGCTTCTGACTCCTTTGCAGAGACCATGTTTGTCGGGTTCAAGTGCCACTTCCACTACCTGACGATATCGACAGTCCAGGTCAGCAGTTCTCCTCCATGACTGAACACAGCCTCTCTGGTCCTCACACATCTGAGTTTTTGCTTCAGCAATTGTGAGGCTGAAGTACTTTTGGCCTCCCAGTACTTGTCTGCTGCTTCAGCTTTGAAGCTTTGAACATGGCCCACTCGGATTCCATGTCTCCCCCTCCCCTGAGATTCGCAAGAAAGTGTTCTGGCGGTAGGAATTGATGACCTGACGAACCGAGGCCTCCATCAGATATTTCTAGTTCACCTGCACTACTGGTTTGGGTTCATCAGGTCTGTCCGGCAGCCTCCCCCTCATCAGATCCAGTTCAACACCAGGTGGTGATCTTTTGACAGCTCTGCTTCTCTCTTCACCTGAGTGTCCAAGACATAAGGCTGCGGGTCTGATGATACAACCACAAAGTGGATCATCCTTTGCCCTACGGTCGCATGGTTCAAAGTACACTTATGAACCACCTTATGCTTGAACATGGTGTTCCTTACGGTCAATCCATGACTAGCACAGAAGTGCAATAACAAAGTACCACTCAAGCCTAGATCAGGAAGGCCTCCCAATCAACCCCTCCAGGTTTCTCAATCGTCACCCCGTGAGCAGAAGAGCAACACAGTCCACAGATGAAACAATTCCCAAAAAACAGACAACCTTACCCCCATTGACTTGCAGATGCATGGAGGCAGCCCTCTTGATCCTTGGGGAGAACTCCAGTACAGCGGCACTCAGCCAGGGTCTTGTGAGTATGCTCACACTAGTCTAGTGCTTCTCGCCCTGGGCAACTCAGTAAAGGAAAGAGTGCACCCCTTCTCCAGGAGTTTGGTTCCAGAACCAGCACTCTGTGTGGAGGTGAGCTCAAGTACACACCGATCAGGCATAACATTATGTCCTAATATTGTGAAGGTTCCCCTTGTGCAGCCAAAACAGTTCTGAACTGTCAAGACATGGACTTAAGACCTCAACACCTTGAGTCCTTTATTGTGTTCCTCAAGCTGTTCCTGAGCAGTGTTTGCGGCGTGTCAGGGCACACTGTCCTGCTGGGGGGCCACTGCCATTGTATTGTTGTGATGAAGAGGTGTACTTGGTCCACAACAGTGTTTGGATGGGTGGTTCGTGTCAAGTGGCATTCACATGAATGCCAGCACCCAAGGTTTCCCAGCAGAACATCACATTGTGATGAAATGATCTATGTTATTCATGTCACCTGTTAGTGGTTTCTAATGTTGTGGCTGATTGGTATTTGATATTGCTCTGCTCTACCTCCCGCACTAGCTCCAGCTGTGACATTCCACATACCAAAAGCCAGCTTGAGAAGCCAGCGGTCAGGACACCCAGTTCTCTGTCCTCATCTGCCACTGGATAAACCATTCACTCAACCCCATTTCTCTTCCCTGCGAGTGGTAAGCCTAGTGTTTTTTTCCACTAGCACTTTTGGCCTTTGGCTAATTTGTTTTTCCATTACCATTCCATTGCCTCTCTTACTGTGGCGATTAGAGCCAAGCCATACCCAGCGATGGACCTGCTCCGGAGTAGGGCCTAGCCACAGCCACCCCACCTCCAAGCGGGCAGCGGTGACGTCTCGCGACTGCAGTCACCCAAACATCTGCTGTATTTAACTGTTTTGTCATGTTCACTTTCAGCTGTTTTGTTGTTTATTGTTGCTCTTTTCTATACACGCGACATCTATTGCATGTCTGTCCGTCCTGGAAGAGGGATCCCTCTTCTGTGGCTCTTCCTGAGGTTTCGTCCATTGTTTTTTTTACCCTGTTAAAAGGGATGCCGTTCACTGTACAGATTGTAAAGCCCATCGAGGCAATGTGATTGTGATTTTGGGCTATATAAATAAAATGTATTTGATTTGATTTGTAGCTGAGGTTTCCTGTAATGCTGCTTCATAATAAAAGCTTTAAAATTACTAAATAACAGGGGGCTTTTATTGTGAGGAAGTCAAATTAAAATAAACATGTTTGTATTCTGATTAATCACAGGTACTTTGTTGCCGATCATTCTTTGATAGTACTGGGACAAGCGTGTCATTGGTATAAGACACACCTTCAAGCAGATAGCCCAGTTGTGATGGAAATGCAAAACTCCAGCCTTGCCGGGATGCCGGGCCAGCAGATGTAATAGAAAAACAGCACAAGTTGTTTCGGGCTCCTTCAAGCTGAAATTGGTCTGATGACTTAACACTGCACCATAATGGTTATGTCCAGTTGGCACACCTGATGTCCAAGGGCATATTAATTATCATTGCCATCGGATTTTGGCTGCGGGGACAAAGCCATTGAGATGACATGACTTTGGATACACAAATCCAAATTTTGTCCAAAAGGTGGACTCTTCCCTAGTGGTAATATAAAACATCACCACCCCCATCCTGCAGTAGTATGGCTGTGTGGAGGGTGTGCAGTATCACTCAAACCTTTTTTTCCCCAACACAGGGCTGACATGGTGTCAGCTGTCATAGCCGGTTCCTTCATGCCTTAGATCACTTCATATCGCAGGAGGTTTGTGAACTTGTATATGTTATCTGAAAAGCTGTGCTTTAGGGCAAAGCTAATGGGGATACCTAAAAAAAAAAAAAAATCAAATCTGCTTTCTAGACCTTGGCATTACAGTGGGCATTGACAACATCAGCCTCAGCCTCACCCTAAGCCTAACTGCAACAGCTCTCAGAGGGCGAAGTCTCTATGAAATATATCAGCTGCCTATAGTAACTCCAGATTCTACCAGTATGGACGTAGCCCTCTACTCCACTCGCATTAACTGAAGAAAATTATGACTTTGGGGAGTACAGCTCAGGTCATGCAGTACTTATACTGCAGGAGTGGCCCTGAGGGGGTCCTGTGCAGGGCCAGAAGGGCTCAATAGAAAAACTTCACTACTGCGCTATTGTGCAGGGATGAGCGCAATAGTGACAGCCCTTAGCAGGCTATATCTATACTAATAGAATCTTAGTTATAATACTTAAAGGAGCTATTTGTAATTTCTACCCACCTGCATCAAACAAATAGGGGCAGTATTTCCCCCTTTCTCAAGGTTTAGTTACATAATTACTACTATGTATGTATCAATGTATCCATATAATCACCCTTGCTCAGTTGTATTCTTTTGTTGCACAATAGTGCTGAATAAAACTTTCAAAGGTATATATTGATACTAAATTCTAAGAACAACTCGTTCTATTGATGTAAGAAACAGGTCTTTGGAAGCAGGCATAGTAAACAACCACTGTAACCTACATTTGAGTAAAGTTGGCACAAAAGCCTTTCCAGCAGGTTGGAATGTTCAATTTCAGATATTTTCAATACAAAAGCCTTTCATGTTTTGCCATTTATTACAAAGTCTACAAAATATAATCAGTATATTACAGTATACAAAAATATCAGTGCAATAGTGGACACTAAAATGCTGATCCTTTTTTCGAGGAAGGAATTTGCCTTGGTGTTTCATGCATAAAAAATTGGGGCTAAGTACTGCAGCAGTCAAGACCATAAACATAGAAAACAAAAATTACAATAAAAATAGAATTAAATAGTATAACAAATAAGTATGTATGTTTTAGACTCACAAAGCTTTACAGTTTTGTTTAAACCTTTTCATCATGGGATGTGCTAAAGTTCACAGTATAGCGAGTATATATCATGAGATGTCAGTCAACTATGTCAGCTGATGTAATGTGTAGAGACAGATGTCCACTTGGGGGCTTGTTGAACAGATCAGCTGCATATGAGAACAAAGGGCAGGGTGGTAATTCATCACTGGGGGTGACTGGAATGGAATTCCAGGTGCCTAAAAGACAAAGATGTGGCAGGACTGTTAGTTCAGTTCAGACTTATTTATAAGAGCATGTCAGGACTGTGCTTTTAATATACAGTGTGAACATTGATGTTGTCTGGCTCACATATATACAGTATGAACACTGCAGTGTTTTGAATGTTGTTTCAATGTTTTCTGTAAAGCCCTCTGTACATGTAAGATGCTAATGTTAATATTAGAGACGATTTATTCAATATTTAACTCTGATGATGAGTACTCATAATACATACTGTACATCACAGTGTCATCTTCGCTCTTTCAGGAGGAAAGTAAGGAACAGTTGTGTACAAAACTCATGATTTTATATTGTACATGGATTGCGGAGAAAAAACATGTTCATCAGACAGCCACATGGTTTACAAAGTACAAATAAGCGAGATCTGCAGCCAATTTAGACTTACTTGTGACTGTCATTCTGCCCAATGCTTGATGCAGAAGGATCCGTCAGCTCTGCAGGCCTCGTCATTTCTTAATGAGAGTAGAAGCTGGAGCTGCTTCTTGCTCTTTCCTGGAGGAGGAAGTTCATCATTTACAAACTGTACACACTGGTAACAGTGTCAATGCTACAGTTAGACACACGTAATAAACCTTATAATGTCCTCAAAAATGTATAGTGAAGTAACATAACAGTCCAAGTCATTACAATATAATGGATACTGTATCATCTGGTCAACTACTGGGTCCACACAATCGCTATTTATAGTCAGCTGTTACACATAAAGGAAACTAATAACTGACAGCAGAGCAAGAATACAGCCGGTCAAAATATGACTGCTTTCTTGTGATCTTATCATGTAACGTTGGTGTACTAGTTTACATTACAGCTTACTCAGCTCAGCTTTAGCAACGCCACAGTAACTAGAAATAGTCACATCAAGCTAACTGTTACAGTTTGTGTTGTCATTAGTTACACTAAAGATATGTTTCAGTAAACAGACAACATTAGATGTTACTTACCATTCTAAAGAAATTCTGTGAGTTTATCTTTTAACTCATCCACAGTTGTCTCCTGTTTTAGAAAGCCTTGACAAAATGTATTCCCGTTCAGCTTCTTTTCTCTGCCGCAGATGTGGTGTCTTTTCAGGAGCTGTTGTTTGAGATGATAAAAAAGTTGTTTTCCTGGAGCTTTGTGTTTACTGAGGCTCTTAACTTCTCTGCGGTAACTCCTCTGGCCAGCTAGACGTCTTCATCATCTCTTGTAGCACACTAGAGACTACAGTGACTCACTGTTGCCCCTCAGGTCAGGAGGTATTATTACAAGAAGGGACAGCTTGAGAGGCTAGAGAGGCTTTAGTGACTCACTATCGCTCCCAGGGCAGGCGGACTTATTACAAGAAGATTTGGACCGTATCTGGCTTCTTTGCAGTGGATATCTCTGCAATACACATAAATAGGCATCTTGGATATAATGCCAGATCTGTTACTTCTTCACAGTCTGTTGATAGGGTTAGTTCATTGTCAAAATGCTGTAAATTAAAATTCTGTCCAGATCTCAAAAAAGGCACCTTTAACTAATGTTTTAAACTATCGGGCTGTATCGCTATCAGATAAACAGTACTACGTCTTGTGTTGACATTAACTTACTATTTGTAGCTTTGTCAGCTTCCCGATGTCAGCAGGCAGGACCTCAAAGTCATTGTCACTCAGATAGAGAGCACGGAGAGTTGCTGCAAAACAAGCATCTCTGTTAATCTGTGTGTTTGCTAACTGTTAAAATGTGGAGCCAAAAAGCTACTTCTGCTGTACAATGTTATTTATCTTTTAATATGAAATCCATATCTCACTGTATATGACTAATGTAGCTAGAGACCTGGCTCCTCTTGCTCCAGCTTCATGCATTTTGACCACTCTGTTTGCATCTGAGAGTTAGATCATTTACAGTTAATTGTGTTAATTTGCCAGTCTCAGAGTGCTGTGAGTAGTAACCAGAACATTTCAACAATGATACAGTTTAAAACAAAAACATCTGGACAAATGCACTACAAGTTACAAAGACAATGACTAAAACATGTTGGAATTCATCATGATAGGAGCATTAATGCACACAGTATTCCAATCCAATAATTCTTTATTGCCTATACATGCGGTTATATTTAGTCTTTAAGAAAAAACTGGAGGAGAGTGTCCATACTGAGAGTTTGTATTGTGTTTTGTGTGTGTTTGTCTCCAAAGAGATGGATCTGTATAAGTTGTTTGTACTTTGGTGGTTTGTAAATTATAGCCATGGAACAAGTGTTCCCCAAAACCTCAATCATGAGGTGTAGGGAAAGGCCATCTATTAGTGCTGTATTGTCCAAAACGTGTGACTTGTTCAATGAGGGAATTGCCGCTATCTGTCGAATCACTTGCAGAGGTGAAGTAGATCTGTGCTCTGCTTACTGTGCTGAATGATGCTGAACGCTTGTTGACATTACAGAGCAGAAAAAACAACGGCCATTTTGGACATTTGCTGACAGCGGAACAATCTGAAGTATGTCAGAGAGTAGTTTTATGCAGTTTGTGGGAGTAATGTAACAAGAAGTTGCTGTTAGATGAAGAGCTGCAGGTAGGCTGCACATCTCCATCTTCTCAGTGAGGTAAACAAGACATTTTCCTTCAATAACAATATCCAGTTCATTATTAAAGCACTTGGTTTAAATCTTAAATATTGACAACCAGAAGGTTTTTTTCCCCCTTTGACAACAAATCCTTCATCATTGTCTTGTAAGTCAACTTTTTTTTACTTTCGTTAAGTTATAGGTGAAATGTGATTCATGCTACTCTCTGCTGTGACTCTGCTGCTGGCCCTGATGATGCACATAACACACACCTTCAGAGTACTATTGTAGAGGCTGTCTAAAGCAAAATGACAGTGGGGGCAGTGGGCAAGCAATGTAGCTGGTGTATGCCTAAACACTGTGTAACACTACTAACACTGACTGGCTGACGCACAGGGACAGCCAGTGGTAGCAGTGGTTGTAGTCATAATAATAATAGATTGTAAACTAAGAATTTGCCCTTTGTCCTATGAAAAACACAACTTAGGGGCAGAGGAGTGTGAGTCCGTGTGTGTTTTTGTGTGCGTGTGTGTGTGTGTGTGTGTGTGTGTGTGTGTGTGTGTGTGTGTGTGTCTGTTTCCAAGCACTTGCAAGCATGTGTTAGTGTACACTTACTAAGGTAAAAGAAGTTTCCAGGCAGGGAGCTCTGGTTCAGGTTGTTGTAGGTGAGGTCTAACACTTCCAGAGCTGGCAATGAACCAAATCCTCTGGGCAAGCTGCTCAGGCGGTTCATTCTGTGCTCACAAAGACACAGACAAAACATACATCACATACACAAGCCTCACTGTACAGTGCACTTCATATGAGTCTTTTGATGCCTTCAATTAAAATTCAGAGGGGAAAAAGGAAGTCCATAAACATGATCAAGCATAACAGAAAAAAAACATTACCTTGAGTTTTGTCCATTAAGGACCAGTGAGATCTTGCTTTTTTTTCTTCCAGTGCTCCATTTTATCAGTTCTAAATTATTGTTTTTTTAATGTGTCAAGCCCAGTAGAAAAACTCTTTTTTAATAGGAAAGTATGGCTAATTTTCAAAATGTTTGCTTCTGTAATACTCATTTTGACCACAAGAGGCTGCATACGGACATTGTAGAAACACAGAGGTGGTAAATTAAAGCCAGATTGTACAAATTAAACATGCTAGGCATTATTTTAAACATAACGATGCCTCTAACATTTAATTTAATTTTGTATCAAAAGTTAATGATGGATCCACGTTGTCATTAACATCCACCAGCAGTGTCACTCGTGTACTTGCACTTCTGTATTTGAAATTGTAGTGGAGTGTTATAATTATTCCATAAACACCTTTCAGTTGCAAAAATATCAGCTAACTCAAATCTTTAATCAATATAACCTCATTCAGTGCTGTGCCATCATCACATTCCCTCCCCTGGAGCACAGTGGAGAGGGCAGGATTGTTTGGTAACGAACTGATCCACTTATAATAATCGATGGTAGAAATCCAATAGCATAAAAGAATGAAAGAACTCTGCATATTTCACCAAGTATGACTGTAGTTTAGCACACACACTGCCTTCTCCAGTCAGCTCATCCGGAACATCCTCACCACCTGCGCATATGGATTGTATGATTTACCAAAGCCTGTAAATAAAGTCAGTGACAGCTCTCACAGAATCGTTACACTCCATATCCTCATTTTGAGTCCTAATCATGATGTAGGCCCAGTTCACGTATCAAACTTCCCTTTTTTAAATGGTATCTCAGGCTGAGGGATACCACTGACTGTCGTGCATAATTTGGCCACCTGAAGCAGTCTATCTGATCACTGAAAAAATAGAAATACTGCGGTGGCACTCATGCATGATGCTGATGGATGCATGCACTTTCACTGTCCTCGCACTGTTAAAGGATAAACGTGAATGACGAAAGATTTAATATCAAGTGTTTTCCAACCTCCAGCTCAGACATACACCATTAGTTTTATGTGAGAGAAATATGCACTTTCTTGCTGTGATTGACAATTCAGTGTAGACACCCATTGATGACAGGGTTGATAATACACAGTATTCCACCTGTGACACTAACAGCAGATTAGTGGCAAGTATGACATATGCCTCGCCAAAAGAAACATGAAAGTCATGTTACATAGCCTGCTAAGATATAACAGATGCATCTTGTGTTTAGAGTGCAGAGAGAAATTAAATCTCCCCTGGAGGAATACCGATGCTTTTCATCTTATTTAGGACATGAGTCGTCGTGCATTTCAGCCTCTTCTGGTCAAAATTAGTTTTACAGAAACACTTGGAAAAATGAGCCTTACTTTCCTCTTGAAAATTTACATTTGTCACTGGGGTTTACACCCACAAAAAGAAATTATTCCTGTGAAAAACGTTTTAAAATTTAGGACGTAAACTGTCATCAGCAACAGTTGTTTGTTTGAAAATGAAGACAACAACTCCCATGATCCTGTGCTACTCACGTCTTTTGTTTGGTTTGAGAGACCCCTAGTGGCAAGAATTACATACTGTTAATTTTAAGATTACTTAAAAATCTTGGAAACTTTCACATTAAAGATATTTAAAATATCAGACAAGATTCAACCATTTTAAGCATTATAGTGACAAATTAATTGAATTAGGATCACAATTTATTGACAATGCAGTTATTTTAGAAGAGCTTTCCAGCTGCTTTAATATTGACAAATCAATGGCAAAACCCAACAGATCAATGGACATGAGCTTCCACCTGGTTATTTATCATAACAAACTAGTTCTTAATATTGTCATCATACCCCCACATCAGCTTTAGGACTGTCTTGTCAACAGCACGGTATGTCAGGATATTTCAAGGCGATGGTGTAATGATGCAGATATGACTGCAGTAGCTTCATGCCAGTTCAATTTTAAGATGCCTGACCTAAATAAATTCTCTCAAACTGTAATTACTCCTGCTCTTTGAGAAAATAATTATGTACCCATACAGTCAATGTGTGTTTCTTCATTTGGATTTTTGACCCTAAGATTGGTTTGACTTGGAGTCCATTTTGAAACAGGAAACAGTAAAGCCGTCAGCTTGTAACAGGTAATATCATATTACATCGAAACAGTTACTGAAATAGGTTTCTGAAAACACTTCAGGAGAGACAATGAAGAGGATCGGGGTTTATATCTGATCAACACTGCCTTGATACGAAATGCAAACAAAACATCCGCGAGACAGAAGCCAGATGGCACCCTTTAGGGGATTTTTGCCAGCAAAAAAAGGGGGGGGGCTCTGGGTGCAGGTAAAGTGGAGAAAAGTTTAACATTGTTCATTAATGGTGTATGCAATTATGTGCACTATAGTAACCTGGTAAGTGTAAATGTGTGTATACATGCTGACAGGTTGTGTCGGTCCTGAGATCCTGAGCCTGTTTTGCTTTGATTTTGTTTCTGCTGTGTGTGTCTGTGTTGGAACAGAAGGATTGTGCAGTCAGAGGAGGACAGGCAAACAGACATTAACAAATTGTCAAATGTTCAGTGGTGAAAACATACTTATTATTTCTAGAGGCTAATTTTAACTGTATTACAAGCTGCCCCATGACATTTTGTGTGTGTGCGTGTGTGTGTGTGTGTGCCGACTCTGTGAGAGGGCAGACAGACAGAACAGAGCCTTTCCTCACATCATGGAGGTGTTTGAATTTACCATGTTCAAGGAGCCACTGTTGGAAAGTGTGAAACATGTCCTCATTTGCTACGTTTATTGCGTTTCAGCTCTCTTAATATCAGCCACTTTTCATTCTGCGCCTCTTGCCTTTTGCTGTGGTTGGACAACACATAATGAAAACCGAGCATTTCCAGCAATTCACATATTGTTGACTCTGATCTTTTCATTGGATTTGTTGACAGTGAGAGAAATACAGAAAGAAATGTCAGCTTTATCCTTTAAACTAACATTCACACACACGTAAGATGGTCAGAGGAAACAGAATGGCAAGCTCTCTGAGCCATGTTGATTATTTCATTAGATTAAATCACACAAAATAGAACTGATCATGTAATACGTTTTACAGCGATTTTAAGTACTGGTGTATCTTAACATATTGTGGTCCATATTTTAATATATAATTTGTGTGGAATATGGGTAAATATATATTTTTTAAGTGTGGATTAAAGAATTGGTTCACTGCAAATGAAAATGCAGTCAATATACACTCACCCCCATGCTGAAGGAAAGTCAGGTGAAGTATCATAGCCCACAAACATTTCTAGATCTTCGTAGCAAAACAGCTTTGCAGTATTTTCCTAAAGGCAGTTTTTTTTAAACGAACAAAATTAAAAACAAGTAAAAACAATAATAATTTGAAATGACTCCATGCAGCTCGTCTGGCATAATCCAAATCTCTAGTAGCCATGAGATCAAAACTTGAGTTGAAAAGATGTTATTAACACCATCGATGCACAGTTGAGCTTGTGCAACCACTTCAAATGGGGCACACGCTCACACTTTAAGATAATCAGCTACAGTGCACATTTTGGTGGAAAAAACATATTTTCAGCTCCACTCAGGATCTACTACTTCAGTTGTTTAGGAGAATGCTGCAATGCTGTTTTGCCTGGGAGCTCCAGAAATGTTTGTGGACTACAAAACGTCCCCCAACCTTCCATCCACATTACATTTTTTGAGGATTATCCTTCAAGAATTAGTAATGTGTCATAGATAACTGTGCATTTCTGTGCAATTGGGAATTAGCTGAATGCTATTTATTTGGCATAATTTACAAAGATTTTTCATTTCCAAACATGTGGTCATGTTAGTGTGACTTGTCCCTGTGGACTAATCAGCCACGTCAGTGACCAAATAAGCAGGAAGCAGCTCAAAGGCCTACACAGATAGACAAGCAGGGACGGTCTGATGATGTCAGAGACACCAGCTGAGTTTATGCATATACTATACACCTGTCAAACAACAAACAGGTCATAGGGAGGATTATTCTATTTCAATTCTATAACTTGTCTTTGTCAAATGAGATCAAGCACTGATACGTTGAAACATTTCTACTGACAAATAAAATACACACACACACACACAGCAAACAGAAACCTTAAGAGCTGATGGAAAGTGAATGCACAGTCTGAATAGCAGTTTGGGGCTTACACTATCCAGATGATGTTTGTCTGTAGATTAATACACACCGATGCTCCCCCTCTAATCCCTCTGTCACTGACGCCCTGCCTGTGTGAGTCTGTACTCAGACACACACACATAAAGCCTTTCTAATGAACGGGTGAGGACTGACCCTCCCTCAGCAATCTGTTACACACACTGTTTTTGTATTACACAAAAATAATGAATGACAGCTCTTTGGCACATTGATTGTTGTGTGTCTGAGTATAACTTATACTAAAATTGCTGGTGAAACATCACTGTAAAAGCAAATGAAGAATGTTTCCACTGGAGTCTGATTAAGCCTGCAGTTACACAATCTTTAAAGTAACAACTGTCTGACCCACTGATTTGGTTTCTGTCTTGTCTTATAGCCTTATGAACCAAATCAAGCAAAAAGGCTCAAAGGTTCAAAATATCTGCTGTACCTAAATCTGAGTCGAAGAGCTTGAGGGGGCAATTTGGCTGACACTGTGGAGACTACAGGGATTGACTAAGGAATCTAGTGACTTAGGTACAGCGTGAAGTGTGTATGTGGCTGTGTGTTTGTGTGTTTATGTAGGAAAATAGGAAAATCCGACAGTATGCAGCCCTGGCTGAGGGGCAGCGGTGAATAAACAACAGGCATGTGAACAGTGTAGTGCACGGCTCCAGGACAGTTCTACAGAAGATGAGAAAGAGAAGGTGCATGCGTGTACATGTGTGTTTGTGTGTATTAAAGCAATGGGATTACATTATAGCTGCTGGAATGGTAGTCTAATATAAAGAGAGTGGTAAAATGAGGTGTACTAACTGAACGCTGAAATTATTGTTCAAATGTATCTTTTTTTTTTTGGTTTATTTTTTTTACAAATGTGTATGCTGACGTGAGTGAATCCCAGCTTTCTCACTGTATGTCCATGTCCATATCGCATTTCCTGGCAAAAAAAAAAAGGTTTCACAGGGCACTGAGGAAGCATTAATGTGGTGAGAGAAAAAAACGCTGAGCGTGGATTAGGCAACTACTATAACCACTAGTTGGTGCTGTAGGCAGACGTCAACTAGTCATGGACAAAATATCAGCTACTGCAGCAGAGGTTTAAGTAGTGTTTAATGTTTTATATATTATATATATTGTGCCAAACATAAATCCAATATCAAAATCCATTGTCATGGCAACCTGGCTGCCAGCTAACATCTGTGCCCTTGACTGCCGTTTTCTTTGATGTCAACTGGTTATTTGTTCTTGTTTTGTTTGCATTTTCTTGGTATGTTTATGAAGTGTCATTCTATAAAGTGTGACATGTCACAGCGGAACACTTGAATTTTCTGCAATACAAAATACAATTTTCATTTTCACTACAACTCCTCTCTCTGCCTCTTTCTTGCATAACGATTAGTCGATTAGTTGACTACGACTACCAAAAGGCTGGCAACAAGTCGTGAAACCCCTACCATGGACATCAGCCAGGTAGTAAACTTAAGTCTTATTCCAGCTGCACAGTGCTGGGCTGTGAGCACAGGTCCCTCAAGAGGACATCGGGCTTCACGCCCCCCTCATGGAATCTGTTTCTCACAGTTTGGTCGGTAACATGCACAGCAGTAGCCTGCTAGAAGTCATTTTGTAGAGCTCTGACAGTGCTCCTCCTCTTCCTCCTCGCACAAAGGAGCAGATCAGGGTGTCTACAGACATAAAGTTAAATTTAAGACTTTTAAAGACCTTTTTTTGCCACTTTATAGGAAATGTAAGACTAAACCTGCAATGGAAATACACACCGAAGGAAAAGAAAAATTAAAAAGAGCTTAAACTTACAAAAAAAAAAAGCTGTAGCTTAAATGGAATGGACTAGAGAAGAATGTGGGACTTTGAGTTCCTCCACCAAGCTTGGCTTCTGGTGTAATAATTAAGGCAGATTTGTGGTTCACGTTGGCTCTATGCAGAGCCGATGCAGTAATCTACACAAGTGGCCTATGCCGTGGTGAGCATTTCCATTTATAGATGGCCTGTGTGAAGCGGACTGCCGGCCGTACTTTCCCTCTTCAAAAACACAGTCCTTCGGCTCACAACTGAGTCTCTGTGCGAGAGAGAGCAGACAGGTGTGTGTCTGCAGGATGGGCAGCCTCTCCATTCAAACACAGCTTGGATGACTTGGTTTCGGCAAGTCGGCGTTTGCTGCAGAGCTGCTCATCATTCTGTCCAGTCTCTCGCCCAGAGACTAACGAAGAGAGGAGTATAATCCAAGAAAAGCAGCCAGCCTGTCAGGAGGGACTGTGACAGCCGAGTAGTATGCAGTAGGCCTGCACCATTAATCGTACTTTCATCGTCATCGCGATGTGAACGTGTGCGATAAACCCATCGCAAAAGCTGGTCTGAAGTGCCAATCAGATGCGGCCCTTGACACATGGGCCATGCATGCACACCGTTTAGCCAATCAGATGACGCCCAGCTCTGCTCACGTTCCTGCGTGAAAATTAGTAGCCAGAGTAAACAGGATGGCGGAGGCAGGAGAGCAGAGCGGTGAAAATGCCGACGAAACGCTTGTGGCAAATATAAAAAGCAGCTCTGCGGTTTGGAGATACTTTGGATTCAAGCCAGAAGACAATTTACAGACTCAGGTACTGTGTAGGACCTGCAGAACAGTTGTAGCAACATCCAGAGGTAACACCACCAACCTCCATCACCACCTGCTGCACCACCTGCTGCACCACCATAAAGAGCTGCACGAACAATTTAAGGCCAGTCAGTCTAGAGCGCAAACGTCGAGCTGCAGTCAAGTAACGCGACCATCACTGCAGCAACAGTAACATGTAGGGGTGTGACGAGATCTCATGCCACGAGATCTCGAGAGATTTAACTTGACGATATTTCTCCTCAGACATTTTGTAGCTATCCAAACTTCTATTTGTGACCATAACCCGTTTTTATTCTGGGCAGTAAGCCGCCAGTCTACCGTCCTTTTGGCGGCTCGCTCCGCGAATTTAGACAGAAGGCGGCAAATTGGTGGTCTGTTTTGTTGAGGGTAACGTTACACTTATTTGCGCCTCCATTGCTGTGTAAATCCGAGGCGGCAATGTGGTGGCAAATGCTGAGATGGGTGGAGGTGTGGATGACGTGCACTGCTGCGCACCCACAGCCGGGAGTTTTAAAACCAGGAAACAGCTGATCACAGCAGTCAGTTCGTCACTTCATCCACGAAGATGAGCAGCTGGAAAGCAGCTGAGATCCGGGAGATGCTAGCGTCTCCTCGGTCTCTGTAGCTGTCTTGGTTGTCCGCTTGTTGTTGTAGCGGCGAGCTAATGGCGGTCGCTACTTTCAAATTAAAAGCCCCCCGCTAAGAACCCAGTTCTAAACTCCGATGGGGTGCAATGTAAAGCTCTTATTTTGAAGCCAAATTCGACCTGATTCTCTTCACGCCCAACTTCCTGCTTCACGTCACGTCACATGTTGACGCCTACCAGAGGAGGAAAAGTGGAGGCTTTTTGGAAAAGGAGGAATATTACACCTCCCTTTTAGATAGACAAGGCGGCACATTGCAGCCTTTACCTTGCTGCAAATGTGCCACCTTTTCTATCTAAAAGGGGCTAGAGACAGCAGCACCACAGCTCAGTACTCACATCAACTGCACCTGTGAAGAAACATTTCAAAACACAACATTTCAAAATGCATGTGGAACTCGGTTAAATGAAAGTCTGTTGGTCCAGTCATATATTTTGTCATTGTAGTTTTCTTAAAATCTCGTCTCGTCTCGTCTCGTGAGCTGAGTGTATCGTCACACCCCTAGTAACATGTGTAAATTAATGTTATAAGGGTTTTGTTCAGTAAAAGCATGCTCAAAACCATTTTTTTTTCTATTTTTTATTTAATTGTCATCAGCTATTAAGTGTTTAAGAGTACCTCAAAGCAGGGAATCTGTTACTGCAGAAAAATCTGAAAGACACAGGAGCTGTATGCAAACTTATATTTTCTTATTTATCGCAAGTCATATCGTCATCGCAATATTGAAGGGTGTCATCGCACATCGCACATTTTGCTCACATCGTGCAGGCCTAGTATGCCGTGTATTTAACAGGGAAACTACAGGTCACAATCCCCGTTATTTGCACCGCCACTAATTGTGGTGTGATTACTCCAAGCTAGCTATAGTTTGACCTGTATACTGCCTCAATCCCCTCTGATGGGAAGTGCATACCCCTTTCGGTCTGGCAGACTGGAGATTTTCTCAAAATATTTAAGGCCCGTCAAATCTGAATTTAAGACAATTTCATAATTTTTAAGGCCTTTTATTAGAAAAACTTTATTTAAGACATTTTAAGACTTTTTCAAACTGCGACAGACACTGGTCCTGCTGGTGCCCTTTTACAGTCCTGTCCAACTCTTCGCATGTAACGGCTGGTCTCCTGTTATCTCCTCCATGCTCTTGAGACTGTGCTGGGAGACACAACAAACTTTCTTGCAACTGCTCATATAAATGCACCATCCTGGAGGAGCTGGATAACCTGTGCCACCTGATTGGGCTGCAGGTACAGCCTGGTGCTACCAGTGGTGACAAGGACACGAGTAGAACACAATAGGATCAGTCAGGAAGGTTAAGGAGAGAGCAGCTGTCTGTGGCCACCACATGCAAATCCATCACCTTTTTGGGGGTTGTCTTGCTTTTGCCTCTGCACCTGTTGTCACCTTCATCTGCTGCAAAGCATTGATGTTTTCAGTGTATTAAGTGTTATTCATCTGTCTCGAGAACCATCCCATCTACTTCACAGTTGGCGGGTTTGTTGCTAAGGACCCAAGGAAGTGCAAATTTGGTGTGTTGAATTTGGTACAATTTGGACATGCAATTTAGCAGAGCCACATTCATTCCTTGAAAAGCTGCTCAGTGGTGCATGAAACCGAAAACGCTCGACTTCCACCAGGGCTCTTACGCTTAGCCCATAGAAGTGTGCGCTCCTGTCAACCGACCCAGCTTGCTTCCGGTTTAGCCCCCGGCTAACTTGAATGGGGATTAATTGGGCAGCTTTTCTAGACTTTCCAAATGTTATTGGACCAAATGACTCAAATTATCATAGTGAAACAAAAAATATTTATCCTTTCTGGGCTGCAGTGCATCATGTGACGATGTAATTACATGATTTGTCCACCACGAAAAACTGGCTTCAGGGCCTGACGCTCTTCGTGGGGGCTAGGTCGGTTACCTCACCGAGAAGTTGGAGCTGTGCAGCGTGTTCCCTGCAGCTCTTCATCTAACAGTTCTTGCTTGTTCTTTTACTCACAGAGACTGTAAAACTGTTCCCTGACAGCCCAAAGTCAACAAATGCTGAAAATGACCATTGTGTTGGCACATTTTTGATGAACAATAGCAGTGATGACAAAACTGCCTGAACACATTTCCTGTCCTATCTTGTTCTTCATTTCTGGCCTCAAGTTCTTTGCAGACTCAAGCTGGGCACACACGTGCTCTCTCACACGATGTCATGGAGACACAGACGTAAACAAATTGGAGATTAAAGTGGTGCAACAACTTGCTTAGTTAACACGTTGCAGTGAGAACAAAACCATAGTAGAAGGTTAAACAAGTCTGGATGAGTAGGGATGTGGTCCACCCTGTTTTTTCCATTCTTCCCTGTGAACTGGAGGTTAGATTTTAGGTTTCTGTCCACAGAAGTATGCTAGCTAATGTTAGCCCCAAGGGCTCGAACATTTACCATTTCTTGGCAGCAACATCAGCTGCTCCACGTTGCCAAACATGTTTGATATTATGGAGGCAGCCCCAATGAGTCTGCGAGCAGTTCAGCAGGCTTAAGACGGGATCTGTAAAGCCCTCACATTATCAGATCATCTTTGCCCACAGCATGTTTTGAATGGGCGCTGCACTAGTACTAATAATAGGCTAAATTTGAGCATTAAAGTTTTCAATATAATTTGAATATTGTCATGAATATGCATGTTTTAGAGGAACATTGATGGTGCATAGGACATACCCAAGGTTGAGGTGTTTCAGCTTCTGTAGACTGCTGAGCTGAGTAGGCAGCTCTTCAATCTGGTTGTTGAACATGTTCAGGACCTCCACATTCTTCAGCTCAGAGATGTTAGCAGGCACCACTGGAAAACACACACAGAGGAGAGCATATCAAACACACACACACACACTTCTCCAAGATGTTTCTCTACAACTAATACATCACATCACACCACAGTGTGGTTAGCGCTCATCAGTAGCATCAGTAACTAGCTCATCATCATATGATGTTAACTAACCTCATATAACTCACTGATTCTTGAGAGTCGGGACAAAACATGTCCCACATAGACAAGTCTTATTTATATCAAAAATAAAGAAATGAATAATGATTGACATACTCACAGAGTTAGATCTAAAGGAATTGTGAATACTGATGTTATGTTTTAGCATAGATAATAACCTTTTTGGGGGATATTTGTTTAAATGTATGACCTGTGGTTAGACGGCCCATGTTATTTCTCTTGTCCTCAGCAAGAGGTCACAATATTCACCAGCCCCAAAAAACTTTAAAAACCTCTACAATTGTAAAAACATTTATATCAAATCAAAGATAAGGGTTATAAATGTATAAAACAATGCATGCCATGAACATCTAAAAATATTTTCCATAGAAATTTGCCTATCAAAGTTGTGTCCTCTGTTTTCGTCAACTCCGTCAGATTTTTTAATAAACCTCATTAAATCGGGCAATAGCATGGTCAGCTATATCCCTGAGGGTCCCTTTTCATTCTCCTGGCTGTGGTGAATGCATCAATACCATACATGGCCTGGTATGTTTGACATTCTTTGATATTTTAGATGAACAATGTCAATTTTACTATGGTCACAGCTGGAGCATGTCAACACCATCTCTCCATTATGATACTTTTTTTTTTTTTCTGCAGAGGGAAAAACATGCCATTTTGTCAACTCCGTCAGAGTCAACTCCGTCAGGTTTCTTTTCCACCAATAACCGCTTAATGTGCTAATATACTATTTTTGAACACAGTAAAGGAATAGAATGTTATTTTAGGGTTTTATCTGTACATTAATGTACATATATAGCATGCAATTACATTATAATTATATATTTTTAGTGTGTCTGACGGAGTTGACACAAATCAAGTGTTTAAGGTAAACGTCAATTGTTTTTTAACCTTCAGTCTGCACCTTTACATGGTTAAATAGCACAGATCTTCATCTACATGAATATATAACTCTAATTAATATAGTGTAAATTTTCAAAAAAGGTTTTTCAGAAAGTGTTTTGTCCCGACTCTCAAGAATCAGTGAACTACTAAACTCCATTAGCTGCTGTGTTGGTCATAGCGCTACATGTTGACATTCAAACAGCACACATATTAAAGTGTCTCTCTTCACTTTCATTTATAGTTTTATTACTCCATGGTGTGCAGCCACAGAGGCAGCCACAGATCAATAGGCTGATAACAAAGAGCAGGGCGTTTATCGGATTATCAGGCTGATCAATGGAAGACGAGAGATGGAAGCAGTGAAAGGAAGAGTAAACCAACCAGGCCCTGACCTGAATGCTGCCAGGACGATGAGTGTTTGAGAGGTGACTTCTGCGCATACTGATACTATATCAGATGAGCAGTGTGTGTGTGTGTGTGTGTGTGTGTGTGTGTGTGTGTGTGTGTGTGTGTGTGTGTGTGTGTGTGATTTTTTTAACCTCCTACATGTGAAAGATGTGAAATAAATACATTACATACTGTATAAACTGTATGAATTTGTAGATGTAGGAGGTGAATCAGACCAGGACTGCCACAAAAATCAGCATTCATCATCATTTGTGGTAATATATCTGTTACTAAGCCTGGTGACACGTTACCGGCAGAAAGTGAGACCTGCCAGGACACTAATTTCAAAGAGGCTTATAGAAATATAATTGTTTTAACTTTTGTCAATAGGAACATGCTATACATCAATTAGATTCTCCACAACAGTTGCTCAGTTAATTTAAGGGACACCATAAAAACCTAAGAAAAATTAATTCAGTCCTTCTGCAGTTGTTTTGGTGAAAGCAACAAAAAAGTAGTGTAACGCATGACTCTGTACAGACAGTAATATTGTAAAGAAAAAACATTACTTTCAAATGATGATGAGTAGTTATATGGAATGCATTACATTTTAGAAGTAGATAGTTAGATATCTTTCCATCAAGATCAATGCTTTTTCCCTGAGAATTTTCAAAAATGTGGGAAAATCTCAATGTTAAAGAAAGTGAGAAAGATTCCTGGATCCCTCCCTTTACATGGATCCACACCAAAAGTTAACGGGGTCTGTTCGGGGCTGAGACCTATCCTCCAGCCAACTTAATTGGAAATCAGCTCAGTGTTTCAGACAGGGGTGAAAAGATAACCTCGCAAATGTAATGAACCATGACACACCAATCACTAAATTCAATAGTGTTTTAAAATTTCAGTGGGGCAGAGTAACAGTTAGCCAGTCAATCACCACAAATATTTATTTTTTTAAATTGGGTTTATAACTTACGAATTAAAAAACAGCAACAAACTGTGTTTAACCACTATATTGTTTGGCAATTCATCTGCAGATTTGTCAAAGATAGGCATGGATAAGGAGATGAATCTCGAACGTGGACCATGGTGCTGTGTGTGAACACACGTGACTCTCTGTGAGTGTGTGTGTTAGGAATAGGTTCCAGTATTTCAACAGACTACAGTAGGACATGTGTGACAGCCAGTGTAGCCAAAGTGCAATGGGTCACATTTAACAAACATCTTCATTTCATATAAGCCTGGTGCAGGTTGGTTGAGGACATCCAAACTGTTAGGATGGTACAAGTGGCGATGCAGAGAAACAGGGACACTTTGCAGGCCAGGTGATGGTGCCAGTGGTTATAGTACAGCCAACAGATAGATGGTCTGCATTGTTTCTGGGAGTCAGTAAATAGTTGCTGGTTTTAAAAGGTCCCACTGGTTCATGGAGGATGTCAGAAATCAATTTCATTTAGCTGGCCTCTCTTTCTGTGGACCACTGAGGAGATCAATAAATGGACCACCACAACCCCCTACCCAGGTGGACAGACAAACGTATACAAAACTTCCTCCGTACAATGTATGATATTGATTTCCATATGGCCTCCTAAGCAATGTTGTGTGTCAGTGTGACCTGGGGAGCTGCTGGATTATCAGTTTGTATGTTGGCCTGTTTGAAAAGAAAACCTCTGCAGCTGTACATGAATAGGGTTGGGTACTGTTCACATCTGAACTGGTAACAGTTCTAGAGACAATATATCATGAGTCATATTTCTAGTAACAATACACATCACATGTCAGTCAGTCTTTGTAAGTGTTATTTCTTGCTGTACTGCATATCTATTTGGTAAAAGAAATTGAAAATTAAAGCATATAGTTTGTAAATATACTTTTATCGCAGCAGCGATGTTAACCCCATTAGCGCATTAATTGGAATTCTCATGATGTATTAGCGCCACAAACATAAATGTATTTTATTGGGATTTTATGTGATAGATCAACACAAAGTGGCACATACTTGTGGAGTGGAAGGAAAATGATACATGGTTTTCATTTTTTTTTTACAAATAAAAAACTGAAAAGTGTGGCGTGCAAAAGTATTCAGCCCCCTTTACTCTGATACCCCTCAATAAAATCCAGTGCAACCAATTCCCTTCAGAAGTCACCTAATTACTTAATGGCATCCACCTGTGTGTAATCTAATCTCAGTATAAATACAGCTGTTCTGTGAAGGCCTCATAGGTTTGTTAGAGAACATCAGTGAACAAACAGCATCATGAAGCCCAAG
Source organism: Lagodon rhomboides (assembly GCA_039737535.1). Lineage (NCBI taxonomy): Eukaryota > Metazoa > Chordata > Actinopteri > Spariformes > Sparidae > Lagodon > Lagodon rhomboides. The sequence goes on along the minus strand of CM077803.1, from coordinate 1,576,216 downwards.
GAACACACCAGAAAGGTCAGGGATAAAGTTGTGGAGAAATGTAAAGCAGGGTTGGGTCATAAAAAAATATCCCAAGCTTTGAACATGTCATGGAGCACTTTTCAATCCATCATCCGAAAATGGAAAGAGTATGGCACAACTGCAAACCTACCAAGACATGGCCGTCCACCTAAACTGACAGGCTGGGCAAGGAGAGCATTGATCAGAGAAACAGCCAAGAGGTCCATGGTAACTCTGGAGGAGCTGCAGAGATCCACAGCTCAGGTGGGAGAATCTGTCCACAGGACAACTATTAGTCGCGCACTCCACAAATCGGGCCTTTATGGGAGAGTGGCAAGAAGAAAGCCATTGTTGAAACAAAGCCATGAGAAGTCCTGTTTCCAGTTTGCCACAAGCCGTGTGGGGAACACAGCAAACATGTGGAGCAAGGTGCTCTGGTCAGATGAGACCAAAATTGTTTTTGGCCTAAATGCAAAACACTATGTGCGGCGGAAAACTAACACTGCACATCACCCTGAACACACCATCCCCACCATGAAACATGGTGGTGGCAGCATCGAGCTGTGGGGATGCTTTTCTTCAGCAGGGACAGGGAAGCTGGTCAGAGTTGATGGGAAGATGGATGGAGCCAAACACAGGGCAATCTTGGAAGAAAACCTGTTGGAGTCTGCAAAAGACTTGAGACTGGGGCGGAGGTTCACCTTCCAGCACGACAAAGAATGGGCAAAAATGTCAGTCTCTAGATGTGCACAGCTGGTAGAGACATACGCTAAAAGACTTGCAGCTGTCATTGCAGCAAAAAGTGGTTCTACAAAGTATTGACTCACGGGGGCTAAATAGTTTTGCACGCCACACTTTTCTGTTTTTTATTTGTAAAAAAAAATTGAAAACCATGTATCATTTTCCTTCCACTTCACAATTATGCCCCACTTTGTCTTGGTCTATCACATAAAATTCCAATATAAAAGATTTACATTTGTGGTTGTAATGTGACAAATTGTGGAAAAGTATATATACTAGGATAGTGTATATCCTAGTAGACAGTATGCAGTTTCCATACTATTGTTTTCATACAGACGTTCTGGATACAGTAATAAAAAAGCTGTTTTAGTAAACTAAACAACATGTTAATAAGGAATTTCAAACAGTCAGTGGCTGAGTTTTGGGGAGACATCTGACTCTGAAGCTCTCTCTATAATTTTACTATAAAGATGCGCACTCAGGCACTAAAATTTGGCACCGATTGATTTAATGTGAATCGCTACCAATACCAACATAGTAAGGTTCCCCTTAAAAGCACCAGTACCCAACCCAGTACATGAAGGCACATCAGAGATTTTGTTGCATATTAATTTTGGAGGCGGCTAACACTGCCTATTTCCAGGCCGCCACCACTTAAAATGGTTAATGTCAGCAAAACAACACAATGTATCATTCCACTTCATCACAGTTTTTTAACATGCAATCAGCACAGATGTCCATTACGGCCTTACTATGTCCGCATCCCTGAATGGAAGCAGAGGAATAAAATAAACTTTAATTTTCCTCAAAGAAATTTCCTCCAGTCCGAAGAGATTTCGGCGTCAGGTGATGTTCTGATATGTGTACAGGCGCAGTGGTGGGATGGCTATCTGGCACACCGGGGCAAGTCCAGGTGGGCTGCTGCATTGTCGAGCCGGTCAGATGTTTTTGCTTACACTGGCCCGTCTTACCTTTTCACAGGCCCTAGCGGTTTATCGATCATAGGCTAAAGCAGCCATGTGTTCGGTTAAAATTTGCTTAAGCTTACAAATGACCCCACTTTCAGACAAATCGGTATTAGCCTACTAGTCAATACATAATGATGCATTTTACAAGTGTCCTTTTCAGTGCCCAGTGAAATGTGTCCTGGAATGCAGTTATACGTATGTGTTATAAACACAACAACAAGAAGTGTTCCCAACCGAAGGATTAGAAGAGGTATTGGGATTTGACCTTTTTTTTATGTGCTGGTGTCAACACTGAGTGTTTCATTATGAAAATGAACTGGATATTATGTTAATGTTTTTCTGTGTTTGACTTCCTGTATGCTTCGTGCTGAATTTGTCTGAAAATTATTTTGCGCAGCCTTTGCCTGCACATATAGGGCGGTGGCAGTGATTCACCTACCACCACCACCCAATTTGGTGCCAGGAAAGACCCTGCAGGTGGTATTTTGGCCCAATTCCAATCCGGCCCATACACCTTACGCCTACCCACTATCAATCCATTTTTTGCACATTCGGAGGGTCCACCAAATTGAGTGTCTTTACTAAACCAGTTTGCTGTAAGAGGGGTTGGTTACAAAGCCCTTCAACACTGAGTCTGCATCAATACAGGCTTAAAATCCACACTGCTCTCAAGAGCAGCACCTCTTTGAGTCCGAGATGGAGGAAAGATTATCTCCTAATGATAATTAACATGTTTTCTCACCTCAAACAGACATCTGATACCATATTTATGCACGCATGACAGAATTAGAGGTTTCAATGCATTGAATGAATATTCCATTGACAAAACATGCACATGTTGATTTGATTTGACTTGATTGACTGTGTTGTACAATTTCAGTGACAGTAGGGGAAAAAAAGGACCTGAATAGATTAAAGCTGGCTAACAAAAACATTTCAACATGAAGAAATATAGCCAAAAAAGGGTATCAGTGAGTTTTTAGTCTATGTCGATTAATAAATGTTCCTTTCACAACATTATTGTGACATGGGAATCAGGAATTGGATATTTAATTGATCCCAGAGGTGAAATATGATTATAAAGAAATAAAAATGCAACAACATAGAGAAATTCTAATAAGAATTATTCTCTGAGAAATTAACAAAAATATTGAACATGTTATCGCACAATGTTAAAGAAAGACAAAAAAATCCTGGATCCTTCCCTTCATCTGGATCCTCATCAAAAGTTGATGGGCTCTATTCCGGGCAGAGACCCATCCTCCATCCAAGTTTTGCAGAAATCCGTCCAGTAGTTTATGTGTAACCCTGCTGACAAACTAACCAACCAACCAACTTCCAAATGGACACTGGTGAAAACATGCCCTAAAACTTGCTGTTGTATTTATGAGACTGGATAAAATGGAGGAGAGGGACAGATACAACAAACACACAGATATATTTCCTGCTACTTTTTAGAGGTTGCTGACAGTGTGGGGCCGCTGAGATTTGCTTTAAAAGGTTGGAGTTACTGAGTGCCTGCAGGTAAGTAACTACGCCAATTATGTTATCCCCATTTCTGTCTGATCTGGGCTATAAATAACCTAGCAGAGTGAGATGTGTGTAATCTTTTCATCACCTGCAGCAGATTAGAAAACACGAAAAGGTGAACATGCCACTGAATCAGTGCAGAAAAAGTGCATCTCAAAAGATGGAAAAAAAGGTATCAAAAGTCCACCTCAACAAGATCTTATCTGATTCTATTTGGAATAGCAATTTATTTCCCTAAGTTGTTCATTTCTAATACCAACATGAACAGTGGGATATTCAGGACTGATCCAATCATTTAAAATCATGAAAATACAATCACTTCAACTAAAATAGATTAAACTGACCTAAAAACAAGAGAAATTGTGCTACTTCTGCAGACTTTAATTGTTCTAATAAACATTAGAAAGACTGGAGACTGAAGGCACCATTTCAGAGAAGGACAGAACACTGGTTTATCTCTGTAGTAAACCTACTGCATCACCTTCAACGGTTAGAATTCCTACTTCCTAATTTTTATAGTTCACTGACAAGAGTTTTGCTTTCCCCAGGAGGAGAAATAAATTATAGCTCAAAATGACCTATTATCTAATGTTTTATAGCACAGTTCAAACAGGTTAGTGTGTTAATGAGTCTGTGGTGACCTCTGCTGGTACAAAACACAATTACATCACAACACTTGGCTGTCATTGAAGATGTCTACTCAATACATGCATAGGCTGCTTCCTGTTCCGCAGGAAATAATATGTGACAAAAGAAGATGACATTAATTTGCATCATAAGCAAAACACTGACTATATAAGTCTCCTTCTCTCAATGGAGCTGGCTCAGGTTTACAACATCAGTTGCAAGATATCAAGTGGTTTAACACTAGGGTTAGGGTTAGGTCAAGATTACTTTTCTTATTCTAAATGAAATACTTTTTTTGTCTTTACAAATGATAATATCAGCTTAACAATTTGAGTGAAAAGTTAAATCTATCAATTTTTATATTTGATTTGTTCCCCTTTTTGCTTTATTGACAAAATGCACTCAAGCTGAATGGACGCCAAAACTTTGTGTGAAACCTGATGACTCATGGTATGACTCCATAAATGTTCAGAGGGGTTGACGTCAGTGACTGTGGAATAAAGTCAGTGATAGTCCAGACTTGGTTTCCTTTGGTCTTCAAGTAGTTCAAGTAGTCAAAGGTTTGAGGTGCGTTTGGGCTCATCTTCATCCTGCTGCAGTATGAAGTCATGTCAAACCATGGCTAAAGTGCAGGGTTGGTGCACCGTTTAGCTAAGTTGGTAGAGCGGGTGTCCCATGTACAGAAGCTTTGTCTTTGCTGCAGCAGGGCTGGGTTGGAGTACTGGCCTGGGGCTCTTTGCTGTGTGTCACTCCCAGTCATAGCGCAGATGAACTTAAGGTACCCTTGATAAATGGCAGCTACTATGCTCAGACTAGGGCTTGAAAATTGTTTCTATATCTTCATTCTTACGTTATCAATGGTGATGTGTTGTGGATTCTTCATTGTGACATACACCAATCAGCCACAACATTAAAACCACTGGCAGGTGACGTGAATAACATTGGTCATCTCATCACAATGCGATGTTCTGCTGGGAAACCTTGGATGCTGGCATTCATGTAAATGCCACTTGACACACACCACCCATCCAAACACTGTTGTGGACCAAGTACACCCCCTCATGACAAATTTTATGCCTGATCGGTGTATGTACTTATTGTAAGTAATTTGGACAAAAGCATCTGCTAAATTCCCTAAATGTAAATGTAAATGTAAATAAAGTACCCTGAGTATATTGTTGAAGCAAGTTCTACAGTGACACTCAAAAAACTACTTCAATACACTGAACTGATAATTAACTATGCAGGGACATGGAATGGTATGGATTAAATATGAATAGCCGAAGAGATATTTTTGAATTCATTTTCTTGCTAGAATCACAAAGCAGTGTTTGGAGTTCAGACAGGTTATTTAGGTATTTGCTTCACAATCACTGTCTGTTCTTAGCAGGCATCCAGACTGAATTAGGTGATTTTTTTAAAAATAGACAGTGTTTTGCTTCAGGTACACAGTACATAGAACACAATGCTGGAAGTCCAGTTTGAGGAACAGAACCATGAATTCTAAGGTTATTCAGAAACTAAAACTCTGCCGAGCTTTTTATAGTAGCCAAGGCAGGATTTTACAACTCTTGAAAGTTTTCACAGTACATTTGTCACAAGAAAGAAACCACAACATATCACTGTCGATAAAGTAAGAAAATGCTCATGTGGTCTGACCAGTGTTTGGAGGTAGATGGGTGCAGTTCCGTTGATGGCCTTGAAGGCCAGCACCATCGTCTTGAATCGGACGCAGGCCGCAACAAAAACCCATGGAGGCCATGGAGGCGGGGGATCACGTGGGAGAATTTGGGTAGATTGAAAACGAGACGCGCTGCAGCATTCTGGATACAGAGTATTGCAGTAGTCCAGGGGGGAGATGACCAGCACTTGGACCAGGAGTCCTTTGTGAGGAAAGATTTAATACGTTAATTAAAAGGAAGCTCCCTGTGCTCTCCGAGGAAAGACAATGTGCTGCGTTGCGGAAACAGTTGAGCCTATTCAGCTTTTGTCTTTTTGTTTTGTTTTTGCCCTTTGTGACTACCCCTCATTCAATTAATAATTGGATGGGATGGATGGGGGTACCAGCTGGCCAGCTGATGTAGTACAGCGAAGTGCTCTCGCTGGGGCGTGTGGTCTGACCAGTGTTTGGAGGTAGACGGGTGCAGTTCCGTTGACAGCCTTGAAGGCCAGCACCATCGTCTTGAATTGGATGCGGGTCACAACAGGAAGCCAGCGAAGGTCACGGAGGAGGGGGGGTCACATGGGAGAATTTGGGTAGATTGTAAACGAAGCGCACTGCATTCTGGATACGCTGCAATGGTTTAGTGGCAGAGGCTGGGAGTCCAGCCAAGAGGGAGTTACAGTAGTCCAGGCGTGAGATGACTAGCGCTTGGACCAGGAGTTGCGTCGCGTCTTTTGTGAGGAAAGACCGGATCCTGAGGATGAGGGCAAATCTGCGGGATCTGGCCACAGCAGTGATGATGGGGGTGCAGGACAGTCTGTCGTCGAGGAATACGCCCAGGTTCTTTGCCATAGACGAAGGTGATACGATGACATCCTCGACAGTGACTGACAGGTCCATGCAAGGTTTGAGGTGATGCACAGCTGTCCAAGTGGAGATGTCTGCCAAATATTCCGAGATACGCGTCGCAACGTGGGTGTTGGAGGAGGATGGGGAAAAGAGAGGAACAGCTGGGTGTCGTCAGCATAACAGTGGTAAAAGAATCCATGTGATGTGATTGCAGAGCCTAGTGATCTAGTGTATAGTGAGAACAGAAGCAGTCCTAATACTGAGCCTTGAGGGACACCAGTTTCCAGAAAGCAGGGTTTGGTCAAAGAGCTGTTCCATGTGACCTGAAAGGTGCGATTTGTCAGGTATGATGTGAACCAGGTTAGAGCAGAGTCAGCAATGCCAAGGCTACTTCAGTATATATCACACTGATTCAAATGTGGAGACAGTGCAATAGTTTAACTGAGGTATTAAGTTGACTGTGTTAACTTTGTAATAAGTTTCATTGTTTAATTTGTCAAATTTCATGATATTTTGTACGTTTCATTTTGTCAAATGTGAAGACAGTGCCAATGTGGAGGCTTTTTGTTGACACAGGAAATTATGATTATTTAATTTATTATTATTTAATGAATTATCATTTTTTGTAGCAAGCAGAGAAGAAAATAAATCCTGTCATCCAATTCAGTGAATCTGTAACCTAATAGTTATTCTTGTGGTAGAAATATCGGTATCGGTACTCAGTATCGGCAAGTACACAAATGAAAATACTCGTACTCGGTTTGAAAAAAATGGCATCGGTGCACCCCTACAAACAACTTCATTATGTGGAGTGTGTGTGTGAAGTATAAGGGCAAGTCAAGAACTGAGCTGCTACCTCCAATTGAGAATTAACTAATTACTTTGTTATTGTTTGGAGGGTGGTCCCTGTGGTAAATAAAAGTTAAATACTGCAACTGCTGTTGCCTTACTTTTGAAATCCTTTTGAGTACCATTCCAGGCCCATTAATTATCGTTAAATATGTTGGTATCCTGAAGGCATTCTTGCTACAAATTTGACATAGCTCCTCTGTTACCCTGTTGTAGAAAGTGACATCACAATTCCACAGATTGAATTCACTGCTGTTGTCTGTGAGAGCAGAGGATAGAGGAAGCAACTTACCTGAGAGCTTGTTGTGGCTAAGGACCAGCTGAGTGATGTTAGACAGGGTGACTGAAATGACATGGAACATCACCATCAAATAACTCAGCAGTTTGTTTACTCATAATAATAATAATAATAATAATAATAATAATAATAATAATAATAATAATAATAATAATAACTAATTGTGCAGTTTATAAAGTGATTTGACAGACAAGCAGAAGCAGGAAACTCAGAAAGACAACAGAATAAACAGAAGGAGAAGTTAAAAAAAGAAAGGCAAAACACAAAATGCTAAACACAATATGGCAATGTTAGTAAGGGCAAGAAATAAAAGTGATAAAACAGGCATAATCACAAAAAAGCCATGGAAATAAAAAGATAAATGAAAGAATAAAATCAATGAAGAATAAGAAGACAACATTACACCTGAGGAATTGAAAACAAAATACATAGATTAAGAACAGTAAAAAGAATACAAGATAATAAATGAATTAACAATAAACAAATAAAAGCATTAAAGGACAGTTACAAAAGTACAACAAGTAAGAAGAATTAGAAACAGATAAACAGATTAAGAACAGTAGAGGGAATAAAAGGATAGAAAGATGAACAATCAATTTACAAAGAGTGACTTCAAATGTGATTTTCAAGGTATCTAGGTAGTTCCAAAGACGAGCGGGCCTGATGGAGATGGTCTCCCTGCGTCTTGAGCCCGTACTTTGGAACAACCAGAAGGACCCAACATGAAGATCCAAGGCTGCGAATAAGCTCATATGGTGTTAGAATTTCTACTATATCTTACTGGTGCATAAAACTAAAAGAGGAACACACTGCACAAAAAAATAAAGGGAACACTTATGGTGTTTTTCCACTAGCACTTTTGGCCGTGCCAAGTCAAACCGAGCCGTGCTGATTTGCTTTTCCATTACCACGTTTTTCCATTTAGCGCGGCGCGGTGCCGAATAAGCATATAACGATATTTACAGTGAAGCATCGTCATGGACGATGACACTGTGTTTACGAATTTGAGGATGTCCCCTCAGTGTTGTCGTAGGGCAGCAGTTGCTTATCAGCTCACCACTGTGTCCAGTGCCGTTTCCCATCATTGCTCTGACATGATTCACCAACTGTCTCATCCTGCAGAGGAAACTATCCACCACCATGCATCCCTGTGATAGATTTAAAAGCATCCTCGCACTAGATGTCCTTAACTTAGCTTTGCTCAGCCTCATGTGCATAAAACAATGTCAGCTGACTAGCCAAGGAAGCTAAGCTAAAAAAAATTGTGTGTAAAAACGACATAACTGAGAGAAACAGCGGCCCACAGGAAAAGAAACACTGCTGCCAAAAATGGAACCGAGTGTCTGGGGTTCACCTAACTGAGCTGGTTTAGTTACCAAATAATAAATGGGACATGGAGACATAATGTTGAGCACTGAGCAGCAACATACTTCTTTTCATTTCCTCTCTTTTGTTGAAATGACAGCTGTACATTACGGTACAGTTCATTTTATCGATTCAGTCAAGTGAATAAATTACTGTTTATGAAATGGCTTGGACATCAATTTCCAAAAATGCACTTTGATAAGCACAATAAAGCAAACAAATATTCAGGTTATACTGGCCTAAAGTGCACTACAGATAACTCATACATGTTAGATTCATTAATCAAAATTGTCAACACTAATCATTAAGGTAGTCTTACGTTAGCTGACAACCCAAAATAAGCAGATTTGGGGATAAGAAAGATGGCCCTAGCTGACCACTGGTCTCAAGTAAGTTTAACATTACTTTATTATATACTATAAATGATCTAACTGGCTTTTTAAGCTCACATTACACTTTGAAGAGAACTATGGATATGTTTAAAAAACATACAAATTAGACACAAAATAAATCATACTAAGCATAGTTTTTCTTTACTTTTATAACTAGTGAAAAGGTAACCAGATGAACTCATGAACAAAAGCTGCACATGGCCAAACATCTCTGCTGGACAACTCCAATGACACTGACACTTGTAATTGTCAGGGATTACAGAAAACTTAATGATTACGAATGGGCAGTTGGTGGCAGCCTGAACTCACAGTGACATTAACCTAACACGAAAATCAGTAATGGTTCGGGGTGCTGAGTGGTCAGTCTATATGATGACCTCATAGTAAATGGTGCACAGCATGCATGATTCTTGTATTAAATTAAGTGGCTATGATAACATGCATCTAATCATCATTAAATAATTTGCACCAATTTGAGACCTTTTCCACGACAGCAGACAGAGCACTTGAACACAAACATACTATAGGTTAAAGCAGCCACATCCACTACAGTCAACAACATAAAGGAGATGAGGGAGGAGAGAGATTCACCGGGCTCCCTTATAAAATTGCTCAATTTTATGAATTGTTCAGTTAAGAGAAACTTTGTAAACTTAGAGACACACTGATTCAGACAAATTCTTCATTATTTGGGCCTTCTTGTAAAATTTGGCATATTCTATATAGGCTCATTTTTTGGGGGGTGTTGCAGCCCCCAGGCACAGTTTGAGCTTAGGAAAGATACACAGAAATAAAGTAGAATGACTTTACTTTGACTTTTTGATTTGATAGATTTTGGTTGGCATATATGCTCGCTGCATGCTTTTAATGACCAGGACAGAGACCAAGGAGAGGAGAGGAGACCCACAGACAGATGAGACACCAAAAGAGCTACTGAGGAGTTGAAGAAGGGGATAGTGTGAGACAGATGAGCCACAGAGTTCACACAGTTAGTCACCTTTCAAACGCACAGTGTCTCACATCTCATGTTCCTCTAAATATAAATTCATATTGGTGCAATTATAGGGTGAAAATCTAAAATATTTCAAGGCTGGGCCAAGCCCCCAATGTTGGAAGATCCTACCAACACCTCTGTCTTCAACTAAAGCCTAATGGTGGGTAAAGAGCAGTTTAACAGAGTGTCTCTTACATAGTCCCGGAATGTCCAGCATGTTGGAAATGCCCCGGTCGCACATCTCCACCTCTGGCAGGTTCTTGTCCCGACTCTCCTCCACTATCTTCTTCAGAGACTTGGACATTTTTCTGAAGGCACAGATCCAAAACGGTAACTCACAGTGTCGTCAGAAAAGTCGCTATTCGTTCAGTGTAACGTTGTGCGAGCGGAAACCCAGCAGCAACACGCGTGAGGAGAAGTGAACGAGCTGTGGACACGATGGTAGCAGTCTGCGGAAGATCCTTACCGTTTAGAAACTAGGAATGAAAAACTAAGATATATATTAGCTTTTTGATGACTGACAGAGTCTTCGCTTCAAGCTCACACCCTACCGGAAGTTTATGTGAAAGCCACCATTCCATAATAGGGTACTTCCTGCTCCTGGATGTGTTCAGCCACTCCTCCTGTGAGAGCTCCGGACCCGGCCGCGGTCCTCAGGCTGCTCTCAGCTGGACGGCTGCTCCGCCGAACATCGACCAATCCTCCGAAATGTTGCGCTTCGTTTCAGGCCCCGTCTTTTCAGACGGATTAACTTACTTTTTATTGTTTTTTATCTTCTTTGGATTTTATGAATGTATTTATTTATTTATAATGCTGTTTTCTATGATTAAATCTACTCATGCGGTTTACTTAAACTGATGTGTTTTATTCTTGTGTGTCATACAATCTCTTTGATGTGCTCCAGAAACGAACCTGTTTAATATTCCTGCTGGAGACAGATTTATTATTAATTTCTGGATGTGCAATTATTTCCCAATGTATTATATTTCTGCCAAATATCTTCTTTTACATTCGAATGTCTAGATGTATAAAAATATGGCAACATATCACATTCACAAAAGTAAATTCCTAAATTAAAAGCTTGAGTTTTCTTTTGTTATATTTTTGCTGCATTAATGTAGGAAAGCTTTGAGGGTCATGGCCTCTCCGCAGCTGAACTCAGCCGACCTGTATCTCGTCTCCCTTCTTTGTCTTATTAATTCAAAATATTTAGAAGTGTGTATTTTATACAATCGTCTACGTTACCCACCTGTCGCTGGGGGGCACTGTTGCATTATTTGCATGCAAAAAATAAAGTTTTTGTTTTTATGGAAGTCAGTACTTCCGGTTTGTATATCTTACCTTTCGAAACAAACGCAAAGTAAATAACATTTGGTAGTTAGCTTCAGCAAGACCGAAGCAAATATTAAACAGAGACTGAAGCAAAGGTGGCAGAAACAGCAGGAAGGAGAGAGGAAAGGATGGCACACTGTCCGAGACACGAGCAGGAGGGAAGGCAGAGGACTCCGAGCCTCCGGCAGGCGAACACAAGTACTTTAACCTCAGAGACATTCTGAGGACATGAACTCAGGACATGAGTGCTATCGGCTGTTGTTTTTAGCTTTCCTTCCCTTCTATACACACTCCATACCAGTTGGGGGCAGTAATGCATCAGTGGTTGTTTTTTTTTTCAGCCGCCAAAGAAACGCAAAAAAGCAAAAGCAGGAAGCGCTGTGACGCTCAGCGCCAGCACGCCTGCAGCAGAGCCGTGCGGGGAGAGCCGTGCGGGGAGAGAGAGGGGTGCCTGGCTGCGGGACATGGACACGCTCCGGGTGCTGGAGCTCTACAGCGGGGTAGGGGGGATGCATTACGCTCTAAAGGGTAAGCTAGTCGTTGAGATTTAATTAATCTCTTTCTTTGGAAGGGCTAAGCCGTACCAAGCGAGAGATCCATTTTTCTCATGCTGTATCCTTCAGAGGACTGGCTTACCGTGCGCAGACCGTGTGCTCATCGTCCAGGGTGCCTGCAACCTGTGGGTTAGTCCCTGTTCCCTCTGGCGATAGACTCGTTTGAGATGAGCGAGCAGCGACCTGAGGCTACCTGAAGAAGAACCATGGGTCACAGCACGCCCATACTCTTCCTCAACTCTCATCCGAAAATGTAATCAAAGTTATATCGTGTAGATGAAAAACAGTGACTGTCCAGCTTACGATGACAGTTCTTGGTTTTTGGTTGATGATCTGAAAGGATTTAGAGTAGGACTGCACGATATGGTCAAAAAGTGACTATTTTGACAGATATGGGATTGCAATGTAATTCTTGATAATTATGGATGACTGAAGTTTAACATTTGATTTAATTAGTTAATTATTTATTTATTACTAATAATTGAAACATCACAATTTTTACTATCATCAGAATGAGTACAATCATGATAATGTGGCAAATTTCTCCCAGTCTCTGCCAAACAAACATGTTTTATTCCATCTGGAGCACAAGATTTGTAGGCCAAAGCATATCTTTCAGGGCATCACAGCATTCATTCATTTACCAAATCGTTAATAATTACAAAAGGCTTAAATTTGCCTGAATTCTTTATTTGTAAAAATCTAAGTAGGCTCCGCTAATTTGCATAATGTGAAAAACAGTAAAGTGGTATCTACTTTTACAACATTGACTCTATCAACACCAAATTTGGTACACAGCCTCAGGGGATAATAAGACAAATTTATATTATAATTGAGCCAGATCGGTCGAAAAACATGGCCGCTGCGGACCAGCATTTTGAGCTCAACCTATAGGGGGCGCTATAAATGCTACACATGCGTATCTCAAAGACCATTGGACGGAACTTCACCAAATTTGGTATGCATGCTCTAGGGATGACTATTAACTAATAACTAGAGTGCCATGTAGATACGTGAAAGTGGGCGTGGCCTATTCATCATTATTAATTTTTGACCAGCTGGAAAGACCTAGGGACATGAAACTTGGTACACCCACTATAATAGACATCAAAATGCTGCTCAAAAAATTTGAACCCAATCGGCCACATGGGGGCGCTATAACGTGGAGCGTTAACTTCAAAAGGCTCTCCCCGCCGCACCACAAGTGCTATTGATTTGAAATTTTACACACATATCCTCCTGATAGATCTCTACAAAAAAGCCTCTTGCACCATGAACGCCGCTGTTACAGATTTTTTGCTAATTTGCATAATATTAAAAACAGTAAAATGAATAAACTTTTGAAGTATTTGCGCTATCACCGCCAAACTTGGTATGAGACACCGGGGGACCGAGCCAGTCATTTCTATTATCAATGAGCACGATCGGACGAAAAACATGGCCGCCATCAAGCAAAATATCCTCGCAGCGGGCGGGGCTTAGCGAATATCGGCTCCAAAACATTAATCGTTTTTCCGATCGTCACGAATCTCGAAGCATATCTTCCTAAGGAGACTATGAACGAGCCCACCAAAGAGTTTTGAGCTCGGCCCATAGGGGGCGCCATAACCGTCATGAACGTGTAACCGATCACCAGGTTTGGAGAAACCTGGGGCTTGCAATGGGTGTGTATTGCATGGGGCCTTCGCGGACAGAGCGGGTGATGTCGTTGGCTGCGGCGGGTGAGGGCCGGGGTGGCCGGTTTGGGCCGGAACAGGTTAGAACCCGCACATTGCCGCTTGCGGCTATATTTGTTTGTTGTAATTAGGCCTCAGTCACTGCCAACAGCTATCAACACCATCAGATGGACAGTTTATTTATTTTATTTAATTAATTTGTTTACAATCTGTTCCTCAAGTGTAGTTGATTTATTTAAGCAATTCTGTCTTTTATGTCCAAAATCCTTATTTTGTATATTTATTGCTAATTATAAAAGTTGCATGACATAATAGTTACATAAGGAGTACATGTGAAGTAGTATTAAAAAAAATAACAAAGGGAATAATTGACATTTAATAGAATATATGATACTTGGGGTATAATACTGTTTAAGCTCTGAATCTATTGAAGCCTGAATAAATAGGAATGATTAGCTTTTTATGGTGTCTTAACAGTGTATTAACTCAAAGTACAAACTCAGGAGGCTGCACCAAAATATTGCATGATTGTTGAGACCCTCCTCTATCAACATTTCACTTTAGATTTGATCATACTTTAACATTTTTTTAATTTTTTTAATTGAAACCTGTTTTTATCCAAATTGTCAAGAATCATTGCTAAGTGTGTTGGGGTTATTTTCAATAAATTTAGAACTAATTTCAAATGTGTTACTTGGTAAAATCCCAGTTACAATGACATTTGCGGACCTGTAGGTGAAGTGGTGGCTCTTTTCTCCTTCAGTATTTTCTGGATCCTGATGGAAACCTTATGGTTTTGGACCACTAATGTTGCATGGATTAAGTCAAACATCAGCTGATGACACTTTTCTTGCTGCCAAGCGTATTTTAGGACCATTTTCTTGATGTTAAAGTTTATAAAATTGTTAACCATGGTCATAAATTGTGCTTGAGTTTCTAGGCTCTATGGACCCCTTTGGATTCTCCAGATGTAGAAAGAGCTCAGTTCTGAGAAAATGCTCAGTAAACTTTGCTCAGCTCCTACTTCTCCTACACTTACACCACCGCTTCTTTAGTTTTGCTTTGTGTGTCTGGATTGTCTTGGTGTTAGCAGAGAGCTGCTGACATATTCATTACTTTAGTTCACCAATTTCTGACTCTGTGTCTGTCTTGACTTGCTATTTGTTTATTACAGTGTATATTCAATTTTGCTTTAAGGGCATGTATTGATTTGCAAATTGATCCAGTCCTTACACATGGCCACTGTTAATAGAGAGCTTTTGCTTCTTTTTTTTTCTTCTTTTTTCTTTCCAATCTTCCAAGCTGTCCTCTGTCTCGATTGTGGGGAAACTCTGTGCTCTCTCTTTTGTTTTTGTTCTCTTTTTTAAATTCCCCTGCTCATTACATTTTCTCTATGTGCCGTTATCAATTACAAGCAGTTTCCTTTCAGCTAGCTAACTGACATCTAGTTCACACCGCCATTTTATCGGCTTCACCACAAGAGGGGTTTGCTATTGCTAATTTATGTTAAGAAAATCTTTGTCTGTTGCTTATAAGCTGATTTCTGTCTTTCTCCAGAGAGTGGCATACCTGTCCAGGTAGTGGCTGCCATCGACATAAACACAACAGCTAATGAAATCTACAGGCACAATTTCCCCGACACCCCCCTCTGGAACAAGACCATTGAGGTGGGTGACAGTTTGTCTGTTGCCCTGCAGTAGACTAGCAACTTTTTCAAGGTCCTGCACTGTTTCTGCTCAGGCCCTGTTGACACGTACATGGGTATTTCTCTAAACAAAGTTTTTGTCTGTGTTTTGGCCTTCCGTATGCATGTAAAACAGCGTTATTGGAAAAGTGAGCTTCTGGAAAACTCCTTCTAAAGTGAAGATACTGAGAAATGCTGTTGTCAGTGTTAAGTCTGGGCCGGCAGAAAAAGAGGGGTTTTTGAAACACTGATGCAGACACACCCTGATGCAGACACACACGTTTATCAGTGTTCGTAGCATCACTGGCAAATGTGAAGTGTGGAGTATTTTGTTATGATATTGCAGTATTTGAGTTTATATGTTGACAGAATGAATGTTGTAATGTTTAATGTTACATTTAGAAAGAAACGAAAGAAACAAACAACTGGTTCTCACAATGGTTAGCTGACAAGTTATCCAGAAAGATTCTGTAAAGGGCAGTCCCGTTTCCCTGCATCATTCATTGTGTTTGCTGTAATTAAGTGGCTGACCAGAATACACAATCTGCTTCCTGTTCACAATGGCACGCAACTGCCTTTTTTGAGGGAATGTTCATGTAATATACATTTTAAGGTGTGTTGTATGAACAGCGATTACCTCGGAAGTGGTGCTAATACACACGCCTGACAGTTTTTTCTAAAACCCTGTTTACAAAAATACCCAAATGTATGTGTACAAGGCCTGAGAGAGGCTCCAACCTCCCTGTGCTCTTCAACATCAATAACTGTTTGATGATAAAAGGAAGGATGACAAATTATATAAACATGATTACATTTTTACAATTCATTATAATTTTGCGATGTTCTAGTTTGAACACTATTAAGTCTTTTTTTTCATGTATTTCTTTAGGGCATAACACTCAGTGACTTCAATAAGTTATCTTTTGACATGATTTTGATGAGCCCTCCTTGCCAGCCTTTCACCAGGTAGGTCTTATTTTCTATGTATTGTTTACCAATTATTTGTAAAACTTCAGAGGAGGTTAGATGCACTGGTGACGTGACCGTGGGCCTTACCTGCCACATGCAAGCTTGGATGGACTCGAGTATTTTGTGCAGATGGGTAAATATGAGAAAAGGGCTCATAGCCAAACTAGTGTCTGTTTGAGGTGAACTACATCTGAATAGTGCCAATTTCTATTTCTCTCTCTTGGGAACAAGTTTTAACAATCCCCCCTCCTGCAGGCTGCAGTCGCCTTTGAGTTGTGTAACATATATGTGTGTATATATATATATGTGTATATATGTATATATATATACATATACATATATATATATATATATGTATATATGTATATATATGTATATATGTATATATATGTATATATGTATATATATATATATATATATATATATATGTATATATGTATATATGTATATATATGTATATATATGTATATATATATATATATATATATATGTATATATATATATATATATGTATATATATATGTATATATGTATATATATGTATATATGTGTATATATGTGTATATATGTATATATATGTATATATGTATATATGTATATATATGTATATATATGTATATATATGTATATATATGTATATATATGTATATATGTATGTATATATATATGTATATATGTATATATATGTATATATATATATATATATATATATATATATATATATATATATATATATATATATATATATATATATATATATATGTATATGTATATGTATATGTATATGTATATGTATATATATATATATATATATATATATATATATATATATATATATATATATATATATATATATATATATATATATATATATATATATTATACTGATCCATGGAGGCCCCACACTTCACTTATCACCTGTCTCTCTGTTTGATCACCATAGTAACTGTCTTGGTAATCATTGTGTTCAGTGTCTTATCAATTAAAAGCTGTTTTCCACTTTAATCTTAGTTTTTTTCTTTCTGCAGGATAGGACTTCAGCGTGACATTGCTGACCCCAGAACAAAGAGCCTTCTTTACATTCTTGATCTCCTGCCAAGGTGCCAATCTCCAGATTTACCTTATTTTACCTTCAATTTGGTTATCAACTATGTCAAGAAGTCTGACTATTGCTGTGACGACAATGTGATTTATTTTACTGTATTTAAAATAAAACAGGTATTATTAACATTATGATATGGCACACCCATGACAGAAGTACATTCAAACAAAATATTCCATGCAAATCTCACTAATTTGGAACTTATTAGTTAACATTTTTTGAACATAAGTTACTGCTGCATCTGCTTTTCACCTGCCAGTCCATTCTCTGAATGTGTGCAGCAATACATTGGATATCCTCCTTTATGTCTGACCACTTTGCTTAAATACTGCAGCCACAGTTCCCTCAAATGTTGCAGTACTGCTGCGAAAGCCTGAGTTCTACCTGGTTCACCAGCCATCACTTTCTGTTTGTCTGGCCTTTTAGTCAGACGTCTGTGGTCTCCCCAAACACAACGCTGTGAACTGTTTTACATTGACCATACATTAGACCACATCAGGTTCAACTTTATTGTCATGGCAGAAGTACTGAGACAACGAAAAACCATTGAGCATCTAACCAAAAGTGAAGTGCATAGTAATGTACAGTGGTAATATACAAAATAAAAAGTAAGGGGTAGATATACATTTTGTAAAACATTGTGAGGTGACAGCTGTAGATTCCACACATAGCTGTATATATTAGGCCCCAGGTCTGCTCTCTCTTGTGGGCTGAGGATGGATATGTTTGCATGGTTTCTGTCAGTGAACCCTCTCGAACCTTCTTCCCAACTTGCATATGATGGTGTGTGGCCAGGCTGAGCAGGCTGCCCCGCTTCATACTGCTGGAGAATGTGAAAGGCTTTGAAAACTCCTCTGCCAGGTAACCATTCCACAAAGTCTAATTGTTTCGTAATAGAAAAGTTTTTACTGAAGGTTTCTGCTGTTTGACTGTTTTGAGCATGTGTCATAAATCTTCAGTTCATGTTGTTTTTATGATTATTATTACTACTTGCACTTACTTGTTAATAGGTTGAACAAGTGTCTCTTAAATTATCTGAAGAACTTAACTGATGTGTGACACAGATTTTGTTTTTGTTGCGGTTTCAAATTTAAACTTAACCAGGCCTTCTATTTTTCAACTCTGATTTTGAAACCTCTTTTCACTCTCATTAACCACTTTAAGGATGATCTACATCAAGAAATCTCATTTATGAGTAAATCTGTATTATGCATCTATTCTCAAGGGAACATTTGGTGAAAACACTGACGGAATGTGGATACACTATTCAAGAGTTCATGGTCTCACCCACAAGTGTAAGAAATGCACACTGGATCATTCATTTTATTTCATGCTTCTGTGGTTTGGAAGTTATACTAAGTAAGTTTTATCTGTATGACCTTTTTCTTCATAAATCCAGGTTGGGATCCCAAATTCAAGACTGCGTTACTACCTGATTGCTAAGGTTTCAACAGAAAAGGTAAGGCTTGTTGCAGAAATCCTGGTATCATGAAATTTATCAAAGGATCCAGTGTTTCCCCTAGAATTTTTTTCAGGCCCGGTGGCACCCACCGAAAAAACCCTAAACAGACGAAACGCCTATTATATCACTTTAATGAAATCATTAGGCTTATTCTAACCTTTAATCAAGGTTGCATGGGCCTGAAAGGCTGCAGCATGATGGTCTGACCCCATATGAGCATCAAGCACATCTTTTCTGTACATTTCAGAGGGGATCTCAATGAAAACCCTCTGGGATGGTCCTCTTTTAACGGGCAGCTTATGCTGACGGCATATGCGACAAAACATCCCTACACATAATTGAGAGTATATCAGTTATAAATAATTTAAACACTGAACAAACATTAAACATTTCAGTTATTTGTTTTATTATAACAGAGTTGCATACATTTGATGATGCTTGGGGGAAAATGACCCCAGCGGTTCTAGTGGAAAACTATTGTCTGTGTTATTTTTATCATTATTGCTTACAAAAAAATAGGAGCTCAATCAGAACAAAAATATAAGCTAAATAACAAATTTTAAACTTACCATGGGGAGTGTGGTACAACCAAGGGCTGTTTTTATGGTTACTAAGCCATTCGGGATCCGAGCCAGATGTCCTGTGTTTAGCTGCATTTTTTTTGACTGGGTTACCAGTCGGACCGGACTGGTCGGAACGGCGTCGGCAGTCGGACTGGGGTCACCCGTTGGACGAGGGTCGTCAGTCGGACCGGTATCAGTGACGGTAACGGTACTCACGCAGCCCCCCTCTCCACTGCAATCTGCCCCCCTTTCTTCCGTCTCACCTGCATCTGTATTAATTTGTCTGTCGCCCGCGGTATTTTTTTTTTTTTTCGGCGGCGCCATAGTTGGCCAGCTATGCTCGCGCTCTCAGCAACGGTGCTTGCATCGTTACTAGGCAACGAAGCAGGTTGACCATAGGTTGACTCACGTGCACGTGTCGCTGCACAGAAACGCTCCTGATTGATTGATTGTGTTTTTGTAGTAAACTCCTGCAAAATTGCTGATGACGATTTTTTTTTTTTTTTCCCGATTTTTTTGGCCTGGTGGGGGGTCTCTTTGGCCTGGCGGCCCGCCAGGCCTATACAATGGTAGGGGAAACACTGGGATCATTTTACTGCTAGCTCCCAGAATCAACCAAAGCTGGACTGAAAAAAGCTAGTTTACTTCCAGTTTGCAGCCGCATGCAGAAGAAGCAACTAACTAGCCCTCCTGCCTACTAGGGGTGTGCATCTCTCCCTTATAAAACGATCCGATACGCATCTAGATACCTGGATACAATATGATTCAGGGACTATACATTTTTAACACAGGACGATTCTGTACGATTCAGTCTGATTTGATGTGATACCACACCATATGATGCAAATATTACAGTTCTTGACATGTGTTTCATGTAGTCATTAATTTTCCGTTATAAATTGAAATAAGCCTTTTCTGTAATAGTAGCAGTACCTGGGGTTCCCTGAAGAAGTATACCTGATATACTTCAACAAAGACCAGGTAGTGTTGTTATTGTGTGGCATGGGATAAATCTTGGAGACAAGTGTCATTGTGAAACCACACTGCGGGCAACAATAAGAAGAATCACTGGCTACACTGTCACTAATGTCCACATCAGGATTGTCTTCTACTCACTGACTGTTGCCAATCATGATTGTGTTAATGACTTTTGCAGTCGACACAGAGCAAAGAACAAACATTTTCACATTATGAATATAGACTGTCTCACATAGCCAGGCCCATGTGCCGCGTTGGCAGTTAGCAGGAGAAAAATGAAGTGTCCTTGTGTGTTTTCTTGCTTGTGCAAGTCAAACTGATTTCCTATTCATATTCATGACTCTTTACCCTTCGACTGCCCACTTTTTACTGTTTCTCCTCTTCAGTCCTTAATACCATAACCAGCTGTGTTTCACACGTGTTTCATATTTGATATTTTTACTATGGGTACGATAGATTGGGCACCGATCATTAACAGCCGATATGCTTTGTAAAAAAGCTTGATCGGTGGTCTCTATAAGCCCGATCAGAAAAGCCGTTCAGATAAACTCACGAGACAGTAGTCTATGTGCCAGTAGCCGTTTTTGTACTAGGCAATAAGCCACCAATTTGCCACCTTTTTGGTGGCTCGCTCCGCGGATTTAGACAGGAGGCGGCAAATTGGTGGTCTGTTTTGTTCCACCAATTTTGCGCCTCGGAGGGTACACTTATTTGCGCCTCCGCTGCAGTCTAAAACCGAGGCGGCAATGTGGTGGCATATCCTGAGGTGGGCGGAGGTGTGGATGACGTGCACTGCTGCGCACCCACAGCCGGGAGTTTTAAAACCAGTAAACAGCTGATCACAGCAGTCAGTTCGTCACTTCATCCACGAAGATGAGCAGCTGGAAAGCAGCTGAGATCCGGGAGATGCATGCTAGCGTCTCCTCAGTCTCTGTAGCTGTCTTTGTCGTCCGCTTGCTGTTGTAGCGGCAAGCTAGTAGCGGCAAGCTAATAGCGGTCGCTACTTTCAAATTAAAAGCCCCCCGCTAAGAACCCAGTTCTAAACTCCGATGGGGTGCAATGTAAAGCTCTTATTTTGAAGACAAATTCGACCTGCTCTTCTTCGTGCCCAACTTCGTGCTTCACGTCACGTCACATGTTTACGCCTACCCCAGAGGTGGAAATGTGGTGGCTTATTTGAAAAGGTGGAATATTACACCTCCGTTTTAGATAGAAAAGGCGGCACATTGCAGCCTTTACCTTGCTGCAAATGTGCCACCTTTTCTATCTAAAAGGGGCTAATAAAATGCTCCACACATGGCAGGACTCTGCGGCTCACTGGCTGCTCGCAGCCCTCTCGCTCTCTTCCTGACAATATCATTACATATTTTCAGCACCCCCTTGGTTCAGCCAGCACAATTTATTCATGAGGTCCGACCAGCCAGCTGTTTTTGACTGAGGGAATAGATGGACCTGTTCTGCAGAACAATTCTCGCAACGTTATGTCTCACGCTGAGAGGCCAACCAGTCTTTGTGACTAGTGCTGACACAGCACTATTATGTAGAGAGAGGTACCTATGGTAACATCATGAGAAGACACACTCCGCTGTAGTTAGCTTTATCTGAAGTAATTAATCAATTCAATTGATCATTTGGGATTAGCAGTTTACATTTTCTGTCCTCTCAAATGGGGGGACAATGAATGCCGTTTTATTTTGAGCCCTGCAGCATGAGAGCTAACAACAACCACCGCTAACAGCATTGTTAGAGTTCTAGATGAGAATAAAGTGAAGAAACATCCTTCTGATCTTTGATTGGTATCAGCCAATACTACTTCAGAACCCCCCTTCATTTTTTTACCTTTTCACCCATGTTTGCCTTGAAATGTCTTTAAAGAATGGCAAATCCAGGGAAAAAGAAATTGGCTAGATTACGATGGAGAGTATCTCCAAGCTACTTGGCAAACACCCACTTCAAGACTTCCTTTAGTGTACTGGAAACTAAATTTGGACAAGCTTGTTTCACTGTAGAGGATCATGGCCAAAGCCAAGCATCTGTTGAGCTTGCTTCAGAGGACCTGAGCCACCGTGTTAGTGAGCTAGAAAATCTTTGCAAAGGAGCATAGATAAATCTATTGAGATAAATGACTCCCACACCCAGATGCTCAGCAGTCTTCTTTAGAGGTCTTTATTAAATGACTTTCAGTAAAAACTGTCCACATTTGGTGCTGGAGGCCAGAAATAAAAAACAGCAAAGTTTTGCTCCATAAAGCTGTATTTTTTTTAAAGGTATTTTCCTTTTTTCATTTTCAAAATATTCGATAATTTGACTTCTTTGGGCCTCCAAATGTAGCCCTTTTAGGTGTTTAGAGGAAATCTGTCTTTGGTTCAACACTGTAAAGTCTCAACAGCAAAAAAGGTTTTGGAATCATCAGTCTAATCTTTAGTTCTTTACGTTAAGTTGCAACCTAAAGAAATTCAAAGCTTCACCATATCCATGGTGTGCAGACACATTAACCAGCAAAACATGTTTTTGACAATTTGATTACTGTGCGAGTTGAATATTGAACCAGGACTGTTTTATTATGAAAATTAACCAGATGTTCTTGTTTAGGTGTGTGACTTCCTGTCTGCTCTGTGCTGAATCCAGCTCAGCCCAGCCAGAACATGGAGGTTACACAGTTAAAAGTTAGACAGTAGACAATGAGAGACAAACTGGCTCAAAGAAAGATAATACATATTTATATAATAAAGAAATCAAATTAATGAATTTGTTAGTCATTGGCAGAAGTGTAAATAACCAAGTGTCCCATGTCACAGTTCTAAATAACTTATCCACCTGATTGGTGTGGCTATAGGAGGGGGCCTCGCGTGCAGCCTTAATACCCAGTTGAGAAAACCACACCTTAGCTGGACTATCAAACTTTTCTGAAAAGGCTTTAAATCAATCCTACCTGTCTGAATCAAAGCTGGGTCTAATGGTTGGAAAATGAGCCAGGGAAAGCCTACAAGCTCCTATCTCTTATATTGAAAAGGAGTGAACTGTGCATGTGCAACTTATAATTAGAGTCTATGGGCACAGTTTTTTGTGCCCTGGGCCGAGGTATGGCATTAAATCACTAACTTCTGACAATGTAGAAAATGTTTAATCTACTTTTTTATTGCCGTTTACACATTCAACTTACCAGCAGTACAATATTTACAGTGCTCATTTAGAAATATATGGTAAATTATTTTCTCAAAGTCTTATTTGATGAAGTTCTACTACTTCTGGGTGTGCACATTAGGCTTTTGACAAAGTATGTAATTTTAGATTTCAGATGCCCTTCCACACCCCGCTGAGAGTGATTCCCTTGAGGAGCCCTCAGTCTTCAGTCCTCTCGGACCAGGGACCTGTCTGCCAGAGGAGGAAATGCATGGGGGTGAAGCCCTGTATAAACTCGAGACAGCAATGGATGCCCAGAGGAAAATAAATCAGAACAATGATCTGTCTGTCAGGCAGATCCAAGACTTCTTGGAACCACAGATGGAAGTAGACATGGAACATTATCTCCTTCCTCCTAAAACACTGCTGCGATATGCTATGCTCCTGGACATTGTTCGGCCCACATGCAGAAGGTCTGTCTGCTTCACCAAAGGGTGAGTACAGTATGTCTTCATCTGTTTCCATTTTCACATGTCTTCTTAAAAAAGTATTGTCTGACGTTTTGTGGACAACAGTGTAAATGGGATATCTGGTCGACGAGTTGATAGTTTAACTAATTTCTGTTGTTTTTCTGTCTGCTTGATGGATCGGTGTTATAAGGATCAATTAGTAATGCTGTTATTTGATATCCGTGTGTTTAACCCATAGCTATGGGCGGTATGTCGAGGGGACTGGCTCGGTGCTGCAGTGCTGCATGGAGACAGAGGTAGGTTTTGGCTTTAGTCAAGGCATCAACAAGACGAGGCAGCTGTGTCTGAGGTGAACTTATTAATGTGGTTATAGTTGAGTGTGACATGATCCAACTGCTCTCCGGCTCATATTCAAGGTTTCGTTGCTGTTCCAATTTAAACTGGGATATAATTTTAATGCCGTTTATGGTTTAGAGTTGTTTTGCTAACACTTTTCTCAGGTTTTTAAAGCATGAATATACATTTGCAGGTCATTTAGATGTAATAACATCTCTGATGCTTTTTGGCCGTTCTTGAATGTGACAGCCCTTTGCTTCTTCTCACATTATGTATAAACGGTAATGTGACCATGACACTCACTGACCACTGAACACAGAAAAAATATGGAAATGAGAACAACTATATTGTAAATTCGGCTGCATTAATACTCAGGAGAGAGCAGGAGGGAACAGAATGCTGGTTTAAAAGAACAGTGTCATTTTTGAATGTAATGATGTTGTGAAGTAGTGTGGGACCAGGGAAGTCGTTGTCTTCATTGTAAAACAACATTGCTCATGACATTTTAAAAAACATGCTCCAATCAATAGTAAACAGTGGAGAGGCTTGTTAGCCACTTCACCTTGCCCTCTTTCTCATTCTCTGACATGTCATCTTGTGTTTCCTGTGTTCAAAGACGTTATAGGAACAACAGTTTGAACATTGTAGGAAACATCTGGGAAACTCTTATTTTACTAGTTATTGTTTAAACATTTTAATGTAGAAATATTGACATATCATACATATTGTGTTTTTAACAGACTTTCTTCCTCCCGCTTTCTTTCACTTTTGTTCTTTCTAACTACAAACAAGGAAAAAAGTAGTTTTCCTGTGTATGTGTGGAGCCGAAGTGAGAAAAGTAGAATGCACACAGGATCTAGACTACGTTTTTTAGCTTTAGTGCTTCCAACTTTGTCAGTTGGTTGTACCCTTTTCTTTAGACATACACATATTCCACCAGTTTTTCCCTTGTCTAAAACCTATTAATGACACAATAATATTATAATACTCCACCAGTTTATTAATGTCTACCCAAAATATGAGCCTTACACTTAAAATATTGGTCATCAAAATCAGTATTTTTAATCTGCTTATTTGTTAAATCTGAGTTCTTGGTATAAAACAAGGAATCTCTCAATGTCTGTAGCCTTACACACTGCCTTTTCAAGGTAGAAATATTGTGCCATTATTTCGCCTTGCTGTCTGTCTAAGAGCTACAAAAACAGAATGGGGAGGGAAGTTTTGTTCCACCTCTGATCCGCCAGTGGAGGTAGTAACGGGGCCATAATCGAGGTGAATCGATGTCTGTGTGACAGGGTGAGCCGGCAGGGTGGGACAGGGATGTGATGTTTTGGTGGCGTTCAGAGTCTGACAACAAAACTCATGAATCACTGGATAAGCTCAAAATAAAGACATTTTATATGTTCAGGTGGAAACTGGATGGAAACACACTAACATAAAATCATAGATGTCAACATTAGGATGTGTACCATCATGCCTCTTTTGGTTCAGCAATGCCCAGAATGCTGTATGAAGGAGCAGTGCTGCCTGCTGTGAAAAAAAAAAACAAAGGTGGTGAAGGGGAGAGTCTTGGTTGCAGTGCTATTGTGGAATGTCTGCGAAAAAGTGCTTCTCTTTCTTTGTTCCTTACTTTGGTTTGCATATTTCAATATTTTTATTTCATCCAATCTACGTCATACTTGGCAGGTTTGTTGCTGTGGACTCGAGAAAGTGCAGTGGCTGCTTTTTGGTGCAATTTGGATAAACAACACTTTCAGTATTAAGAAAATTTAATTAAATAGAACACCACTCTGCACTCACAAAACTCACTCTGCAGCAGTGGGGGAGAGTCTGAGGGTTCAACTTGAGTCATTAAGAAACACTTAACACAGAAACACAGACGCATCACACACACATACTGTGTGTGTGTGTGACACACACACACACACACACAGCAGACAACTGTAGAGATGGTCCAGACTATGAAAAGTAATGGGCCTTTTCCATACGCATGTACACATGAAAATGTCTTTTCATAGCACTGTCCTCATCAGATAGAGTCAAACAGAAGACTGGTGAGTGTTTGTTGAAGGTGCTTGCTTTGTGTGCTCTGCAGATGGAGAGTGTGTTCAGGGGTCTGGACCAGTACTCTGAAGAGGAGAAACTCCAGAGGCTGTTGAAACTAAAGCTCCGTTATTTTACTCCGAGAGAAGTTGCCAACCTGATGGGTTTTCCAAAAAGCTTTTGTGAGTCAAAAAGCTTTATCTCTTCAATGTGTCTGTCTCTTCAGATTACATTCATTTTTCTTTCCCTTGTACATCTTTCAAAATGCTTGCAACTACCCATGATAAGGGTGCTGCAGCATCCTCTGCTATCAGGCATTTAAAGAAAATAGTTTATAATAAGCGTTTGATCTTGAACGCTGCCTGACAAGATGGAGCAAAGTTCAATCCAGTCAGCTATAGCTGGAGTGGAAAACTATCTTGGAAATGTGACTATCCACATTAGATAACATTAGTATGGTTCTATTTTATATTTTTTGAGACATTAGTGTTTTTGTTGCTATAATGTTATCGGCCTTTTGCAGAGCTCTAATTGTTGTGTCCTGGAATTAGCTAGAAACATGAAACTTATATAATTAGATATTATGTGTAAGTGCTTCCCAGGAAACAGAACCCATTCGGCCAGAGGGTGGCACTGTAATCAAGGCTCAAGTCCCGTTCAGTGTTCTTTAAAAAAAGCCTCTTGGCCCATGAATGTCCGCCTAATGGACCATTTTGAATTCTCTTTTTTTTTTCTAAAGAAAAAAAAACAGACTTATCAAAAGTTACATAATGCTCATTGATATTTTATTGTAAACTTCACAAAGGGCAGGGCTTAGCAAGAAAAATAGCCATAACTCATTACCAATTTGTCCAATCACCTTGAAACTTTTCCATATTTTATCATTAACATTTAGCTGTTGGAAGCATTTTAAGTTATTCAGACAAAATACAGACAAAATAATTTTTTGCACATGTGATGTCATCTCCTTTTTTAACCTTGTCTACAGCGGCATAAGTGTCGCTGGGAAAAGATGGCGCAACATTGAGGGCATAAAATGTTATATTTGTATTCATGGTTAGAGATAACAGGACCTTATTTAAGGTAATTCCTTTCTGAACATAGAAGACTTGGAGGAGGCGGACCTATGTGGACACAGCAGCAGTGTCTGTGTCGACTTGCTGTCAGAGAGAAGTGAGCAAGAAAGCGAAGCTGGTATCAGTACTGTGGAAAATGTGTATTGAAACTGTTTCAGATGTTCAGTATCGATATTTTTGACAACAATACGTATTTGGCCAATTAGGCTTATATTTCTTGGGAAGCACTTGCTTTTTCAGTTATATGCTGCTACCTCATTCCAGCTAATGTCAATTAGAGTTACAGAAGAAGAAGAAGAAGAAGAAGAAGAAGATAAACCCAGGCAAACTGAAGGGTTCTGCCCACCTGCAGGGCTTGAGCTGTAACAATGGATAGATAGATTACCTAAATAATGATCAAAATGTTTGAAATAAATGCCAAACTGAGAATGTGAAAGTCTAAATGTGATATTGGTGGTTTTTTCCCCCTTTTCTTGACAAGTGTTTACTTACTTTCTGATTGTTTTTTTCTTTTGCAGCCTTTCCAGAGCACCTTCCTACCAAGCATCAGTACAAAGTTCTAGGTAACAGCCTCAATGTTGTGGTGGTGGCCAAACTCATACAACAGCTGGTTTCCTAGTATTACTTTCCTGGACACACTGGAGGAGGAGACCATATTATTTGTCATTGTGGATAATATTACAGAGGGCTAATTGACTAATGGCTGCGTTTTAAAATGTAGTCTGGTTTTTCTCAGGATGTTCGAGGGAAAGTTAATTTCTTATGTTACTTTAAACAGTAGCATCTCTTTTGGCTGAGCTACATTACATTTTTTTTATGAATACAATAATTGCTTTTCTGTTACTCAAAATAAACAACTTTAAAAGAACCTGTATCTGATAGATCATTAATGCATTTTCCATTGTATATTCTCATTCACCAGTATGCACTCTTCATCTATTGAGCACTATCTGAAAGTTGTATTTTATTAATTGAGGCTCCTGCTGAAATGTGTAGATAGCACCCCCATGGGAATAATTTGTTTTTCAATTCATCATAGGAACTCACGAGTATATAGTATTTTAACTTTTTTTTTTTCTCCATATGCTTGTGTTATCACACTGCTACAGAATAATATTATGGGGTGTCTAGTCGTTGTGGGATAGGGTGCAGTACAATGTTGACTGCATCATCTACTGACCTGTTTGCCTGCTAGGCAAATTGCAGGGGGCCCAGGAAGAGGGCCTGTTGTGGGCTAATACCAGTTTCTCACAAGATTTCAGGACCACAGACATCAGGATGACATACCAGTAGTCACCTACTCCTGTGATTTAAGGTTCTCAGGGACTGTAATGATTGAGTGTTCAAAGCCGGAGCAGACCTAAAAGCTCTCATGATCTGATGAATATCTGAGTAAAGATGTGTGGTCAGCTGCAAAAGCTGCCTGAGTTAAGCTGTAAAACCAGGCTGTGTTGTATTTGCAGAAAGTCAGTCTACAGCCCAAAAAGGACTTGAGGAAAACAAATTGAAGGTGAAATGAATACTGTACTTTTACAAGATCTCAATACATTTTAGCATTAACATTAGCAAGAACTTTTATATCTCTCAAAAGTATTTCATTTAGAGCAATATAATTAAGGGTCAAATTGACACAGTTGATGTATACATGAGGTTATGCCATGAATGTGTAATCGATTGTGGTATGAGGAGACAAACTGGGCAGTTGGATTAGTGACAGGTGGCATGTTTACTAAGATTGGTTTCTAAAGATGGCTAACGCTGTGTTCACTTCACCTGTAAAGTTTTCTATTGCATATTAGTTTCTGTTATGGGTAAGTGTCAATAGTTCTGCTAGTACTAGACAACCGATACTAGTTTTGTTCTACCCTAAGGGTCAAGTATAAGCTTGTATCAGTTTAAAATCACCCTGCATATTTTAAGTCTGCACTATGTTTTACAGTGCTCTTACGTTAGCACAAGGAAGAGAGAATGTACTCTGTTGGACTGTCCAATTTCCTCTACAATTAGAACAAAAACCTTTTGGACCAAGGCAATAAAGCATATACATTAGCTGTGTTCAGCAGGTTTCTAAACCCAGAAATAACTGCTTTAAATTATTCACCTGATATGGTATATGTTGAGTTGACTCTAGCTTTTAAACTTGTGATTAGAACAGCCACAAATTACTTTACTATGTAGATAAATGGTAAATTGGAGACAATATTAAAAACAAATCTGAATCTGTTTATTTATAACATGTTGTCCATATTTATATCATCCCTACTCATATCAGTGTTTGATAATATAAATAATACAATTATCAAATTTAACTGTAGATATTATGTTCAAATCATCAGACCATACAGCTAAGCCTATAGGCAGGTTGTCTGCTGGGCCTACAATATCGTAACCTCGTGATCTGTGTCAAGAACGAGGAGGTTTGCTTATATGCTGTATATGCAATGCTTTATATGACTATATCTGCGTGACAGTTAGTAAAATTAGTCACAATCACCAAGCGTCATATTATGCTTTTACGTTCATATACAGTATACATTGAACAGATCCTACAATACTGGTTAGGACTGCATGCTGCTGCTGCAAACTTCTAAAACATACTACATAAATAGGATCTATTAATGTATTCTTAAAGCAATGAATTTCAGTTAAGGCGATAAGGCACATTAAATACAATGTAAACAAAGAATTAATCCTACCGCAAAGATACAATACAAAATAAACTGTCTACTTACCAAATGTGTAGTGAAAATGAAAATAATTAATAAGTGTCACATTGTTAAAAATCTTAAGCTTCTGTTTCACTTGGGGTGGAGATAATTTGTTTGGATTGATGGGAGGAGTTTAGCACCTCAGGGGAGGTGATATAAGGGCAGGGTGTGTCTTGTTCTGGTCCTCTTTGTTCCTGTCTGCCATACTGCCACACCCGTAAGTTTGTTGATTTTAGTCTACTCTAGTTTCAGATTGTCCGCTAAGCATCCTAATTTTTGGGGTATTTCTTTGAACAGGTCATAAATATTGTTTGGTGTCGACAAACCTGAGAAGTCTCAACTTTGAGCGGATGCATTAATAATGTAAGCTTGTAAATATTTAGTTTATAATTGTAGTCTATGTTATGTGTGGCAGTGTACTGATTTATGTTTGTTTGTTATCCAGATAATCATCCTCACTCATTTGACCTACATCTCCAACCCAAACTCAGACAATAAAATGGTTAAACGTTGTTCTCGGATGCTGTATGTTTGAATGTGCACCCCAGTAGAGGTTCTATGGTCCAGCCACCTTCATCCTCCACCACATGCAACCTTCAAAGCTTACAGCCCTTTAACACACATATGAATAAACAAAGAGTCACAAGTTTCTATAAAACATTTATTGCAGAGACACATATTTATATCCAGGTTAGAATCAAAGCCATTTAGAATATTCAATATTGAATTAACATCTGACAGTATGGTTTGAATTTCGGAATAAAATATGAGGTCATTAGAACACAATAAACATACTTACTTAAATAATCACGTTGGAAGAAAATATGTAATTTGCTCCTTCTTGGTTGGTTTCAGTTTCAACCTCCCCTTTCCTGTTCACTTTTCCTGTTTTACGTCCGTTAGGATTACCAAAATTATTTCCATTTGCTAAATGTCAGAATAATGAGAGAAGGATTTTTTTAGACAATTTTTTATTACTTTCTTCAAAGTCAGAAGTTTACATACACTAAGATTACTATGCCTTTAAACAAATTGGGAAAGCCCAGATGATGATGTCAAGTCTTTGGAAGCTTCTGTTTATTAGAGACACACCTGTGGATGTATTTTAAGGCACACCTGAAACCCACTGCTTCTTTGTGTAACATCATCGGAAAGTCAAAAGAAATCAGCCAAGATATCAGGGAGAGAATTGTGGACTTGCACAAGTCTGGTTCATCCTTGGGTGCAATTTCCAGATGCCTGAAGGTGCCATGTTCATCTGTTCAAACAATTATACACAAGTATAAACACCATGGGAATGTCCAGCCATCATTCTGCTCAGGAAGGAGACGGGTCCTGTGTCTCAGAGATGAACATGCTTTGGTCCGGAATGTGCATATCAACCCAAGAACAAAAGCAAAAGACCTTGTGAAGATGCTGGCTGAAGCTGGTATGAGTGTGTCATTATCCACAGTGAAATGAGTACTGTACTGATATGGACTGAAAGGCCACTCTGCCAGGAAGAAGCCATTACTCCAAAAGCAACATGAAAAAGCCAGATTACAGTTTGCAAATGCACACAGGGACAAAGACCTTAAATTTTGGAGACATGTCCTGTGGTCTGACGAAACGAAAATCAAACTGTTTGGCCATAATGACCATCGTTACATTTGGAGGGAAAAGGGGGAAGCTTGCAAGCCTGAGAACACCATCCCAACTGTGAAGTACGGGGGTGGCAGCATCATGTTGTGGGGTTATTTTCCTGCAGGAGGGACTGGTGCACTTCACAAAATAGATGGCATTATGAGGAAAGAACATTATGTGGAAATACTGAAGCAACATCTCAAGACATCAGCCAGGAAGTTAAAGCTTGGACGCAAATGGGTCTTCCAAATGGACAATGACCCGAAGCATACTGCCAAACTGGTTACAAAGTGGCTTAAGGATAACAAAGTCAATGTTTTGCAGTGGCCATCACAAAGCCCTTATCTCAGTCCTATTGAAAATGTATGGGCAGAGCTGAAAAGGCATGTGCGAGCAAGGCGGCCTATAAACTTGGCTCAGATGCACCAGTTCTGTCAGGAGGAATGGGTCAAAATTCCTGCCAACTATTGTGAGAAGCTTGTGGAAGGACATCCAAAACATTTGACCCAAGTCATACAGTTTAAAGGCAATGGTACCAAATACTAATGAAATGTATGTAAACTTCTGACTTTCAGGAAAATAATAAAAACATTGTCTAAAAAATTATCTCTCATTATTCTGGCATTTAGCAAATAGAAATAATTCTGGTAATACTAACGGACCTAAAACAGGAAACGTGAGTGTCTGATTTCATGTCAGACAGTGAGAAAAAAAATCATGTGTCTTTTTATATAGTGTATGCAAACCTCTGGTTTCAACTGTACAATATCCTCCTCTCAGGCACTCTAAACCATCTTGCCCCAGTCAAACCACGCAGTGTCTCCCTCACCCATTCTGCCCCATGGTTTACATCAGAGCTCTGAAAAATTAAATCTGCTGGTGGAAAACCTTTTAACTGGAAAACAGTTCATGCTTAAAACTATAAAGATCATCTTAAAACTTATAAGGAAGCCCTGAACATGGCAACAAACATCTACTTCTCCATCAAACGGTAAAGAAAACCCCAGAGTTCTCTTCCTCACTGTAAATAAGCTACTTCAATCTGCTCGACAGTTTCCTCTCACTCCCTCTTCCAACCTGTGCATCAACTCCATGGTATTTTTTTGTTAACAAAATTACTGCCATCTACCAGCAGCTACACAACAACATGCTCACTCAACTTAATGCTACCACCAACCGTCCTCCTCTTCTTGCTCTTCTTGCTAGCTGTTTCTCTGCTTTCTCCTCTGTTAATGACCAGTTTGTAACTGACCACCCAGTCCACCCATCTAGTCATATCACGTCTCCCTGTGCTCTGACCCAAAGGATTAATGGGTCATTCCATGCCAACTCACCAAGGGCCAAAAGTCAAGTTGAAACTTCTGTTAAATTTACAGGACCTTGTAAAATCCTATAGCTGTACTCCAAATACTTGTTAAGCTATCCATTTTTAAGTTTGGCCCTCTGAGCTAAATTTGATTCTTTGTATGTATATCCTAAATGTCACAAATAGCTTATTTGTCCTGAACATCCAAGATAGGCCAAGGAAACTTAGCAGCTAGTTTTTGCTGAACTGTTACAGTAATCGTATTAGTAACAGGGAATCTTTTTTTGTTTGTTTGTTTTGTTTTTTCAAGAACGAAGGATCTTATATGCTTATAAACATAGCACAAAAAGTAAGGACATTTCTGTTTGGTAGATTATTTCTTTGTTGTAACAGTGCTTCTTGGCAATAAATCTTATGCCGTTGGAAAGCCAAACTGCACATTCTGCTATTGACTCTTGATTGGTGTTATTTGGTGGACTGGATGATTGAAGGCTGAAGAAAAAAGACATATTGGCAATTTAACAATTATTCATTTAACAAACAGGAGCCTCAGTAGTGTGTGGAACAACCATACACAGCCACAACAGCCTGGCACCTCCTCCTCATGCTGGTCACCAGCCTGGTCACACACAGAGCGGGGTTTCTCAGAGACTCTGGCCCCGTCCAGACGTACCAAAACGATCTTTTTTTTATCCGTCTTCCTTGGCATCGTTTCAAGAATATTTGCGTCCACACGGATCCCCTGTAAACGACTCAATACGCTGTAGTTCATATGCCAGGCCTATAGGTGGCGCTGGAAATTCACCAAAAATGGAGAAGAAGAGACGGAGCATGCACATAAAGCTTTAGCGCTGTATACAAACAGACAGCCGAAGGAGAAACCGAACACAACAAGAAGAAGACGAAAATAGCTAGTCGGTGGTCCATAATCCTTTTTTTGCTCAGCATCGTGGCAGAGGAGCAGAATGTTTTGCCCTAGTAACCCTGATAGGCTCAATATCGTCTGCAGCACGAACACAAGCATGTAGTCCGGTGGGGCGATGACATCATCGTATCGAAAAGTATGCAGATTCACCGTCCAGACGAAAACGGAGGGGCTCCGTTTTCGAATTTCTCCACCCTGAGACCCGTTTTCAAAAAAGTGCATTTTCAGGCGTTGCGTTTACAGGATCCGTGTGGACGATCGGCCAAAACGATGCAAAACATGTGCGTTTACACAAAACAGCGTTTTCATCTGGACGGGGCCTCTATCTCCAGAATTTGGGATTGGAGAGGATGGAATGGCCTGCCAGCAGTCCTGACCTTGACCCCACTGAACACAGTCAGCTTGGGCGTGCTGTTTGTGCCAGAGTGATCAACACAACCACGTTGGCTGACTTGCAACAAATGCTGGAATCAGAATCAGAATTCCTTTTTTTTGTCCCGCAAACGGGGATATTTATGTGTAACAGAAGCCAAAGGACAGTAATATTACAATTAACAATAATAAAAACCAAAAATAAACAATATAATAAAAAGGTAAGAAATGTAATAGACTTGTGTATACATAATATTGTACAGTATGAACAGTGTAATTGTAAACAGTGTGGCAGTGTATTGTTATTATCAAATAATAGATACGGGTATGAAAATTGCCCAGTTAGTGCAAACCAAAATGAGAGATGGGTTATGTGTAGAGTTTTTATTATGTAGTGCACACTACACTACACTACACTGTCCACTGGGAGCAGTGCTGGTTGTAGAGTCGGACAGCAGCAGGAAGGAAGGACCTGTGATACCTCTCCTTTACACACTTGGGGTGTATCAGTCTATCACTAGCCCTTTTCACACAGAGACGCCGCATTATCGCCGCAGTGGCAGTTTGCCAATTCTCTGCCGTTGTTTGTTCACACATAACCAAGCAGCTCCGACATAATCACTTAATTAATTAAATTCATCACTGGATTCAAGTCAGCTGGCAATAGAGGAGTTGAAAGCAGCATGGACCGGGGCAACAAACTCAATCTGTTTTTTTTTAACAGATTTGATACTGAGGCCCCTGCACCCCCTGATAACACCACTAACAATCCTACTGCTGTCTGCCAACTACCACCTTCTCCACCCCTTCCTCCTCCTTACAGCCTCCCCACACCTCCTCCCCTTGTCTCCAGACACACTATACACTACAACCAAATGACTCTACACCTCCCTCTCCCCTACCTGTCACCTCTAACAGTGAGCATCACAGCTGACCAAGTTAGGAGGCAGCTGGTGAGACTCCACTCGGGCAACGCTGTGGGTCCCGATGGTGTCAGCACCAGGGTGCTCAAAGCCTGCGCCCCCCAGCTATGTGGAGTACTTCACCATGTCTTCAGCATGAGCCTGAGTCTACAGAGGGTCCCTGTGATGTGGAAGACGTCCTGCCTTGTCCCTGTGCCGAAGACAACGTGTCCCTGTGGCTTCAAGGACTACAGACCTGTGGTACTGACCTCCCACATCATGAAGACCCTGGAGAGACTTGTCTTGGAGCAGCTCCGGCCCTTGGTCAAACCACTCTTGGACCCCCTACAGTTCCCCTATCAGCCCAAACTTTGAGTTGAGGATGCCATCATCTACCTGCTCAACCGTGTCTGCGCCCACCTGGACAAACCAGCGAGCACTGTGAGAGTCACGTTTTTATTACATTTTATTTATCATTACGTTATGATGTTACTGTTGTTTGGTCATGTAACATTTCTCTTTATTTTGTTGAGTGAAGGATCTGTATAGTTATCACACTGTGAACACCATCAGATCGACAAGCCCCGGCTCCTCGCCGCTGGCTTATCCATTCACACAGGTACGGTTTGCCAAAGCTGTAGCTCTGATACTACCTCTGGAGGCATATCAGAGGTGCAGCAAAATTTCACCCCTCACTGCATCTGAAACTTTCACACAGAGGAGGATGTGTAGAATTGGCGCAGGATCCCCACACTCGAAGAGCAGTGTGAATGGGGCTACTGAAGGAGCTGCTCAGTGCTGTAACAGTGACCTGCAGGGGGTGGAACTCCTTCACCAGCAACGATGACAGCTTTTCCATCATCCTGCTCTCTCCCACCACCTGCACTGGGTCAAGAGGGCATCCCAGGATGGAGCTGGCCGTCTTGATAAATTTATCAAGTCTCTTTCTTCCTGCTGCCGAGATGCTGCTGCTCCAGAAATGTACTCCACAGAAAATGGCTGATGCCACCACACCACCCTTTCTTATAGGTGGCTGCAGTGTGATAAGTCCAGTTGAGTTTATCGTTCAGGTAAACTCCCTGGTACTTATAAAATGTCACCATCTCAATGTCTGTTCCCTGGATGTTCACCTGTGTGAAGGGTTATCTGTGCCTGCAGAAATCCACCACCAGCTCTTTGGTCTTCCCGCCATTGAGCTGGAGGTGGTTCTGCTGGCACCAGTCTATGATGTCCTTAATAAGCTCTCTGTAGGCTCTGTCGTCCCAATCCCTGATGAGGCTGACGATAGCAGAGTCGTCAGAGAACTTTTGTAGATGGCGGTGGGGAGATTGGTGGGAGAAGTCTGCATTGTACCGGGCGAACAGGAAAGGGGCCAGGACTGTTCCCTGTGGGGCCCCTGAACTGCAGACTGTCCGACACACAGTCCTGAGTCCTCACATACTGTGGCCCGTTGGTAAGGTAGTCAAGGATCCTGGACATGAGGTGTTGGTCCAACCCCGTGAGCTCCAGCTTGTCACCCAAAAGTGCAGGCTGTATGGTGTTGAAAGCACTGGAGAAATCACAGAACATGATCCATACAGTGCTTCCAGGCTTTTCCAAGTGAGACAGTGATCTGTCAAGGTGGAAGATGATGGTGTCGTCCACTCTGATGCCAGGTTGGTAGCCAACTGGAGTGGGTCCTTAAAATGACCAACCAGAGGGCAGAGATGGACAAGGACCAGCCACTCCAGGGTCTTCATCAGGTGTGAAGTAAGAGCAACTGGTCCGTAGCTGTTGAAGTGGAGGTTACTGGTACTGGTACCAGCTACTGGTAGTGGTACCACCACAATGGCACTATTCCTAGCTTCAGGCTCATGTTGAAGAGGTACTCCACAATCCTGCACAGCTGGTCTGCACAGGACTTGAGGAGCCTGGAGCTGATTCCGTCTGGACCCAGAACCATCTTTGCCTTCATCTTCCTCAGCTCGTTTCTCACCTGGATAGTAGAGAGGGACAGATTGGAGCAGATTGAAGAATAGGTTCAAGTTGTTCCCCAATGTCTGATCCCTGGCAGCCTGAGTGTCTGGTTTCCTCAGACCTGGCTCAAAGAAGCCAACAAGACAACATCATCTGCGAAAAGCAGAGATGAAATCCAGTTGCTCCTGAACTGGACCCCCTTCAGCCCCTGGCTGCACCTAGAAATTCTGTCCATAAAGATAATGAACACAACTGAAGACAAAGGGCCGCCCTGCCGGAGTCCAACATGCACCGGGGACAGGTCTGACTTACTGCCGGCAATGCAAACCAAACTCCTGCTCCGGTCATACAGAGACCGTACAGCCCTTAGCAGAGGGCCCCCGACCCCATACTCCCGAAGCAACTCCCACAGAATGCCACGAGGGACACGGTCGAATGCCTTCTCCAGGTCCACAAAACACATGTGGACTGGTTGGGCAAACTCCCATGAACCCTCGAGCAACCTGTGGAGGGTATAGAGCTGGTCCAGTGTTCCACGGCCAGGATGAAAACCGCATTGTTCCTCCTGAATCCGAGGTTCAACTATCGGCCAAATTCTCCTCTCCAGTACCCTGGAATAGACTTTCCCAGGGAGTCTGAGGAGTGTGATCCCCTGATAGTTGGAACACACCCTCCAGTCTCCGTTTTTAAATAGAGGGACCATCACCCCGGTCTGCCAGTCCAGAGGCACTGTCCCCAACTTCCACGCGATGCTGCAGAGACGTGTCAGCCAAGACAGCCCCACAACATCCAGAGACTTGAGGTACTCAGGGCGGATCTCATCCACCCCCGGTGACTTGCCACTGAGGAGCTTCCGAACTGCCTCAGTGACTTCGGCTTGAGTGATGAATGAATTGGCCTCTGAGTCCCCAGTCTCTACTTCCTCTACGGAAGACGTGTCAGTGGGATCGAGGAGATCCTCAAAGTATTCCTTCCACCGCCCGACAATGTCCCCAGTTGAGATCAACAGCTCCCCTCCTCCACTGTAAACAGTGTTGGTGGAGCACTGTTTCCCCCTCCTGAGGTGCCGGATGGTTTGCCAGAATTTCCTCGAGGCCAACCGGTATGATCAACTTTGTGGTCGTATCATCTGACCTCCGGCCTAGGGTGTCCTGGTGCCACGGCACTGATGGACACCCTTATGTTTGAACATGGTGTTCGTTATGGAAGTCCACAGAAGTCCAATAACAGAACACCTCTGGGGTTCAGATCGGGGAGGCCATTCCTTCCAACACTGTCGCTGCCCACGTGAGCGTTGAAGTCCCCCAGTAGAACGACGGAGTCCCCAGTTGGAGCGCTTTCCAGTACCCCTCCCAGGGCCTCCAAGAAGGCCGGGTACTCTACACTGCCGTTCGGCCTGTAAGCCGAAACAACAGTGAGAGACCTATCCCCGACCCGAAGGCGCAGGGAGACGACCCTCTCGTTCACCGGGGAGAACTCCAACACATGGCGGCTGAGGTGGGGAGCTAAGAGCAAGCCCACACCAGCTCGCCGCCTCTCACCACGAGCAACTTCAGAGTAGAAGAGTGTCCAGCCTCTCTCAAGGAGTTGGGTTCCAGAGCCTAGACTGTGCATGGAGGCAAGCCCGACTATCTCTAGCCGGTACCACTCAACCTCCCGCACTAGACTAGCTCAGGCTCATCCCTGGCCCTGGGTTGAACATCACCCATCTCTCCAAGACATCCCTGGTGGGAGCAAGCTTGTCAGATTTTGCTCTGGTGTCTCTGTTGTCAAATCTGAGGACTCTTGATATCATTCAAAAGGTCTGAAGTGACTTTGTTGCCCTGAAAATATTCCTGTCTGTCGACGCGTCCCAGAGACTATCAGTGGCCACATTGCTGGATCTGTACACTCCGGCAAGGAGAAGAACACCAATGTAGACATCCAGGTATTCCTCATCAATGTCATTCCACATATTGCCGTGGACTTTATTTCCTTCAAGGTTTGTCATAGCAATGATTACTTTTTTTAGTGACAATGGCATAAACAGATCAAAACATGTCTTGATGTCACTTACTCTCGTCACAGCAAACCTTTTGATCCCAGGGGTCATTTTGATGACATTTGCAGCAGCTGCCCTGCCATGTACGTCAGGAGGTACTGAGCTCCAACAGATGTTGCCACTTTTGGATTTGAATATTTCAGCAGGAGTGGGAGCATCTTCAGCACCAGTGACCTCCTCATGAGACTGATCAGATGTGTCTGTGTCTTCCGGTTGATACTCCACATCATCTTCCTCTTCAGAAACCTGCTCATCTGTATCGCTATGCTGCTTTGTGTCCTCTGCCTCATTTTGAGCAAAGATATGATTCAGAACTTGGCTTACATTAAATCTTCTTCTCATTGTTGCATGCTGTAAACTGGAGATGTGTACTCTGCAAGTCACCAACTCTAAACTGAATTGGCCTTACATGCCTGGACATGTCCGTCTTTGTTTGTTTTGTCAAACAGCCAATGAGAGAAGCCCCTAACTGAAGCTCAAGTGATTGGAGGAAGAGCTGGCTGTGGGCTGTTGCTGATAGTGTGTTTATGATTTAAGTTTTGGCATTTATTATTGTTTTATTATCTTATATTATAACTGGGTTGAAACTGACCCTAACAACACAAAGGTCATAATTTTCACCAGACCATTTTATAATTTAGTAAAATTTATTTTTTTGATTTTATTTTGTTTAAATAGAAGTTCCTGACAAAGTCAAAAAGTCTTGATGCAATAAACAAATTTATATAGTACTTTTATGCATTTTAAACCTAAAAACAGGTCGGTGCCGACCCTAACACTAGAGGAAGGTTAAATAGGGCAAGGCTCCTTCAAAATGCTGAGTAACCATGTTCTAATCATGTGCACCTGATGTGATACTTCTGTGAGTGATTTGTGCCATTTTAAGTGGAAATGAATGTGGGGATGTCCTAATTTATTCCTCAACTTAAATTGAATTTTTTTTAAATTACGTTTTACAGAAAGTTTTAAAACTTCTTTTCTTCAGTTTTAATTGTTTAGTCATATAACTTGAATCTCTCAGTATTGCAGTATTGTTAAAATTGATATTAAAGCAACTGTTACAGCAATAAACTGTTAGCCCCATTAATTGCAAACTATTTGAAACTAGGCTACCTTTAATGTCAGGGATATATGGTCTAATAACAATTTTCGGACTCCGCCAGATTTACTATACTGCACCGCAAATCAACACTGACCTGAAAACTTGACCTGAAAAGCGTACACGAGTTGAGACTTGACGTGAGATTTGATCGTAGCCTCCGCTCACGTTCAAATTGATAAATGCCGAACTTTGCGTGGAAATTACCGTATGCCCAGTTTTCTGTCGTATGTTCATTTGATAAATGAGGGCCAGTGGCACAAAGACAAAATAAGTAGCAAAGAATAAAATAACAATTTCAACAAAAATATAAGAATAATTATTAGAAAGAAAATAAACTACTACTAATACTATAGACAGTAACTGTCTTTGTGTATACATGATGTGTGCAATATATAATAAATGTGACAAATATGCAATGTGCAGGGTTCCTGAGATAATAAGTAACAGCAATGTGCAGGGTTCCTTAGATAATAACAACAAAACAAAAAACAATCAGTCTTTAAGTGACAGTAAAGTGTACGGTTTAGTCCTTATTCAGTGGAGAATATATGGATATGTTGGGAGCTATGGTGGTGGTGTTGTGTAGTCTGATTGCTGATGATATTAAAGAACCCCCCAAGTGCTTTGAGGCACGTGGTTGGATGAGTCTGTGGCTGAACGTGCTCCTGAGTTGGGATTGTTCATTATAGCTTGCAGCTTTCCTCTCATCCTCCTTTCTGTCACCACCTCCACATTGTCCTGTTCCATCCCCACCACAGAGTTGAGTTTCCTCACCAGTTTGTTCAGCTCGATGGCACCACTGCTCCTGATGCCACCTCCCCAACACACTGCTGCAAAGAATGTGACACTGGCTACCACAGACTGGTAGAACATTTGTAGCAGCCTTTTGCACACATTGAAAGACCTGAGCCTCCTCAGAAAGAACAGCCTGCTCTGTCCCTTCCTGTAGAGGGCCTCAGTGTTGTCTGACCAGTCCAATTTATTGTTCAGATGTACCCAGAGGAACCTTTAGGTTTGCACCATCTCCACCTCTTCACCGTTTATGGAAACAGGTGTTGGGGTGCTCTTCTTGCGTCGGGAAGTCGACCACCAGCTCCTTGGTTTTCCCGATGTTGAGCTGAAGGTGGTTCCTGCCACACCATTATACAAAGTTCTCGATTAGTTCCCTGAATTGCTCCTTCTTATTGTCTGTGATTCATCCAGTAATGAAGGAGTCACCAGAGAACTTCTGCAGATATGTTTGATGATTCTGATTTGATCAATGAGGCATAATGCATACAGTATACAGTATACAGTAATACAGCAGCCAGTAACTCCTTTAAATGTAGCTAAATTCATGTTCTATTATTTTTTTCACTATAACCTATGACAGAAATATATTCATGGCTGCTGGAGAAGAAAGTGTGGGTTTTGGATGAAGAGGCATCTTTTGACTATCCAACCTTACCAGCCAGACCGTCCCATGGAAGAGAGAAATAGAGCTGTGATAAGAGAAAAAACAAAAGTCTAAGGGGTAATCCAAAGGAGGCCAGGTGGGTGAAGGGGGTCTGGAGGCAGACATTAAAGCCATCTGGAAGCCAAGCAGGAGGCCACCTGCGGACACTGAAGCACTCTGGAGACCAAGCAGGAGGCCTATGGCACACGCCGAAGCCCTCTGGACTGGCAGGAGGCCGGCAGCGCACACTGAAGCCCTCAGAAGGCCGGCAATGAAGGCAAAGGCCCTCTGGAGGCTAGCAGCACACATTGAAGCCATGTGGAGGCCAGGCAGGAGGCCGGCGGCGCACACTGAAGCCCTCTGGAGGCCGGCAACTAGGGCAGAGACCCTCTGGAGGCCAGGCAGGAGGCCAACAACGAAGGCAGAGTCCCTATGGAGGATGGGTGAGAGGCTGAGAACCATTGGCTCGTGTCAGCTGTGCAGCCGACAGAGGAGCAGGAACAGGAACAGGAGTCAGCTCAGCTGTGCCACTGACTGAGGTGCACAGACAGGAGTCGGCTGGGCCGGATCGCTGATCGAGAAGCAGGAACAGTAGTCGGTTGGGCTGCTGACAGAGAAGCAGAGTCTGATGTCGGTTGTGCCGCCTACCCAGGAACAAGAACAGGAGTTGGTCAGGCTGCTGACCAAATTTTCAACCAACTTTGTGTCACATCAATGTTAGTAGTTTATGCAAATGAACAATGGGAATTTTTCTCTCCATTCTGCCTGCCCCCATCTTTTTTGCCATCAAAAACCCAGGTCATGCCAGATCATCAGGCAGATTTTAGAGCTGTTGTATCAACTATAGATTGTAATCTGAATTTTTGGATGTTCTGCATTTGCTCCTCCTGCTTTGCTCCCTGTGCCTTTCCGTTTTTTTTTCTGAGTTAAGTCTATGTATTTCTCTTTAGTATTTTCCTTGGATTGTCGCCCGCCATCTTTTAACCTGTCTGTTGTGTGAATGGTGTGGACAGTATTTTAACTATGTAGAGTCATCATGGATTTTTTTAGTGCGTTTGTTTGTGAACATGGTTGCTCCTGGGACTGTCACGAACTTTCAGCAAAGCAACCAACCTCAAAGATCCCAATATAGCTGTGATTCTCTTAGCCACTGCAGCAAGTTGGTTGTTGAGACGTTACCTGATGGCATTATGCCACAGATTTGCAAACACAGAGTTATTCAAATGCGCAGTTATTGAGGAATTAAATCGACAATATTTTGGCTGGTCAACTTCTTGACTATGTGGTCACGAGAACCCATGTTAATCACACTTTGTCTGAGACCCTGTTGTGTTCTACAGGATCACCTAAGGGGTGCATGGGCCATGGTCCAGTTTTCGTCACATGATATAATGACTCATTCTTGCAGTTTGGTGTCTCTATGGATTATGCACTTACTCCATCTCTAAAGAGACTGTTTTGAGAAGGTTTAGGATTTTTAATGTCAACAAATATATCTATTATCAAGTCACTTTTAACTTCCCAAATGATCTGTTGGTTTAATAATCTCAGCATGGTGAACAAAAAAAAGGTTGGGCAATGTTGTTATTCTTTGCCAAAAAAATCAATAAGCACTAACTTGAAGGATTTTGGCCAAGTTATTCAAATCAGTGCCACTGAGAGAGCAAAGGCCAAATTGGCAGACCCTGATCACCCTCTCCAGACATAGTTTTGAGTCCTGCCTTCATGGAAGGAGGCACACATTACCTAGGAGGGTTAAATCAAACAGATATTTGACAATAACTTGTTCCATCAACAAAAGACTGATGCACTCTTAAGCTTAATTTCTCCTTATTTCTCACTGTATTATTTTTATGATGAGCTCCTGTATGTTATATGTATATTGTCACTATTTATTGTATTATTTTAGGATGATGTGTACTGGTTGTGTTGATTACTGTTGCAAATCAAATTGCCCCTCAGGTACAATAAAGACTTTCCAGTCTTGTCTAATCCAATACTGTATTAATTGGTTATACCTATTTGAAGGCTGTTAGCAGTATGAATTTGAAATTATTTTCTGCTACCCATGGGTTTCCTCCTCCTTTGACTTGTACAGTGGAAGTATTCTGTATTCTCAAATCTGCTAGAGATTTAATTTCTGAATCATAGGCAGACCAGTAATAGCCACACTAAGTGAGGGCTGGTTTGGACAACATTGAGGGCCCTGTTCACACTTTGTATCAAAATGTGTCCTGGATGACCTGATAACAAGAAACGAGCTCAAAGTACAAGTGTAAACACCCCACAGCGCATTGAGGATGCATTTTAGATCCTATCACTTGGACCTCATTCAGTCCTATAAACATCCCAGAGCACCTCAACTTTGTAATGTTGTTAACTTCATTGGCCACCTCACATGATTTCAGAAAGTCACTAACTTTGTGTGTGTGTGTGTGTGTGTGTGTGTGTGTGTGTGTGTGTGTGTGTGTGTGTGTGTGTGAGAAGATGTCAGGTGAGTAAATATGCTGATGGTTATTTACATTGCACTTTGTACATTGCATAAGTTTTAGTCTTGGACTACAATAGCCTCAAATGAGTACAACTGACCAAGCCTGATACTTATTATATCAAGTTGGATGTTTAAGAACAATTAAAATCCTACACATAATGCTTTTGATA
The DNA here is from genome assembly GCA_039737535.1 of Lagodon rhomboides. NCBI lineage: Eukaryota > Metazoa > Chordata > Actinopteri > Spariformes > Sparidae > Lagodon > Lagodon rhomboides. The sequence goes on along the minus strand of CM077803.1, from coordinate 1,531,541 downwards.
ATAAATAATAAAAACAAAACATAAAATTAATATGACAGAAAACTGATATTGAGAATTTCACAGTTGATAACTGAGGATTTTAGGATTTATGTGGTTGCTATAAGGCCCCTCTGATCAAGCCCCTGCATTATCCTTTTGATGACGCTGGACTATTCTGCTAAATTGACTGGTTTGTAAATTAATATTCTAAACTAATTAATTTAAGTTTTGAAATATTGTTTGGATGAGATTTCACAAGTCTACTAAGTTTGTTACATTGCTAAAGTTTATAATGAGACTATAGTAAATATAATTCACAGTCTTTTGATTAAAAACATTTTAAGCAACAGTGAAGGTAAGATTTTGTGGACAAAAAAGTATGAAAACATTTTTTAGCTACTAATTCATCTCACAGTGGCAACCCACTTCTGAGAAAGTCACATGAAGCAGGTTATTCATCTCCTACAATCATGTGAGGGTCCATTATCACATAAAGTTAACCAGCTTCAGTAAATGAGGTGCACTTTATGGTTGTACTGTCAGGTCAAAGTCTTGGCAGTGAAATTTAGAGTGTGGAGGCTCATCAAACCCCAGTTAAGTTGTTTCCAGTGTCCAGGCAACACATCTCTTTTCTATGGCGCTGACACTGCGGCTCTCGGGGCTGTCTTTCATACTCATTTTCCTTCTGGTAGGGCTGCAAGGAGAGTCAGGGGACACAGCACAAGGACAAAACAAGAGGAATGTTGACAATGACCAGTGAGTTGGGGTTTGTAGAGATCAAACAGAGGGATGGGTCATATAGTGATGGAACATCATGGAAAACATTATTGCTTATTTAAGATATTGTCTTGTTACATGCAGACTTAAAATGGCACTTGCAGCTGGCCAGTAGATAATAAATGTGTAATAGTAATACTTCTCCCTGACTATATTTTCAATGTTTCTTTAAGTTTTCAAATCATGTACAGAAGAATGTCTACCAAGAGTCAAAATAGTTTCACAATTAGTCTTTAGCATCTATCAATATCTCACCTCTAAAATGTTCTGTCAACTGTCAATGTTTGATGTATTTTTATTTGTGTAATATAATGGATTTGTTTGACCCTACAGAGCTTTTTTAAAAAAAAAAAAAAAATCAAAAACTAATCCCTGACTTCCAGTAGAACTCCAGTAGAATAAGAGAAATAATATATATGAGAAAATAATACAATCTATATGTACGGGGACTATATGGGGATGATAGCGGAACTCCTGATGTGTATTTTTTGAAAAAGCCCATCGTACACCTATTTTATGCCTATAACCACTACTGACCAAAATACAATTTCTATTATTTTTCTAATTTAATATTTTTGAATTTTGGTGATTTGACCTTGTAGGCCTCGTATGCTGTCAGAGAATGGTCACCTTGTCTTCACAACTGGTTCAAATAAAGAGATCCACTTTCAGACATCACCATCAGGACGGGTAAAAGTGAATGATGAAGACCTCACACAACTTTTAAGTCAGGTAAGTGTAGACTTTTTGCATTATTAACAAACACAAGTGGCTTGTGGCTGCTGACATTCGATATGAAACCACTAGAAACCTCGGGGCTATTTTCATCATTAGGCAATATATGTTTTAAGGTAGCGAGATCCGGGGCTATTGCCCAAAACATCCGGGGCTATAGCCCCTGAATGCCCAGGTCTAACGACGCGCCTGGCCCCGAGGTTTCTATGTGGTTGCATATCGAACGGCCAGCAGCCACAAATGCAACAGTGTCACCAGCGCAAATTGTGCAGAAGCTGACCTGGCTTCCCTTGTAGCACATGCCCATATGGGCAGAGTCAGAATAATTTGTTGAAAATTCAGCATCAGTGTTATTCTTCCCCCCTCTATGTGTCACTGATATTACCAGAGCCCGTCTATAGCCTGCTGTAGTAGGCCTATAGTGAGGGGAAATTAGCGTTTATCTGTAGCTAATTAAAATATGACGATGAGGACCCCAACGATTGGCCTTCCTGTCCCTCTCAAACCACGTTGAAATTGCATCTTTAACAGTCCAATTTTCAAAATTTCCCGGGGGAGAAAGCACCAGATCCCCGTTATAAAAAAGACGGTAACGCGTTAACCACTTCTGACCACTTTTTTTCAGTAACGAGTAGCCTAATCTAACGCATTAATATTACGAGAAAAGTAATCGGATTAAAAAGTTGCTTATTCAAGTCACTGTGCATTGCTATTATTTTTTGTCATTTTCTTTAGTAAAAAATATATATTTTTGCTTTATTTTTCCCATCTCTGGGATCACTCATCACGTCATACGTGCGACAAGTCACGTTTTCAGCATGAGGACAACTCACGTGTAACAGCACGCAGCGACACAAACACAAACAACATGGAGGGAGGAGAGGGATGCGCGTTTTCTAGCTGGAAATACAGTCAGTATTTTGAGTTCGTGTCAGCTAAAGATGAGAAAATCAGATATCCACGGCCTCGACTTGTGCAGGAGGTCCCCCACCGCCCAAACAACAAGAGCTGGACTTCGGTGCAAAACAAGTAAGCTGGGGAGAGTTGAAGACGTTAGCTGGGCGGTATGTTGTAGAGGAAATGCTGCCCTTAAACACGGCTGACTCGCCCTCGTTTCTGCCATAACTCCTGCTAGTATCACTGCCGAGCTGCCTTACTGTTAGAAATGCACTTCCAATAAAGTGAGTAACCCGTGGTCATTTGTATGTTGAGTTGACGGGGGTGTTGTCGGCAGCTGCTGAGTGTAACTAATAAAGAAACTTGTAATCTAATTAAGTTACTTTCAAAAACAAGTAAACAGTAATCAGATTACTTTTTTCAACATAACTGAGGCAACACTGTCTGCAGGGCTGAGCCTGTGATGTTTTGCTCAAAATCTAATTATCCTGTAAAACAATAAACAAACACCTTTATGAAACTCCCTGAATTGGAATGATAGATATAAACTATGATATTTTTTGAAGGATAATAACCCTGTAAAAAAATGTTTTGTAATAATTAATCAATACCTTCATGTTATGTGATTTATTCTCATAAAAAAATAAATAATAATAAATAAAAAATGTAGTATACGACAAATCGGCTGGGCAGATACACGTTCATTGTTTCATTCACCTGCTCATTGCACAGAACTTTTAGTGAGTTAATGGTCCATTCACTGTCCATTACAGCTGTCTTTGAGGCTGTGTTCAGTCCCAGTGTGGTGTCCAGCAATGTTCACTCTTAGGTGGCCAAATCCAGTTGAGCCGGTCCGTCGCTTGTATTGACTCCCCCTGGGTCCTGGTCCAGACAAGCTATAGGGCCTCTGGCTTCATGGCTAACTGTGCTATGAGCTAAGTAGCTAAATACAGCAGAGGGGGTTAGTTAGCAAAGAGCAGTAGTTGTAATTCTGGTGATATGCTGTCCCCTATGTTTTTGAAACTTATATCATACAAATCATACCTTTTTAATAGAAAAAAATCCATGCGAGACAATTCTATGTGTTTCATTCCCACAATGGAGATACGGTATATGTAAGTAAAAAAAATGTAAAAAAGTCACATGTTCATAAACAGGTGTCACTTCAGTCATTTTCCAGTTTCTGAACAGTGTTTGTTGTCCAACACTGATGTATGTATGTGTCTATAGAACGAGGTCTCAGTCAGCATTATGCCATATTTTGGTGCAACCTCCACTTTTTCATTGAATATGTTTTTTAATTACAAATTACTTAGTCTTAAATAGATTCAGATCTGATAAAGTATGTTCTGTTAAATGTGCGATTTAGTAATTCTTACCTACCTATTAAAGGGATATTCCAGTGTAAATTTAATCCATGTTCCAACACACTGTGACAGTGAGTAAGAGCCGTTTGTCAACCGCTAGATTAGCTTTAATGTATGATTATTACTCCATGGAACGCTCAGTTCTTATTATCAAGAGCTGACAGGGAAAAGAACGGAAGTAATGGAGTAATAATCATACATTTTAATTCTTGAGCTGCGGAAATCTACTGCACTCGGTAATCGACTCGTCAGGGCTTCCCGATACAGGCAAGCTGATGGAGGAGGGCGGGCAGTTGAGCTGTGTTTTTAATACAAATCCAGCAAAGCTAGCAGATGTTTGATGCTTCGTACTGTGTGCTGGGACTGTACATGTACTGTTGCTGAAGTTTGCTGCTGTTCTCACCATTAATTGTGACTATGAGTGGCTTTTTGATGGCGGTTTCTAATTGGAGGCATAAGCTGCAGTGTATTGTTATCGTGCGGTATCCCTTTGATAATCACTTCATTGAAGTGTTCAACAGAAGTTAATAAAATTAAAGTGTATTATTATTGTGTAACATTATTAGGTACATGTAATGGGTATTTTGATAAACTACGATGAGTGTTCAAGTGGCTTTTATGCTAGCCATGTTGATGGACGAGTTGCAGCAGTGACAACTGCTAATCAGAACAAACAATTAACAATAAATGCAAGGGCATATATGGTAGTGTCATATCCATGTGAAAGTTGTGACAGAAAATGTATGATTAGTAAAAGACAAGATTCTTATACAGATCACATTCTCTTGGCTTTCACAGTGGCACTTAACACAAGTGAACTTCCTTCTGTCTTCCTCCTGAAGCTCCGAAATGCAGTGGACAAGTGACAGCTGACTGATCGAGCTGGAGCGCGAATGCATCGCGTGCAAGATGCGACTAAATTGAAAAACAAAAACACATCCATGTCACCTCACCGGGCTCTGTAGTAAACAAATGAATTGAAAACAAAATTAACAAAAAGACCATATAACTGTGGTGACCCAGACCTGACGATGTTGACAAGGAGCTTATGTGATGACTGAGGCCTCAAATTTTATGGAATGGCTTTGAACAGTGCAACTAAATTCATTTACAGTGTTAGTCATTTGGGGTCACATTCATATTGGGATACGTAGGCCTACTTGTGTAGGAAATAAAGGACAAATCATGTATATCATAAATTAGAGTCGAACCTGAAACATGACAAGACATATTACTGTTTATTGTGATCCTAAATTAAATTAAATGCTCCATGCTGATGTTTTTCTCAACACCGTCAGACAGAAGACAGTTGATGTCTGACGGTGATCACTCAAAGAAACTTCTTCTCATTAAACTGAATACACTTATGTCATTATTTAAAATAATCCTTTCAATAAAAAAGAGAATGTGTTTACATGTCATGATTGTGACACAGCAATGAATATGTAAAAACTATAGAAAAATTAGCAAACAACTAGCAGATTTTTTTTTAAATTGTTGCATTTAGCAAACATAGAGGCCGGGGGAAGGGGGTCCTCAGGAGTATAGTTGCCATTTTAACTTACCACAAAATAAGAATACATATTTTTGAAAATGTACTGCTTCTAGTTTTAAAGATGTTTCAGTTGTACTCTTTCATCTGGAATATGTATTATACATTTTTCAGTTTTTATTAAATTGAAATGTTGTTCTCCTTTTGGGACAACTGTGTTTGTGGGAACTGGACTAACATGTTATATAAATTATAAAACTATAGACTAATATATGTAAAAAAATGTTACACTTACACACACAACCCATGATTATTTTAAACAAGAAAATGTTATTCATTTTCAACAGAATTAGCACTTTTTTTAGTGGGACATGTTTTTGCTGAAGTCTCAAGAATCAACCACTGTACTGTGCTTTATTATAGTTGTACTCCGAGACATCAGTGCAATAAGAAAATAGTCACTCCAGTACAGGTTTCATTTAAACGTATCATCAGCTTCACAGAAACTGAAAGCTGGCTGCTGCTCATATGAGACAACAAATGATTAACAAATTAGAAAGCAGACACAGCAGTTTGGAGAGGATCAAAGATCAGGGGCCAAGTGAATTAGAGTTGGTGGATTCATGATTAACACTAAAGATACACAGTCTTTATATCACATGTATTATGCCCTGTATGCATTCATTTTATCTGTAGCCTAGAACTGTAAAATGAACACAGATGTGGGTGTGTGCTTGAGTTTAAAACAAACAATGCAATTGAAGCAGCTTGTTTTTTATTTAAATCTTTCAAGTATCACAGATTTAAAAATAATGCTGTGAAATAACCATGAACAGACAGCTAATTTTGGTCTGTGTACTGCAGATGGGTGTACCATCTATGGGTACCACTCACCTTTTTTAATGCAATAGGAGAACTTTTAAATCATGATTCAAGACACATTCAATGGTTGTTTTGCAATACAAGAAATATCTGTTGTAATTCCCTTAGCTACGTACACACAAAAGAACAAAAACTATACAGTCTAATTCATAAATAATAATCCTGTCAGAAAATAAACTATTCATGGTGAAATGTTGAGGATGAGTTCAGGAGTATCACAGCCTTACGAAAGAAGCTGCGCTGTAGTCCGGTGGTACAGCAGTGGTTACTTCTGTATCTGTTAAACATAAATTGAAAGGTAAAATGAAAATTATGAAATGAAATTATTTGTAAGCAAGCAAAAAAAACAGACGTAATGGTCTTTAGTTGTCTTCTATCAACTTTTTCCCCTTAAAATACCAGCTTCATTGTGAGGGTACATTGTTTTGTAATAGTGTAAATGGTGTGTCAGTCATCGCCACTCTGTCCCCCATCTCTTATTTATGCACTATGTAACTTCAGTGAAAGGGTAGAATCACAGCATTACATACATGATTACTTCAATGTAAAAGTTTTCAAGACATATCATTGTTATTATGATCTAATGGGTTTTGCTTGTAGTTAGCTCCTACATTACATCTGACAAATTGTTATAGATCTGATATTTGTATTTAAGACTGTGGGGGGCACCACATCACACAAAATGCCAATTTCTGAATAATGTTCCTGTAAACTTGCTCTGTTTTTTGTCACTACCAACTCCTGAGGGAAATATTTGGCTCTCTAATACTGAGCTGACAGTAACTATGTCAACCCAAGGGCAGCTGTACATTCAGACGATAATTCTCTGTGGGTTCTTCAGTATGGATGATCCATTTCGCATTGACATCTCAGACATAAAAATGTTGAATATAGCCAATTTAAGTACGTTCTACAAAAATATGAATGCAACTCTTTTTTTAGTTGCTCCCATTTTTCTTCAGTTGAAGTAAAATATGTGAGCCTTTCTCTGTGGATACAAAAGGTTGATTTCTCAAACAAATTTGTTTAGATCTGTGTTAGTAAGTACAGGCCAGGTGTGGCATATCAATATGCTGATTAAACAGCATGATTAGAGCACAGCTGAGTCATTTGACCAGGATTTAATGCCAATTGTAGTTGGTTGTGTCACACATTAAAATTCAATGAAACAAAATATGAAAATGTGAAAGAATTAATTCACTATTTGTTGATGAATTGTGATAAATCAGATCACATTACACTAATTAATTTCAATTTTGTTTACTGAAGTGTCTATGAACTGCCTGATTTCAGATCAAATCCAACAAAGAAGACATTGATGACATTAAGACCCACGGAGGTGGAGTTCCTCCTGATGTCACAAACAAACTGAACCAGCTTGATACCAGGGTACGGCATTTAAGACTTGTTTCTCTTGGTTTGTATTTATGTGCCATTTTTCTATCTATTAACTTTTTCTTATTTTGAATGTACCTGTAAAAAAGCAGTGTCATAAAACATATTGTCATTGCTTCTTTCAATGCTTTCCAGGTGTCAACACTTGAGAATAAAGTGACTGCACTTGAATCGGTAAGATATTTAAGAAGTATTTGATGTATCATAGAGGAAAATTATTCTATTCTATTCTATTCATTCCATTATTATATATGTAGGAGTATTTTCATATCTTCTATGCTGAAATACTGCCAACCTTGATTAGCTCTAATAAGGCTTGAATATATTCATTTGAATTTTTTTAATGCAAAACGTTAATGGCTCAGCCCAATACTGTACTGCACGTGTTATGTTTCTCCCCTTGTCGTTCGTCTCCTCTTCTCTCCTCCAGACAGTCCAGAGGGTGTCTTGCAGCAGTAATCCCTGTCAGAATGGAGGAACATGTCTGAACTTACTCAACTCATATTACTGTGTGTGTCCCGGCAACTGGGATGTGAGTTTTATACTATTTGTTACATTATGGGGTGCTTATTATAGTAGTATGTATGTATTAATTGTATTATTGGTCTTAATAAATACCACTTGGCATTAGTGATAGCAGTGCAGCTATGGCCAACATAGTTTCCTTATAGATTTCTGGATTGAACCTCACAGTTAGTTGCATCCAGATGATTATACTGTAAAATAATATATATTTACAATCAGCCAAAAAATATTTGCATAAAAAATACAGACACAAAATAGAGGCCTAGATCAAAGAATAAAGAGTACAATAAAAAATATAATCTCAGTGCCCTTACACACTGGGGGGTGTGACAAATAACCACAAAAAATAAACTGTCAAAACTATACATATCAGAAGTTCTGTAAATTTGTGATAGTTGCAACACTTAAAAGATAACAGAAAAAAGATTTGAATAGATTCATGCCAGCTCATTCTTTAGAAAAAAAATTATGGATTCAACATCATCCAGTGATGATGATCTTGTCCTCCTCCTCACTCGACAAAAGGAAAGAGTTGGGAGGGAGTCATGCTATGCGGGGTTGAGGTGAAGTCTGAACAAATAAGATTGTAAACGAGGCGCGCTGCAGCGTTCTGGATATGCTGCAACGGTTTAGTCGCAGAGGCTGGAAGTCTAGCCAGTAGGAAGTTACAGTAGCCCAGGTGGGAGATGACCAGCGTTTGGACCAGGAGTTGCTTTGCGTCTTTTGTGAGGAAAGACCGGATCCTGCGGATGTTGTAGAGGGCAAATCTGCAGGATCTGGCCACAGCAGTGATGTTGTGGGCGCAGGACAGTCGGTCATCGAGGATTACACCCAGGTTCCTCACTGTCAACGAAGGCTAAACCGTGACATCCTCGACAGTGACTGACAGATCCATGCGAGGGCAGTCTTTCCCAGGATGAAGAGGAGTTCAGTTCTACTAAGGTTGAGTTTGAGGTGATGCGCAGCTGTCCAAGCGGAGATGTCTGCCAAACATTCAGAGATGCGAGTCGCAACGTGGGTATTGGAGGAGGATGGGGAAAAGAGAGGAACAGTTGGGTGTCGTCGGGATAACAATGGTAAGAGAATCCATGCGATGTGATTGCAGAGCCTAGTGATCTAGTGTATAGTGAGAACAGAAGCGGTCCTAATACTGAGCCTTGAGGGACACCAGTTTCCAGAAAGCAGGGTTTGGACAAGGAGCCGTTCCATGTGACCTGAAAGGTGCGATTTGTCAGGTATGATGTGAACCAGGTTAGAGCAGAGTCAGCAATGCCCAGTTCAGCCAGAGTGGAGAGGAGGATTTAGTGGTTGACTGTGTCATAGCCTCATGAAACCCCCGTCGCCGCTCCATCACCTCGGCCGTGTAGTCTGAAAATATGAAGACTTTGTGTGTGCCGCACTGAAGAGACTGTTGCCAGGCGAGCCGTATTATTGTCTCTTTCTCCTGATAGTGATGAATCCGGGAGATGATCGTGGGGGGTCTGGCCGCGGGACCGGAGGCTCCTTCCGCTGGCTTGGTCTGTAGAGAACGGTCAATGATTACTGGCTTTGGGAAGTGGATCTCGCCTAACAGTTTGGGAATGAGAGCGCTTACAAATTCAGTCAGATTTCCCTTCTCTTCTCCTTCGGGTATCCCTACAAACTTGACATTATTGCGCCGTGAGCGGCCCTCTAAGTCGTTCGTCTTGGCTCGGAGGAAAGCATTTTCCTTCCGTAACTTATTGATAGCTGTCTCCATAGACTGCAGGCGGGTGTCATGGTCTGAGACCGTCTCATCTATTTCATCCATTCGGGTCACCAAGCTGTTGTGTGATGACTGGAGAGAGGCGAACTTCTCATCTAGAAGGTCGAACCGGGTGTTAATGGTCTTCAGGATGTCTTTCTTTTCTTTAGCTTTAGAGTTAGCGGGAGTCGACATTTCTCGGTCTTAAACAGTCACGCAGGGATATAGAAACAGAGCTGGGATGATATTTTCGCGCAAACTTGGTCAAAGACGGCAAATGTAAACAAATCTAAACTGAACAGAGAGGAGCTCTCGCAGAGATGTCATACTCCATACGCGGCACACTAGCGCCCCCGTTGTTCAGCAATTCTACTCGACACTTTGTCATTCAGTTTTTTGTCTTTATAATGCTTGTGTGCAGCGTCACATAGCACAGGGTGGCTAAAAACACAAATGATCAACAGGGGGGTATTCCAGAAAGCGGGTTTTGTGAAAACTCTGAGTTTGTTAACCCTGAGATGAAAGAAACTCTGAGTTTTCAGTTCCAGAAAGAGAGGTAACTTAAACTCTGGGTCTGTTACTGCAGTAACTTGCTCTGTGAACCTGACCTGCTCACTGGCAGGTTTACCTGCAGAAACCCTGAGTGTGACGGAGCTGTCTGACAGTGGCTGTCCTTTCCTTCTCAGTCCGATCGTGTTGAAGCTGAAATAATTCACATAGTTTTACACCAGGAGGAGATTTAGATTGATTTAGATGAGCTCTCGCTCCCTGACGAGGACTGAACCGAACAGTAGATCGCTTCTCATCAGTCCGTCATTTATATTCTCCGGCCGCACAGCGAATATCAGGCTGCACGTCATCGCTGACGTGCTCTCAGATCTGAACAATCCTCTTTGTTTTTTTAATCACTTCGCAGGTTAATCAATCACTTTCCAGCAGCCAGAAAAAGAGAAATAACTCACATTTCATTTGGCTTTCTTTATTTCCCACAGATACAAAAGAAACCATCAATTTAGCCTATTGTATTTAAGTCCGTGTTTCTAGTTTGCCGCCACATTGAGTATCAGATTAAATGACTTCTAATTCAATCTGTAGACAGTAAGTGTGTGTCTGCCTCTAATGTTGGGTTCTGGGGGTGAGTGACGCCCTCAGCCTCTGGTCACCCAGCTACCTGACTCAGGACCAGCTCCTCTGCCTCTGTCGGACGTGGTGGAGGTGGAGGTGAGCACCACTTCATGTCCATCTACTCAGCAGGATGTTAGGACACAGATGTGTGTTAAACAGCATCTGTTGGTGGTAAAAGCTACTACAAGTTAAAATATCCACTGAATAAACTTTTACTTTGTTTAATATGTGAAATAAAACCAAAGTGAGGAGCCAGTCGTGAGACTGTTTTTATATTTCGTTTTCAGCCAATTTAAATAAAATAAAATAGCCTAAAAAAAATTAAAATAAAACATTCAGCAACTTCCTCAAAGGCTACTATAAATGAAAGTGATGTTAGATTCAAAATGAAAAGACGACTGCATCTAAAACTCTGTCAGCGATTTTTATTACCGCCGCAGCCGTGTTACTTTTTTTCCCCCCCAGAAAATGTCTGCTTCCTGTTTTCTCCCCTGTTGCCATGGTGAATCACAGTATCGGAGCTCCATTGATGATGGCTTTTTACTAGTCGTCAGGCACGAGCTCAACTCAGAGTTTACATAATTCAGATCAGCTGTTCTGGAACCGGATACTCAGAGTTTCTCATCTCAGAGTAAGTCAACTCAGAGTTCAGGGATAGACTCAGAGTTTGTTGAACCTCCTTTCTGGAATACCCACCAGGTCTGCTATTGTTGTGGTGTCATGGCATTTCCACACAATGTGACTGACTAATATTCATGCTCTATTAAAAAAAAGAAATACTGAAGCCAGAACAAACGGTTTGGAAAAAAACATTGATGTGCAAATTAATCACACGAAAATCCCTGCCCCAAATGTGTAAAGAGCTTCACTCAGAATTATTCTCAGAATCTTTAAAAATACAATATTTCTGTTAATTAATGACACATAAAATCATTAAAGTATTTTCCTCATCCATGAGTAAGTATTTTCTTGAAGTTGATTCTGAACCAGATGTCTCTCCCATTTCTCCTCTCTTGCTCTGTTTCTCAGGGTCCAAACTGTGCAACAGATGTAAACGAGTGTCAGGTATATTCTGGAACTGTTCAGGGTTGTCAGAATGGAGCAACGTGTGTCAACACCCCTGGATCATTCACGTATGTCTGAAGCTTCCCATAATAGGCTATTCTGTTGTTATGAATTAAATGTTAATGTTTGCTGTTTGTTTAGATTTTTATTTTTTGACCTATTCTTACTTCTGTAGAAAAAATGATAATGCAATCAAGTTTTGATCTTCAGTTTGACTCTGCTGTGCTCACATGCCCTTTATATTTCTGTTTCTGTGCAGTTGTAACTGTTCTCCAGAATGGTCTGGGACTCTCTGTTCTGTGCGTTACGATGACTGCAGAAATGCAGGACAGGACCTGTGTGTACATGGCACATGTATTGACACGGACCGCGTTATAGCTGGACAGGTAACCAGTCACTTAAGCCTTTAAGCGCACAACAAGGAGGATAAATACTGTATATTTGATTGGAATGAACCAGTATACAGAAGATGAGATGAATAATAGAATCAGAATTATGATTATTAAATTATTATTAATCATTAAAATGTATACAATTGATTAGACCTTTGTTTGCTAAATTGTGTACTTATATTATCGCTGATGTTTCCGGCAATATTTGAAAAACCTAGAGAAATCCACATAGTTCCTCAGGGTAACGGTGTAGTTTATTAGGTTGCAGCCACTAATTCCGAATAGAGAAGGCAGTCAGTGAGACTAAATTTTAGGTGAATAACACTTTAAAACATGATCTGATATAGACTCAGATGTAGTTTTCATTAAACTTTACTTTACTATACACTAGCCGTAAGCTAACATTTATGAGCAACAACACTGATGGTCTGTGTGGTTAAATTCAGGTCAACTCTCTGTAAATTCAGTAGCCTAGTCACTAGAGACTCTGTTACTCTCTGTATGTTTCCACTTTCCTCTCTGTAATGTTGCTCAAGAAATAAAAAACATTTACCCTCCAGCTCCAGTCAGCAGTTCACATTATAGAACTTAAACACCCGAAATCAGAGATTCAGCCCTGCAGATCACTGCTGCGGTAAGGTTGATAAACAGGAGTGAGGATAAATTAACTTTTGAATCCCAAGACTTAAAAGTAATTTCTGAGCCTTCCTCCTGTTGGTAAACGGTTCCGGATCAGACCAGAGTCTGAAGTGACTCCAGCTGTTTATTCTCCGGAGGGTCTGGCTCTTATAAAGACTCTCTAGCTGGCTCTAAGGAACTGAGCACTGGCTCTTGTTCCCAACTCTACCGAGTCCTCCAGACTTCGTAAACATCATTTGTTTTGTTTTGTTACAGAATGTATCAACATTCAGAACAATTTTGTAGCTTCATTAGCATTTATTAGAAACAGTTCCATGTCATAGTCCATGGAGGCTCACTCGTCCGAAGGCTTTTATTCCAAACTATCTAATTTCAATGATTTATATTAAAAGTGGCTATGATTACTCTAATATATAAAAGCCAGAAGACAGTAAAATACCTAAATCTGAATCCAAGTGTAGATATGAGTGAAATCATATTTCCCTCTGACACACAGGAAACAGAGTCTGTACATGAATTGGAAATACAGTGAAAGGCTGACCCTTATTCATTTTGTCCAAAGCAACTTACAATAAGTACATTTGTCACAAGAAAGAAACCACAACAATGTCAACGGCAATGTATGCATGTATGGCATATAATTGCAAACAACTACTCTTTTATATATTTTTTCTGAATTCAGTATTATTTCATTCTGTTGTACATGATTTCGCTTTGCTGTCGATACAAATTTTTTAAAAAGTGACCATTTTCCTTTCCACTGAACAGCCTAAATACCAGTGCATTTGTCAGAATGGCTGGGAGGCTCCAGCCGGGAATGCAGCCTGTGTGGCTGATGTGAATGAGTGTAACCTACAAAACAAACCTTGTTCCACCAACCCTGCTGTTCCCTGCTACAACACCCAGGGGTCTTTCTACTGTGGAGCCTGTCCTGCTGGTAACACTCATTAACACAATTCATCCTGGGCTCTGTTTTTGAATGCAAGTGCTTAATTTGTGACCAGATGCACGTAGTATCTTAGAACAGCATTATACAATGTAGAAAATAGGTGTGGAGCAGGTACAATTATCTAAAACAGGCCATTGTTCTTATGAAGTCATTGGCGGTCCTAGCTTGCACAACGCCCTCGGCGAATCTCACCTTTCTTTTTTTAACTTTTGATTTTTTTTATTTGCGGATGCTCATACCACCCACTACAAATGCTGCCCAGGGTGGCTGCCCATATTGCCTATATGAGGAACCACCCCTGCATGAAGTCAAAATTGAAGTTTGAGCTGTTTTTACTTCATACTGTATGTATTGTTCCATATCTCGCCTTTACACCTGTATCAGGCCCACCATTGGCAAAGTTGTTTTGTAGGTATTTTAGAGTTCATAATTTCCTGGAAAAAGATAGAAATTCTTGATAACTCATCCTGCATTGGGGGATTGTATTTTTATGATGCTGCCATAGATGTATAAAGAAGACAGCATCAGTTTCAGGGGGATTGCTGTGCCTAAAGGATTACGTTATAAAAAGAGAACCTAATGTTTTTTATTAATTGATTTCGGTGAAACTGGATCTTATGGAGGAAATAGTTTCTTGTTTTCTTTCTGATGTCCCCTGGCTGCTGTGCCTTAACTCTGGACAGATAACTGTACTTGTTGCTAAAGCAACCTCCAACTCCTCCCAGTGAACACCTCTGGTCAGGGATAAAAGAGTTCTCAAGCAAATAGCCCTTACTTTAAATGGGAACTGTAAGCAGCTGGCCCCTCTAATGTTGGGCTTGCCCCCCATAGTGAGTTATTGTTATTTTGTGCTACTTTTATATACTTTGTTCTGTTCTATTGCTAATTGTGATTGTTTATCTTATTCTAATTAAAAAGATAATTCTTATATACATCTCTTCTATATACATATTCTTCTTATACATCTTGCCTGTGCGCTCCTAAAATCTTCTGACATGAACAAACTTAGGATGAGTCTCCTTATGAATGCTAAGTCAACTGCCTCCTCGGCTTTAAAGATGACAGTCGATTTAATTAAGTAGATCTGTCTGTCTCAGCTCCAGTTGCTACTATATATCATCCTATTAAATAATATTGATCCTGTTACAGCCATTCCCCGATGGAATAACTAGTAGTTGCTATTGTAGCCCTGGACAACAAATTGCAAAGAAAAACAAAATAAATTGTGAAAAATAAATTGGCTACATTAAATTTGTACTTTTTTGTTTGTGCACGCACACAACTAACAAAAAAAAATGTAGCTCATACTGTGGTTTTGCGAATAACCACTGTATGTGCATAACCATGCATTGGAGTTTTATTATAATTACTTCTAATATGTCTCAGGTTGGCAAGGCAATGGCTACAGCTGTCAGGATGTGGACGAATGTTTGACCAATAATGCTGGCTGCTCCACCACTCCCATGGTGCAATGCTTGAACACCATGGGCTCCTTCCACTGTGGTCCATGCCCTCCAGGTATGGTACATCTTAAGTATTCCAAATGTTCTAAGTGCTTTATCATAGACAACTCACTTGTTTCAGTTTCTTGAAGACATTTCACCTCTCATCTAAGAGGTTTCTTCAGTTCTAACTGGAGGGGAGTTGCAGGCTTTTAGACTCTGTGGGAGTATCCTTAAAGAGTCGTTAAGGTACATCTGAAATCAAATAAGTTGGGGAAAAACAGTGGTTGGCTTCTTTAAAAGGATCTTAGTTGGAAACTAAAAAAGAAACAAAAACACATTAATACACACACATTAATTGCCTGCTCTTAGACTTCCTGTTACCCTCCCTCCCACACTTAAAAGATGTAAGCTTGACAGTGATGTACGATTCTAGTACAATCCTCAAGTCATACATCATCCTCTAAGCGTGCACAGGTGCACTGAGATTAAAGTTGGAGAAGCGAAGACTGGCAGTGTCTCCTAAAATGCGAGCCATTGAAGAACTAGAGCAGTGTGTTGAAACCCAAAGCCCAGCAATTGACTTGCTATCAATAAAGAAAAACTGGTATCAGAACATCTCTGACTACCACACAAAGACACAAATGACCACTTAACCATGAATAAAAATAAGTTGATAAGTCTTGTGTTTGTGCAGGTTATGAGGGGGATGGGAAAACATGTACCCAGACCAATATCTGCGATACCAACAATGGAGGCTGTTACCCATTAGCTACCTGCTCCTCCAGCCCAGGTAAAAACACACATATATTGTTATCTGTTACTACTGTGTATTTGATATGGGATAGGGATATTTGTGGTAAAACTAATTGACGAGAATCATGCATAATTGCATCACAGCACTGATTCACAACTAGTCGGGTGACATTTGGGATTTTAGAAAAATTGTGAAGAGAGAATTATGTGTCATTGATTTTATGAATGGAGGATGGTGTGACTTTTCTTCCCAGGTTTAAGTTTTACTTCGTTCTTCCCATGTTCATTGTAAAGAAAAAGAGAAAGTAAAACAGTCAATAGTTACATTTAAAAGATGTTTTTGTGTTTGCCAAAGGTTATTCTGTGATTTTTTTATTTAAAATGAACTACTAGAAGCAGCAACATTTGAGGAATAGGCATCGATCTTCTTAATTACTAATAGTTGAATATTGACTTTCAATATTATTATATTCATTTAATGCTGTCTTACAACAGTTACCACCTTCACTTTACCCTGCATTTTAACAGAAAGCAGCACTAAAAGAAAATGTGTTTGTGTTAATTTGTTTAAATTTAGTGTATCTGCTCTAATTCAAATTCAGCACCACTTTTCTATTAAATGTTGAATTTCATGAGTTTGGAATGTCAGTATGATCCATTCAGTGAAGCAGCAATTCAATAAGTAAATGGACTTACTCTTAAGTTACCACTTCAACTGCAAGTCGAGCAGTGGAAAGCGAAAGACAGCCGTGCTCACGAATCACATTCATCATTATTATCTAAACCAAACATGACTGGCTGGAAAGACGTATTGTAGAATTAGGATACATTATTTTCCCATCCTGGTTATGTCAAGGAATGAATTGAAGCGGGACAGTGTAGACCAAAACCAACTAATAATATACAGTAAGCATCACAAAATTGTTCATGCATCGTACAGAGGGCAAAGTTACTGTACCATCACAATAGTTAACGTACATCTGGCAACGCTGATTTGAATGCACACCATAATGTTATGCCTCACATCCTGGTTAAGACTTCCACATTGCCACACAACCCCGCAGCTTACCACCGAAGCCCTTGATTCTGTCTGAATGAGGTCTTTAACGTGCGGAGGGTCAACAGTTTCACAGGGGAGAGCTCTCATGGACTAACATGCATGACCAAACTGTCTACCAAAACAAAAACCAGTGAAGCTTCTACTGACTTTATTCTCTGCTAAGTACGGCATAACTTCACTGCATCTTAACATCGAAAATCTTTGTTTGCTGCTTTATTAATGATCAAAATGACATAAATAGAATGGCTTCAACGGTGCTCTGTTTGGCTCACTTACCAAGAAATAGCTATCCCTTTGAACACACCTGCATCATGTTGTGGGTTATTGGTCCACTTGGTTAGGATGGAGAGTTAGACATCTGATGTCAAACATATGTCTTTAAATATCAATAAACATAAAATAGGTAGAATGGAAAATGAAAATATAAAAAGTCTGTAAGCAGTAAGTAAACAGTAAATCCTTATTTTAATAATCTACAAATACAAATTGGGGTTATAGAAAAGTGCACATAGTTTCCAGGTTTTGTCTGAAATCAGTATGAATGTATGTAGGCAGCTCTATAGTATAATTACAGCCCACCATGTTATTGAGTGTGAAATGGACTGTATTGTAGATACAGATGGTAGTTACTTCCCACAATTCCATACATCACATATGATATTTACAAAAGTACGGTTGTGTAATACTACATCCAACAGTGATGACACATAATTATTCAATCTGATTGTTCTGCTTTCTGTAGAATAATCTATTGAGCTATTAATGTTTTCTTTTCTTTCCTATAAGGATTAGAGAACATGTTGTGATTGAACACTTAAATAATTATTGAAGGTATCCACATTGTGCCAGCTGTCTCTATATTCCTATACGGAATATATATGGAATAGGCTTCCTCAATTTCAGTTCAATTAAGGAGTGAGGTTTACATTGTGAAACATAACCATGTGGTGTGTTCTTCTCACTCAACTCTTTGACATCCGCCAGGCACAACTCTCCCTACATGTACATGCCCTCCAGGCTACACAGGTAATGGTTATGGACAGAATGGTTGCACCCAGACCAGCACCATCTGTGAGACCAACAACCCATGTGCCAATGGACAGTGTATGGTGAGTGTGTGTGACTGTGTGTATATATGTGTTAATGGGATGCAGTGTGGCCGTTATGGCCATTATTCTGTATTTTCTGAAAGTCACCAAATTTCAAAAGCAACAATGAATTGGTTCCAGTAAAAAGAATTGTGTGTTTATCCAAAGCCTGTTGTGTCTTTGAATGCTTGTCAAGACCTACCTTCCCTTCTCCAGAATAGTAATTCTAGAATCAAATCAATCTGTATCATCAATTTGTAACAACAGATTCATGAATGTCTAACTAATGCACTACTGCTAGGACACCACCTCGGCTCCTGGCTACATCTGCAATTGCAACTCTGGCTGGCAAGGAGCAAACTGTGACCAGAATATCAATGAATGCTCCAGCAATCCCTGTCAGAATGGAGGAACCTGTGCCGACGGCATTAATGGATTCACATGTGTTTGCACTGCACAGTGGACTGGCCCATTCTGCCAGACCCCACAGCAAGGTATGGGCTGGACAGGAGGCTATAGGGGCTGGGAAGATGAAGGAGGGGAGGTAAAGGAGTAGTGCGGGAGTCTTTTTCCTGCATTTGTTTACAATTAGATAATATTTTTTAAATTATAAATGATAATATCAGCTTAACAATTTGAGTGAAAAGATGAATTTTTGAAAAATGTCCATGGATTTCAGAATATCTTCATATGTGGTATGTCCCAGTTTTGCTTTAATGACAGAATGCACTCATGCTGGCATGGACTCCACAAGTTTGTGCATAACCTGATGACTCATGTTATCCCAGCATGAGTCGACAGTGTTGCACAAAGCTTCTTGTGCTTGGCAATCTCAGTCTTCAGTTTCTCCCATAAATGTTCAGTGGCGTTGAGGTCAGGTGACTGTGGATCAGTGTATCATTAATTTTTTCCATATTAGCTTGTGAACCCATTAATTGTTATTTGTTCCTGAATCTGATACCAAAAAACAGTTTGTTTTTTGTACTTTTGATTTTATGCTCGGACTACAAAAGGAAATCTTGCTACTGTAAGTGTGAATGTGTGTTCCAGTTTGTGGAGGTCACCTGACTGGCCCTGCTGGCTCCTTTAGTTATCCCAACACCCCAGGTCATGATGAATATGATCACCAGGTCAGCTGTGCCTGGGTTATCCGCACTGAGGCAAACAAGGTCAGTGGTGGTCTCTCTAACTTAGGTAAACTTTGTCTCTGCAATTTGAGGTATTGCATTTTAAATTATCATGTATTACATTTTTATATTCAATAATTCACTACAGTTACAGGTCCACTGTGTAGTGTTTTAAGTAATTTATCACCTCAAATCAGCGTCTTCATTCATAAATAAGTCCTCATTGGTGTAAAATTATCTCTGCCAACAATCTCACTTCTCCTCCTGAGGGAAGAATCACTTCTCTGTATTTCCATCGGACGGGCGAGCTCTACGGAGGCTTCCATGTCCTTCCGCTCTATAAAAACCGATGAACTGGTGAGAGGGACAAAAAGCTCTACGTGGTACAGATAAGGCTAAAGGCGTTTTCACTCAGAGCCAGCGTGACTGTGGAACGGAGAAGGAGCTTAGCCAGACGCGCTCGTCAGCTGCAGTTTGAAGTTTGTTTGAAATAACGTACCTCATCACCCGAAACTAAACTTGATGAAGTGCTGTTTGAAGACATGTTGTTGTCACAGCTTCTTGAATCTTGACACATCCCGCCTGCTGTAGTTCCAACAGGTTGCAACGCACATTTGAAAACGCGAGGCGCTAGAGAGCAGTATGCGTTTGAATGCACAATAAAATCTAACCACCAGATGGGAGAAATAATTCCACAGTGTGTCTTTAAGCAAGGTCCAGAAGATATCCTGTCGATGGATGATGATGTTTTAAGCATTGCTGGGATCACATTAGTTTTCCGAGTTGCACAGTTCAAGAAATAGTATATTTGATTTTGTACAATGACTTCACATATGGTAGCCTAATGAAAGTACTGTTAAACAAGTGAAGGCTTTGTCATCTAGCAATCAGGGAGCAACATTATTAATCCATTGGTGTCTTGTTCCTGTTCAGCAGAAGCCATGGGCAAAATATCTTTCTCTTTAATCTCCTAGAAGTTTGTTAATCTGAGCTTGTTTGCTGAAAATGACTGTTTCCTGCTGATTGATGAGGGGTTGTTTAGAATGCTGAGAGCAGCAGACCACAGAGAGCAACTGTTTGTGCTCTAATACCAAAACCGGCAACAAGACACAAGATGGAAATTGGCTCATTAGTGGATGTGATAAGATCTCACATGTAGCAGATTGACAGTTGTCCTTGAATTCTGTTTTTCTCTTCTTCAGATTCTTCGTATCACCTTTCCTTTCTTTGATCTGGAGAGCAGCACCAACTGCAACTTTGACTTCCTTCAGATTCATGATGGGGACACTGCCAGTGCCTACATAATTGGAACGTACTGTGGCCAAAATAACCCCCAAGAGCTTTACAGCTCCCATAATTCACTGTATTTCTGGTTTCGCTCTGACCACACTCTCAATGCTGGTGGCTTCACTGTTGCTTGGCAGTCTCAGGACCCAGGTAGGTGTATCTGTAAACATCTTTACATTTCAAGAGGTTTTGAATTTTGAATTTTGATTGACAGATTCAGTGAGATATGTCAGCACACAGCCACTTCTATAGGCCTTGGGAAAGCATGCAACTGAAATTAATCCAACACCTTAAGGAAAACAGAGAGGAATTTGTAATCTTTAAATGGGAAATTGATACAAAAGAAAAAAGAAAAAAGGGCTTCAGGGCTTTAACATATGGTTGTCACAGACAGATTGTCAAACAGAGAATCGAAAGATGGACAGGTTACCAGTCTATCTACCTATGTACCTGCCTCAAGAGATGGGAGTCTTCCACAAGGCTAGATGGATATATTTCTAAAGTTATTAGCAAGCTATTGACAAAAGAGTGGCAATAAATGTGCAGCCAAAATGTCCTAATAGTGACATCCTAGCTTGACAGTGGTGTGTAATAACAATAGCCATGTTCATTGTGACATGGCTATTGTTAATGTCAATGATAATGACATGTATTTTGTTACATGTGAATGAGACATGTTGTAGTTAGATAGTGCTAGAGCACAGCAAACCATTCCAACATTTGTAGTCACACACTGTGGTAGTTGATAAATAGCTTACAATTACTGTATGTTCTTTTTCTTTTTTTTCTGATTTTTGGTCGACATCTGCCTGATTGCACATATAAGAGTTACAAGAAATAAACGGGAAGAAAGGAGGGTAATTGTAATCAGTCCTGCAGGGGGCATTTAACAGAGTTGTTTATTTATGAATTCAACAGGCTATTAAGGCTACGAGAGCCTGTGGAAAACAGCAGGCTAGCTTGTTCTGAAGCTAATATACACTTCAGTTTCTTTTCCCTCTGCTCAAATCTCTGTCTAGTTTTTGCTCTTCCTGTCTTTGAGATGAGTATGAGATTATTTTCTGCTTATCACTGCCCTAGTGTTTTCCCACAGTAGTGAAGGAGAGGTTGTTGGAGAGTAATTTAGTTTAAGAAAGGATGTCATCTCTCTCGTCATGTGTACTGAAGTCAGAATCTACAAATAATGTGTTTAAACCCCAACTTGTGCATGGCTTAAAGTTGGTTTCCTTAATTAGATTATACGTGCAGGATTGAATACATAGGATAATTTGTGTTTAATTGCAACCCAAACAGTCGGGTTACTTTACTTAATGTGACGGCAGGGTGTTTCCATCTGTGTTTAAATTCAGTGGAAGCTCTCACCTCTCACATACGTATGTTACAGTACATAAACACAGTCAAATAGAGGTCATATCTGAGCATCACTGCTGCTGTCAGGTTGATAAAAAGGAGGGAAGAAGTATTTTTACTTTTAGTTAAACCTGTGCTACACACTGAATATGTCAGTGTGCTGCTCCACAATTTCAGGGTTTTGAAGAACAAAGTGAAATAATTGTTCCTCCTTCACTAAAATCTCCTTCTCATCTTAGTCTGCGGAGGCGAACTAACTGCCCCCTATGGCAATTTCAACTCACCTGGTTACCCTGGGAACTACCCACCGAGCCGGGACTGCTACTGGGAAGTTACAGTGGAGCCCGGCTTGCTTATTACCTTTGTCTTCGGGACTCTCAGCCTGGAGCATCATCCTGACTGCAATTTTGACTTCTTAGAGGTAGGAATTGCTGTTATCTATCCCAATATTTGGCATTAGGTTAAATCAATCAATTAAGTCATGGACAGCAAAAAAAATAATAATAAAAGGGAATGCCAGTATTTTAAAACCTGGGCCTCACAGCTACATGTTTTGGTGTGTAAATGATTCATACTCACAAAAAGGTTTTGGTAAAGTCACCTGAACCAGCAGTCGCAAGGCTGCTGCAGCTGCAGAGTAATCCTCTGAGGCAACTCCGACCGCCATAGTCACATCCACTCAAAGTGCCTGTTAATGCTACTGACAGACTGACATTAAAAAAAAACAAAAAAAACAATTTGTACAGAGATAAACCCTTTTTGAAATGTTTCATTCAAGGAGAAGTGTCACTTCACAAACTCCTTTCTCCAACTCTTTCTGCCATCATCTTCCTGCAACAACTCACCTCCTACAAGTTTTCAGAGCTTGAATGAGACTTGTGTTTCTGGTTACAAAAAAGATCTCTCTAAAGGTAGAATTTTTGTAATGTTGTCAGACATTAACAACCTCAGCCTGTCAGTGGCAAAAACAAGAACTTTTAGTGATGTAACTATGACAGTTGGACTTGCTTCATAGGACTATGTTGCAGCCATTGCAGCCATGTCGTGGCTGCCAGCTGAGGTGATAGTATGAATTATTTATACAACAAAAAAGTAAATTGTAGTAAAAGTAGTGCCCATGTTTAAAAATACCAGAATTTCCCTTTAACAGGTCTACTGCCACAGCCAGATTGTGTGGGTCTAGTAAAATAAGGGTTTATACTTTATGTAAAGTCTTTTTTAAAGCAAAACTAGTAGTATCACTTTTAGTTCAAGTTCATGTTGTAGTACAACAAGTACATCAATCACAGAAATAGTCATTGGCAATTGCATTCTTAGTTGTCAGGCTCCCTCTCAAAATGTAAAAACAAAATCTAAATAATTGAACATTTAGTTTAAAGGCACGTTTTTTTTTGTGTCAACTAGGACCTTTAACTGTATACCCTTGCCCAAACCCAATAATTGTGTACCTGGTTGCTTTTACAGAGAAACTGTCACAGTTGCGCACGACAGTCCCTGACAAAAGTCTTGTCGCTTATCCAAGTTGTAGAAACAACAAATAATAACTTGACTTGTAGTTGATCAATTGGAATCAGAAATGGCTTATATGAAAGGCAAAGGCCTCTAGATTATTAGACTAATTATACCAAAATAAAGTTGTGTATCATTCATTGAGTTTTATCATTTAATTAGGACAGAAAGGTCAGATTTTGCATGAACAAAAGTCTTGTCGTGTCTTTAAATGAGTCAACCAATCACAGATTAGAGCTCCACCTGTGACAAATACTGTAATTAACACATTTCCAGGTGTGCATAAAAAGAACCCCAGCACACCAGACTTTCATGTGAAGTGCAACCTGACCTCTGACAACATGCCAAAGATTCAACCACAGACCAAAGTGCTGATCATCAAGAACCTGAAGACCAAGTCTGCTGCTGAGGTGGCAGACATCTTTAACGTATCCAAACGTCAAGTGGAGAGGATAAAAAAAAGATTTGAAGAAACTGGTGACATTCATGACAAGCCAAGGTCAGGCAGACCCCGCAAGACAACTGTTCGAGAAGACCGTTTGTTGCTTCGGCAGTCCAGGGCCAGCCCTTTTTCAACTGCAGCAGAGCTACATGGGAACTGGTCACCAGAAACCCCTGTATCTACAAGAACAGTTTGTCGAATTCTCTCACGCAGTGGTCTCCATGGCCGAATTACTGCTTACAAACCAGCATTAAACAGAAGACAACAAAAGAATTGTGTTGCATTTGCCAAGGCCCACAGTTTGTGGAAAGGATGGACAGTGGCAAAGTGGCAGAAGGTTGAGTTTTCTGATGAATCATCCATTGAACTGCATCCCAATCGCCGCAAATACTGCAGAAGACCTGTTGGAACTCGCATGGACCCAAGATTCACCCAGAAAACAGTCAAGTTTGGTGGAGGAAAAATCATGGTTTGGGGTTACATCCAGTATGGGGGTGTGCGAGAGATCTGCAGAGTGGATGGCAACATCAACAGCCTGAAGTATCAAGAGATTCTTGCTACCAATTACATTCTAAACCACAAGAGAGGGCAAATTCTTCAACAGGATGGCGCTCCTTCTCATACTTCAGCCTCCACATCAAAGTTCCTGAAAGCGAAGAAGGTCAAGGTGCTCCAGGATTGGCCAGCCCAGTCACCAGACATGAACATTATTGAGCATGTCTGGGGTAAGATGAAGGAGGAGGCTTGGAAGTTGAAACCAAAGAATCTTGATGAACTCTGGGAGTCCTGCAAGACTGCTTTCTTTGCCATTCCAGATGACTTCATCCATAACTTATTTGAGTCATTGCCGAGATGTATGGATGCAGTCCTCCAAGCTCATGGGAGTCATACACGATATTAATTATTTTTCCCAAGGCACCATGACTTTATGTTCAGATGTTATTGTTGCATGTTTGTGTCTTCAAAATAAAATATAATTTCTACCATACATTATTTTTGTATGCGACAAGACTTTCTGTCCTAATTAAATGATAAAACTCAATGAATGATACACAACTTTATTTTGGTATAATAAGCATAATCTAGAGGCCTTTGCCTTTCATATAAGCCATTTCTGATTCCAATTGATCAACTACAAATCAAGTTATTATTTGTTGTTCCTACAACTTGGATAAGTGACAAGACTTTTGTCAGGGACTGTATATGGCACTACTGATGCTGCTCATTTCAGTGAGCCTGTAACATACTCTTTCTTGCACTGTTGTTCAATTTATTGTGTTGTGTGGTCTAATGTTGTAGATCCGGGATGGTCTTCTACCAGGAGATCCAGTTCTGGGAAAGTACTGTAGCACTGGAACGCCTGCTCCCCTGCAGACCACCGGTCCAGCGGCATGGGTTCACTTTCACTCTGACTACACTGTCTCTGACCGAGGCTTCCACATTACATACACAACATCACCAAGTAAGAAACTCTTACAACTTACTTACTGGAATACCATGGTGTATACATGCCACAATGAAACACATTATACATATCAACATAACATTTATTGAAAGATTAGCTAAGCCTTTTTTTTTTTACACAAAAGTGTTACTAGGTAATTACCAATGGTTATAAGAAAGTAAATACAATACCTAGTAACACATTTTTGTTACCATATATATACAGCTAGTAATTAGGGGACCATAGCTACCTGCTTATTACCAGCAGTAATTACCCAATAATAATTTACCATATAGTTACCAGGTAAATGCCCAGTATTTTGGCCATAGTTTTATTGTATTCACTTTCTTATTACCATTGGTAATTACCATTCATTTACCATGTAAATACCTGGTAATTAGGGGACTGTAAAAGAAAGGGTTACCAAAGATTATTCTTGACCTTGGCACAAGACAACTTGAGACTTTAATTGCATCAGTGGACTTGCCATCACATCATAAAAAATGCTGTCAGGTGCTGATCATTGCCTCAGTGTTATTGTTATACATATATTATTTCATTTTTATTTGCTGGTCTAGAGAATTCAGTTCAGCTATATTTTATTCATATAGGGATAACTGCTGTAATCTTGCCCTTGATGTGTGATTAGTAGTTATTAGGGGCGGCTGTGGCTCAGGGGTAGAGCCAGAGACTTGTTATCCTAAGGTCGCTGGTTCGATTCCCCTGGCCTGCATGTTGAAATGTCCTTGGGCAAGATTCTAAGATTCTGAACCCCAAACTGCTCCTGATGTGCTTGTGGGCACATTGCATGGCAGCCACCGCGATGCATGTATGAATTGCTGTAAATCGCTTTGGACAAAAGCGACATCTAAATGTAAAAAGTAAATGTAGTTTAGTTAGCGAGAAGGACTGCTTCCCATCATTTGTGAAGTGTTTAATAGTAGTAGGAGTGAAGTAGTCCAGGAGGTGCTGTGGTGGTTCTCTTGTGGGATTTATTCATCTCTACATATTTACGGTGGACATGGAGATTTAACCCTCTCTCTGCTAAAATACACCATCAGTCCCATACAGAACCTTTTGTGTCACTATTGGGGTTTTGAACTGATTTGGTGCAGGATGTAAACCTGCTCTTCTTCACTTTTGGTTACATGTGGAAAACATTTTATCACATGTTGCAACATATGGAACACATGTGGGAATAATGCAACCACATATTGTGACATGTGAAAAAAACATGTTAACGTGTAGTGACATGCGGCACCATTTAAAGCACATGTGAAAAAAGATGTTACCACAGTCACTGCATGGCGCCTCTCCTTTTCACACCACCAACCCTGGTGTCAGAGGTTGTGAGTTTGAGTTCTGGTTGACGCATGTACTGTTGCTGAAGTTTGGTGCTGTTCTCACCATTAATTGTGGCTTTTTGATGGTGGTTTCTAGTTGGAGACATAAGCTGCAGTGTATTGTTATCGTGCGGTCTTTTCTGAAGTTGCTACAACTAGCTAAGCTAGCGGTCAGCAAACTTGACCTCTGGAGGGGGGTTTTACTCAGTGTCACGGTGTGTTAGACCATGGATTAAACTTACACCGGAATATCCCTTTAAAGTCATGTGTGGTCAGACACTCTGATGGCAGAAGAATGTGACAGTGCCATAGACCAACAAAAGGCTGGTCTAAAGTCAAAGGTGCAGTCTGTTGCCTGCTATTTGAAGAGTGCATTATTCAGATAGTAAGATGCGCCTTCAGCGGTTCACACCGTGCATCCGCTCTGATTTTGTGATTTGAGAGGCTGCTTTCAGTTATTTTAAACATTGCCATGAACACAGTAATGTCATTTTAACAGGTTTAATCAGCACATTTATCAGAAAAGCTAAAATCTGTGTTTTGCTCCTCCAAAGGAAAGAATTAAAATCTTATATAAGACCTCAGGATCTCAGGATTTATCAGGACATCTGCTCCACACCAAACTGTTTTACTGTATGAATCTGGACTGTGTGTGTGTGCCCTTTCGATGTGTGAGGCAGGAACACACTGGCCCAAACATCAGACATCTGAGACCTTTGGGGAGACTCAGACGAGTTCGGGAACACATCTGTTCAGTGTGTTCAGCTGCTTTGGAAGCTTTTGGAACCACGCGGACGGCATCTGGTCAGAATCAACTTGTAAAGTCTGAGAGTGTTGGCGGTCTGAGGATTGGACGCCATCGGATACTCTGATTGGTTGTGTGCTAGCTGTTCAATGACCATTCTGATTGGCGGTGTGCTAGCAAATCAGCACGGCGTGTGGGAGGGGCGGAAGTGACGATGGTCTGCACTCCGTTCCGTCATTTCCTGTTTTCATGTTTTGGATTACTGGCACGAGACTAGGGCCACTGTGTTAAGGAGACTTATTGCATCTCGCACAGGCGCAGAACGTACACGCTACTGTGTAGTTGGCAGTAGTCAAGGCGGTACGTTTCCATGCAACTTTTCCACCGAACAGATCAGACGAGAGGCAAATCCGAGTTGTCGGATAAAGGCAGTTGGCCGTTGGTTTGAGTCTGGCTGGTGTGTGGGCCCCTGTAGAGGAACATTTACATGAAAGACTAACCGATCCTGTCAGGAGTTTTAAATAATCAGCAGACCAGCCAAGGACCACATCCCTGTTCCTCACTGAAGATGCGTGCCAGTGTTTAATTTGTGCCAGGTCATGGCGCACCTAGCTGACACTCAGATTGGTTTAATTTAAATTACACCCAAAACACACCCATGACTGATGCGTCTAAATACAACCCCTGTGCGCCGTGCCTCGCTTTGCACCCAGATTTTCCACTGTTTAACAAAAATGGACTTGCAAAGCCAAGATAACTTGTTATTTACATGCGCTAATTTATATTAATAACAAGCAGCACATGCAAGTATATTGCTCACATGCAAAAATGAGACATTCTATCTATTATTTTTATTTGCTGCAGATTTTTGTAGACCTGATCTGACTGGATAATCATTTGTTTGAGTTGATCGCAGTGAGAGAAAAATCCTGGATGAGCTTCATTGATTTTTGACCCTCTCCAATTTCTTCTTTCTCCAAAGCCCTATATTAGTTACCTTTTTACTGGATTTGTTCAAATTTACGTTTAACGTCAATACGTTACCTTTAAGAAATTCGGTATAAATCTTAAGATCATTGATACAGTGTGTTCAAACAGCTGTGGGAGGTATGACACACTTCAGATATGGAAGCAGACGGGATGCACTTTAAACACAAACAACAAATACACTTTTAAAGCGATGCTGCAACAGACACTTTTCACAAGGAAAGAGACATCTATTGGATTGTATTTAATGCAAAATTTACAAGAAGGCACGTTTTTACGTTAAAACGATTATGTCCATGTTCATGTCCATGACTTCAACACACACCTACACACAGAGCAGCAGCCCACTTCTTGCAACAAATTTTGCCCCCTTTATCGGAGGTTAAATCCTACCATAATGTGAGCTCAGCTCCTATTGGCTCCTCACGTACCTCAAACCCTGATTGTGTATATATTTGCACATTATCATTTATATTAATATTATTATTTTATTTTGATTATGATTTCAACGTGTCGACCAATAAAATAATTCAGATGCATCTTCAAAATGTCACTTCATGTTATCCTGAGGTGCATTTATGGAAGGAAAAATTACCTTAACTCTGCCGCGTCATCACTAATTAGTGAAATGAAAAATTCTTATCCGAGAGCATTGGATCCCATCCCAGCAAAGTCATCTACTACTTCAATTAAAGTTTTAGTATGTTTTTTTGGAAATGAAACCCATTAGCAGCCAGGAATTGATCTCCTGTTATTGACTGTGTCAGTGCTCTGCCCACGAGCTGCACAGGTGCTGTCCTCATGTGAAGTCCTCACACTGCTGTGAATTGTGTCGTAGGTGACCCTGGCTGTGGTGGTACCTTCTTAGACAGCGAGGGCATCATTATCTCCCCCAACTGGCCCAACAACTACGCCAACAACCGCCAGTGTGTCTATTTGGTCAGGTTGCCTGCTGGTGAGAGGGTGGCCCTCAACTTCACTCACATGAACCTGGAGACTCACAGCAACTGCTCTTTTGACTATGTGGAGGTAGGACTTGTTTATGGCTCACAAACTCATACTATATCCTTATCAGTCCTTATTTACTTGATTTATTTATGAATACTGCAACCCCATCTCTTGCTAAAGTACACTTCTACGCCACTAATTTGCTTTGTCAAATATGTTTTTATGTCATAATTGCTTCCTAGATTATTTTTACTAGCAATGTTTTTTTCCAGTCCAACAGGAGTTTTGTTCTATTTTTAGGTTTATGTCACTAAAATCCTTGGTTAGCAACATATCCCATCTCATACTTCAAGTTATACATACTTCTGTTATTTGACAGTTAATTATCGATACATGCAAAGGAATGAAATGTGTTTCAGTATATGTCTTTTCACTCTTTTTCTCATTTTGCAGCCCTGGTTTTGTAAAATAACCAGGGTTGGAAGAGGCTAATTACAGCTACTCAAATGACTGAGTCAGTTACTAAGTTACTTAAGTCATTTTTTTGGTGCCTGCACTTTTATGAGTATTTTTTCAGGTCTTTTATTTTACTCGTACTCAAGTATGCATTACACAATGTTATCTACTCAGTTACTTTTAAATTCATAATTGAATACAATTTAAACAAATGTCTTCACCTTTCATCTTCAGTTTTGTAGCCAGTAAGGCTATCCTTTCACAAACAGGCTAATGAAAACCCTGACATACGGACAAAACAACACAAAAACTTTGCAGCAGGTGCAGGTTTGGAGAGGAGACCATAAAACCTCTTTGATGATGAAATGACATCTCACTTGCAGGGCATCCTTACTTATGTATTACCAGCTCTACATAGAAGGCATAACTGCCTCAGCATGTTAGTGAAGATTCTCAGTCATCCAGGTCATGTTCTAGCTAAGAACTGTACGAAGCACTTCTACGTATAGCTATTAGATAAACTGACTGAGTAACAATGGGGCAATAAGAAGATGCTCATATTGTCTAGCTAAGATACTATTAGCCACCATACTATGTGCCAATGGTCACACTTTACTTTACAGTACATTGATAATACGTAACAAACTGTACTTTGTATCAAATTAGCGAACAATATTATATCAGACATGGCCTTTATAATAGTCAGTAACAAAACACACAGAGTTCAGAGGAAAACACATTTATTTGAGCTTTATTTAACATCGTTTCACTTTCTTACAGAGTCATTTATTGATCATTAGAAGAAAACGGTACCTTAGCTAAAGTCAAACCACATCGGTTCACATCTGGTGGCTACTGCACAAGTCCCTGTAACCTAGATGTTCTCTGGAGTCTGGTGGAGTTTGTAGGTGGCTTCCTCGATGCTCTACTCCCATAGTTAAGACATCAGACCATTGAAAGCCATGTCACTATCTAACCTCAGTAACATTAGACCAGCTATTGAAGCTGCCAGGACATTGCATCTTTATTTTCCACTGTTAGACCCTTATTAGTGTCTTATTAGACTTACTTAGAGGATAATTTGTGGCACATTACAACAGAACTGCACCGTAAAATAAAATGAACTCCTTCTCACTGTTAGACCTTATTAGACTTTCTTAGAGGGTCGACCCTTGTGGTCGACCTCCAGCGCTCCAGAGCCCTGCCAGCACAGGTCTAAAGGGCGCTGTGTGGCTCACGATGCGTCACTGTGGCCCTCTCTTCACACAGGGGCCTCCACACGAAGCTGTGATCTATGGTGGCATGGTATGAGTTGCATACGGGCAAAAAAAAATCAATTTTGTGTCCTCCCCAATCCTGACATCGGATCTGCACTCCTGTCTAATCCTCTTTCCTCTTTCTTTACTTCCTTTCTTCCCAGGTTCGTGATGGCAGCGTGGAGACTGATCCTCTGATAGGGAGGTACTGTGGGAGCTCCCTGCCAGCTCCCATCCTCTCCTCCTCCAACTTCCTGTGGATTCGCTTCAGGTCTGACAGCTCAGTCAGCAGGGCTGGTTTCAGGGCTGTCTACCAAGTTGGTGAGATTTCACACTTTTACACTCAAATGTGATATGACATAATTTATGTTTTGTTAATGCATTAAACTTCATTCATGAAATCATGCCTATTTTGTTTAACAATGGATGTTCTTAGGGGAATAATAATTAGAAGCTACAGTGCCCGACTG
This sequence comes from Lagodon rhomboides, assembly GCA_039737535.1. Classification (NCBI taxonomy): domain Eukaryota; kingdom Metazoa; phylum Chordata; class Actinopteri; order Spariformes; family Sparidae; genus Lagodon; species Lagodon rhomboides. The sequence goes on along the minus strand of CM077803.1, from coordinate 1,499,889 downwards.
TGCTGTCAAATGTGACAGTCACTATCTGACAGCGAAGAGAAATTCATCTCCATGTGAAATATTTCCCATAAACACCCAAATTTCTTCTTAGTTAACCAACTTCAGGAGTGTATTTCATTACTTTGCATCATAGATTGGCTCCTAGATTCACAGCAGTAAACTGGCAGAAACTTGAAACTTGCTGATAATGTCACAGTGGTGGGTTAAAAAAAAAACACAACAAAACACTCACAGTTCATTAGCTACAATTGAAAATATGGTATATTATAATGTTACATTGTCATGATGCTGGAATTTCTTACTTCAATGGTATACCTTGAAAAATATCGATATTTCATACTATTTTCAAAATCTCTGGGAACACAATTGGGACACAATATTGAGGGCATAACATTTTAGATTTCTATTAAGCAGGCTTGTGTAATAGCTGTGTTAACACAACAGCATATAGGTGACCTCTGAGCACAGTGTGAACAGAGGGAGGCAGGCCTGTGTGGGCACTGCTACACTGTGTGTTACAACTTGCTGTTGGAGAGAAGGGAGAGTGAGGAAGCGCAGCTGGTACAGCCATATAAATGCTGTGGATAATGATTAATGAAAGTGTTCAAATTCTGCTGAATGTTACAACACCTGCCACTGTTATGACAGAAATACAACAGGTAGAGTCAATACATGGAATGTTAAGTTGTACATTCAGAAATGAAAACATAAAAATGATAGTATTATACTAGTGTACTGCTGAACTGCTCTGTAGGAAACACATTTCCTTATTTTTGAGACGATGAAACAAATGTCTCACATTTAGGTCAGGAGCTGTAGGTACAGGGCCTATAAAAAGTATTTCCCCCTTGGATGTTTTTCACTTTTATTGCTTTTATAAACTGAATCGTGGTCAATATATAAAAAAATAACAAAACAAAAAATGAAAAAAAAAACACTCCTTAATACCAAAGTTAAAACAGATTTAGTCAATGAATTAAAAATATATAATGTAAAATAAGTGTTCAGCCCCTTCAAGTCAGTGTTTAGCAGCTGCACCTCTGGCTGAATCACAGCACTGAGTCTGTGTGGATAAGTCTAAATCAGGCTTGCACATCTGGAGCGCAATCTTTACTCCATTCTTCTCCACAAAACTGCTCAAGCTGTGTCAGGTTGGACAGGGATCAGGCGCTGCCGTCTGCCAAACACAGAATCTAGTCTGACGGTCAAAAAGCTCCATTTTGGTCTCATCTGACCAAAGAACCTTCCTCCAGTTGACCTTGGAGTCTCCCACATGGCTTTGGATGAACTCTAGTGGAGATTTAATGAGCTTTCTTCAACAGTGGCTTTCTCTTTGCCCTCTGACATAAAGCTCTGACTGATGGAGAACCCGGGCAGCAGTTGTTATATGCAGAGTCTCTCCTATTGTAGCTGCCGAAGCTTTGAACTCCTTCAGAGTAGTCATAGGTGTCTTGGTGGCCTGCCTCACTAGTCTCCTACTTGCATGGTCACTCAGTTTGTGAGGACGGCCTGCTCGAGGCAGATTTACACATTATGCCATATTCCTTCCACTTAATGATGGATTTAACTGAACTCCAGGGGATGTTTAGTGACTTGGAAATGTTTTTGTATCTGACTTATACTTTTCAATAACCTTTTCACTGAGTTGCTTGGAGTGTTCTTTTGTCTTCATGGTGTAACTGTAGCCAGGAGTACTGATTAACCAGTGACTGGGCCGTCCAGACACAGGTGTCTTTACACTACAGTCACTTGAGACACATTCACTGCTCAGGGGATCTCCCTTTATTGTCCCCTTGGGGAAATTTGTAATGGACTCTAAGTGCGTAGTGCATGGTAGTAGCTGCCCTTATAGATGACAACAGAAGACAATAAATACACATAAAAAAATACTATGCAATCACTTATTTTACATTATATATTTTTAATGAATTGACATTATTTTGTATAAATCTCTTTTCTCTTTGACATTAGTTGTTTTTGTAGATGTTTTGTAAATTTTTGTAGATTCAATCAATTAATCAATCAATCAATCAATCAATCAATCAATCAATCAATCAAGCTATTTTTAATAGCACCAACTCACATCAAAAGTCATCTCATTACACTTTCCAAATTGAGCAGGTCTAAACCATACTTCTTGATGCAATAAAAGGGGAAAACATCCATACAATATTCTTTTAATAGCAACTGGCACTATAAATGATCTCTTATCTCGACAGGCTGATGGAGCTCAGTGTTGAACTGTAAATCTACAGGTCTCAACTTATGTTGTGGTGAGGTACACTGCTACATCAGTGAACTGTTTTATAAAATCTGGCACCAACATTATCCACAATGCAACTGGAGGCGACTTCACTGGAGGCAATTTCTTAGATTACGAGCAGATTCCTCTGGAGCCAAAAAGGCTTTCTACAATTTTTCTCACCTCCACAGACACTTGTACAATTGTTGGACCTTAAGGTTCTTGAATTTTTTTTTCCTGCATACATTTTGAAACACAATGCAAAGAACATTATTATTGACGTTATGGTTGTGAGAAAACACGTGTGCCTAATAGAAAAAAAGTGAAGGGGGGGTTGTGTGAGGATTTTAATTAAAATTGTCCTGAAAAAGATGATTTGTCATGTCCCTCTGACAAATTCTCAGAAACAAGAGTGGCTATTCAGTAGTATATTCATTCTTCAGTGTTTTTAGACAAAATAGTATTTTTTGACATGATCCATTCATAGAATCGTCACTGACTAACCACTAACCCTCCTCTTCCAGCTTGCGGAGGCACTTTGTCTGGGACTGGGCAGCTACGCTCTCCCTACCATCCCAATGCCTATCCACACAACAAGGACTGCGAGTGGGTCATTAACCAGTCAGAGGGCTATGTTGTCACCCTCAACTTCCTGTCATTTGATGTTGAAGGAGGCTCCTGCCGTTATGACTTTGTTGAGGTAATGAAACCAATTAATAAAACAAAACAGCCAATACTACTCCATACAGAATAGCAGAAACACAGTGTATTCTTCTTCTTCTTCTTCTTCTTCTTCTTCTTCTTCTTCTTCTTCTTCTTCTTCTTCTTCTTCTTCTTCCTTCTTAATTGGTTGATGGTGACACTGGATAATGTATGTATCATAAATATGAATACAAGGGCGACGCTCATGCTTCCAATTTTGCCCAGCGGCATGCATCACAAAATCTGTCTCACAAAGCTCTTCTTTGAACACCATTATAAGAAAGGAGTCTGTAAAACTGTTGAGATGAGACATTGAACTGCTACAAAGGACAATTAGGAGTCTTTCTATAAAGTATTTTTGATGCACAGAAGATTTATATTTGTTAAACCTTCCTTGAGCTGAGAGAAACGATTTTAAGATCTGTGATATTATCACAATGTCAAGTCTATGGGCAGAGCACAGACTTGTGGGAGGGGCCAGTTGGAGAAACACTACTGTGCATGTTCAGTGACCAGCATTACCAGGAAGTCAATGGCGCCGCACCGAGGCAGATTGACGCACAGACTGATGTATTATCACGGATCCTACTGAGCTTCTCGCAAGACCCCCTCTACTCCACCTCTGATTGGTTGGCTTCTTTGGCCGTGTTTTCTATGCTTGACAACTTTTTCCAAGCTCTCAAAAAATAAATCTGCCAATATCTTATTTGGGCAGTTTACAGGCTGTAGTTTTGCAGGTAAATGTACAGGTGTCTTGGGCATCTCTTCCTGTCTTCTGCAGAATCTCTCGGGGTCACTCATCCTCCCTCTTCACTGAAATGTCTGTGTAGAGTGGACAGACTGGCTGCCGCCACTCAGCCTGTTGGTTCAACCAAATGAGCCCAGGGCGTCTTCCTGCAGCTGTGACAGCCAGTCTTGGTGCTGTGTTTACCAGGGTAACTACGGTTCACAGTCCGCTGCTTCAGCTCCGCCACTGGCTGTGTATTTTAAACAACCAAGAGCACACAGCAGTGACACCAGACAACCACTGAAAATACAGTTAGGAAATTAAAGCTGCAAGCAGCGATGAACGGGCCCTCGCCGTCCACGCGTGTTGGGGCATACCCGCCCCATTGCCTGATTATTGTGTACGCATGTCTTAACTGTCCGTGTTGGGACAGTGCAGGAAGGGGTTAAATGTCATTTCCTGTGTCCAACATGTTAATCGCTAAAAGTGACCACTACAGTGACAGTATCTGACCTCCTGTTGGGTTTGGGTTATTGGTCCAATAGGATTTTTTGTGCATCTGGTCATGATATACATGCTCATTGATTTTCGTACATATCAATGAAACATGCCAGCGAAGTGTTATTTTGCTTATTTTGTGATAAAAGCGCCCCCTTGAGGCCGAGTTGCACAGAATTTTGCACAGAGCCTGAGTTTCATCTTATTTGGACACACCAGTGTGGAGATATGCAGCACTTCCTGTTGTGACCAAAATCTACAGGAAATTGTTATTGAATAACTTGAGTATTCTTTGGAATACCACATTTCTTTTGACAAGTTTTTTATCTGGAGGGGCAACAAATGCTTCGTGCAAATTTTTGTGCACATTGGTCAAACGGCCTGTGAGAAGTTCGAAAACGTTGATGTACCACATTTTCGCAATTTTGTGAAAAATATCAGCAGAAATGGGTGTGGTCCATATCAGCTGACTCAGCTCAATTCAGGGAATGTGTGGATATGAAGTTTTTGAATATGCTGGATAGTATGAGGGAGTTATTGGCCAATAACAATTTGCCCTGATTATAGCGCCACCTGCTGGTGCACACATGTCATTTTTGGTGTGTGAGCACCAAAAATGGGTGCTTGGGTCACAGTACTTAGACTGCCACCAGCGTGCCACCTGGGGGCGGATTGGTGACCCCTTCTTCAGCTAACCTCAGGGGACCATAGACAACAATTGTACTGAGTTTCGTCTTAATCGACCAAGCCAATGTTCAGATATAAAAATCTTGAGGTATAAGAGCGCCATTTAGTGGTCTTGTCCCCAGATCTTGCACAGAGCCTAAAGATAATGTATTGAAATATCAACCCAAGTTTTAATCAGACACACCAATGTGGAGATATGTAACAGTTCCTGTTTTTGCAATTATGGTCAAAAAACTATTAATTTTTAAGTTTGGTATCTTTTGGAATCAGGACTTTCTTTGCACACTGTTCTGTCAGGTACAGTCCACAGATGCTACATGCAAATTTTTGTGCGCATTATTCAAATGGCCTATGAGGAACTCAAAAAAGTAGATTTTCCATATTTCGCCATTTTTTGCTGAAAAAAATTAAGACGGAAATGGACGCGGCCTATATCAGCAGACTCAGCTCAATTCAGGGAACGCGTGCATACAAGGTTTTTGAATGTGTGACAAACTATGTGACACTTAGGGCAAAAAAAACTGTCCATTTTTTGTAGCGCCACCTACTGGTGGCCGTGTGACAAAAGTTTACATGACCCATAGATTATGCAATTTGTCACCAAGCCAAATGTGTTTGCCAAATCAAATTGCGTTTTCATCCATGTTCAGACAGTGAAAAATGTGATCATTTGGGACAAAGAAAAAAAAAATAACAATCACTAGAAAAACAATAGGGACCTCGCAGGTCATGACCTGCTCATGCCCTAATAATAACATGTCAGGAGATCAGTGGGACCCGTGTCCCGCATGGAGTGCTGTCCTGTGTCCACACCCCCCTGGGTGACCTGATAGTCCGATGTACAACCAGAGAGAGTTAGGGAGCTCAGCAGGCCATAATGACTAAATGTTTTAATCAGACTGCAAACGAGACAAGAAGTAGTTACTTCAGAAGCTTTTTAAGTTATTATAAATTAGTCATGGAATCAGTTTACATACTTGTAGCTTTTCAGTACACTGCTCAAAAAAAGAAATCTGTCCATTTAGGAAGCACAAGTGATTGTGAATCAATTCCACCTGGTTTAGTGCAAATGAAAGTGACAAAGGGTCCAGTGGAGAGGTAAAAGCAAGACAACCCCCAAAAAGGCTATGGTTTTGCATGGGATGGCCACTATTCTCTTTACAGATGACAGCGGGTTTATATTGAGCACATGTGACAGGCAGTAAAGAGTCTGCAGACGCCATGGTGACATTATGCTGCCTGTAGCATCCTCAAGCATCCTCAGGCATATCCTTGGAGGGTCGCACAAACCTCCGACATGGGCCAGTGGCAGCCTTGCTGTTGTTGGGTACCGAGATGAAACCCTCAGAGCGATTGTCAGACCTTATGATGGTGCAGTGGGCCCTGGGTTCCTCCTGGCGCAGCACAGTGGCCAGCCTCATGTGGCCAGTGTGTAGGCAGCAGTAGGCAGATGACAAAGTCATTGATGCCGTTGACTGGCCCTCTCGTTCCCCTGACCTAAATCCAATCGAGTAGCTATGGGACGTGATGTATCGTGTATTTGGTACCGCCAAGTACCACCAAAGAGCTCACTGATGCCCTGATCCAGGTCCGAGAGGAGATCCCTGAGGACATCATGTGCTGACTCATCAGGAGCATGCCCAGGAACACAGGGACCATACACACTACTGAGTCACATTGTGATTTGCCATGATTACATTTTTGAATACAGTTGGATCAGCCTGGGATTTCAATTTTCTACTTTGATTTCGGTTTGATTTTTTAATCCAGCCCTCAGTGGGTTGATGATTTTTGTTTCCACTGGCTGTTGTCACGTCATTTTGTTCTCAAAAACTTGTGTACATTTTTTAACCAGTGTATAATTAAATATGTGGTTTGGGGCACTTCCTCTGTAAAATGTAAGCTCACTAATAATTTTTCTCATCCATCGATAGCCAGATAAAGTATCGAACCACCTGTTAAAATGCATCAGAATACATGATATGACAAATACACTTATATGAATACACAAAAAATTGTCAGGAAGAACCCCGAAATCTTAGATAAAATTCTGCCACCCACATTTTAAATTCTTCCTATGCCCATGCAGTATATGCCAGGTGAGAAATCTTTATTGGACTGAATGGAGCACATTTTTGCATTTATCATCAAGTTAAGGTTTTAAAAGTATGCACAGGGTGTGGTCCACAGAAAGGAAGTGGCCCAGGTTGAACCTGAAACAACAACAGGGTAGCAAGCTGCTGACACTCTTGTTATCACATTTCAATGAAAATCCATTGGATATATTATTTGAAATGTTTGAGAAAATAGCTTCTTTTGGTTTTGCTTAGAGATCTGTAGCACAAGAAAGAGCCAATGTTCTTAAGCTCAACACAGGTCATATTGGGTCACCAGATAAGAATGGGGGAAATCTGGGACAGAGGAGTTGGGGGTGGGTGTGGTCATGGTGAAAATAAAGAGTTACACATGACAGTCAAAACTCAACCCTAAAATTATTTTCATTATATTAAGCAGCAATAATCCACTGGTATTTCCCTCCCCACTTCTCCCAGTACCTGCAGTAATGTTTTTGCTTTTTGACTCACCAAGTCGCGGACACCGGGCTCCATGTCAGCGATGAATGGTTTCATTTTTTTTCAAAATCAGCATCATAATGTCACCCTCGCGACCGCTGTTTATTCATTTAATTTCATTTTCAAGTAGGATACAAATTGCTGTAGTCAATGCAGAGCTGACTTCAGGGTGACACAGAAAAAGTGTTTCACAGTGATCTTTATTTCATGATTATTATGCTATAACTAATCATAATAATGTTTCAGGGCAATGACGACAAGATTCGGGATTAGGGACAACTGCTTGGGTATTGTCTTACCATCACAGCTGATCAGATAATAAATACCCATGACTACTGAAGAGTCAATTGAAGTGGGAGTAAATGCTCATTATAAACATTCACACTGAAGACAAAAAACAGATGTTAGCGGATGTAATAATAAGCATAATACTTTATTATCTATGTGTGGTGGGCATATAGTTTTTTGGTGGATGTATTTATGAATGGAGCTGGCAGACAGTGGATCACTTACAATAATACATATTTCCTCCATCTTCCAGGTAAGGGATGGCTCCACATCTAGCTCTCCTCTGCTGGGGACATTTTGTGGTGCTACAATTCCCCCCAGGCTTCAGTCCACTCAGAGATCTATGTACGTCCACTTCAAGACCGACTCCTCTGTCAACAACCATGGCTTTGAAGCAGCCTATGGCTCTGCCTTGGAGGGTGAGAGAAGTGCAAATAATTCAGTGTCATTATTGTCATTATTAGCAAAGATGCACTCAAGACTCTGACTCTGAAAACATCTCTATATTTATGTTAAAATAGACCCTTTCACAAAGTTAACCATGTGTTAGAATGACTAACCTCTTTCCAAAAGTTATGACATTACAAAACATGATTGGTCAGTTGTAATTATTGTCCTGGAGCAACATTATCTATAATGTCTCAGGAACAACAGCAACACAGCGATATCAGATTGTGTGCTGTTGTGCACACCTTGTATCGTTTGTCTTTTTAAATTGTTTAACGGGGGGAAAGGGGGAACACTTCCAGTCAACGATGGAGTAGCTGTGTGTGCGGTAGCCTGTGCTGAAGATAATCCTTTTCAGTATATTTTATCACTCTAAGGTAGTGGATTATCAGAATTCATGTGGCTTACCTTTTGGGGCTCCCATCTGGGTTTTAATGGGCCAAAAACAAGGTCTGGTAAAGGTATTCGGACAGAGAAAAAAAACTGACTAGAGTTTTCAACGAGGCTGCACCTGACGAGAAGCACATGGCTGCAAAGTAAACCCATGATTGGGCAACAGTGGATCCCAAGGCAACGGTATCCCAACCTTCACTGTCTTGGTACTAGTAAATCAGGGTATGGAAATGAGGAAGTTAATCCAAGGTACCAGATGCTCCGTATGACTTTTCTGCTTGACCTTGACCTGGCTTTATCAAGGCTGTTGGAAGTGGACAGAGCCCACCGCATTTTAAAACCCAGACCGCAGGAGAGCGGCCGCAGACAGTTATTGCTAAACAGGGACCAGGACAGGGAAGTGATTCTGAGACTGAGTCAAGAGAAAACTACCTTGTGTTACAACATCGGAGGATGTCTGTATTACCGGATTACACATCTAAAGTGACGAATCAGCAACAAGCCTTCAGTAATATCATCAAGACACAGACAGATCGCAAAAACAGTCCCAGCTTCTCTGCCAAGCTGCACATGGAAAATAATACCACATTTCATTTACAGGAGGTCGCCAAGCAGTTTGCAGACTTATTACTGTCCAGCTGATTTTACAAACAAGTGTGGTTGGTAAAAACTACAGTAATGCAAGCTGCAAGACGAACTGGTGAAATGTTTGTATTTGAAAAAGTTGAATCAACATTTAAAACAATTACATTGAAATATAATATATAATGATAATAATGATGTGTTTTTCAGTGACAATGTCCAGATCTTTCCTTCATGTTTGTCTAATGAGGAGTTTACTCCCAAACAACAAGTATGTTAAATCTGTTTCTCTCGGCTGTTTTATCACAGAAAACAGGGCTTGATTATATTACGTTTTATATTCTGGTCTCCCAGAGCTCAGCTGGAACAAGGTCTGATGTTAGCTAATGTCAGCCATCTAAGAGCTATCACAGCTCAGGTTAGCTAACGTCAACTACAGTAGGTAACGTTCTCTCGGCCTCTCCTGGTCCTCTGCTGCCCCTGTCGGGATGACTCATCCTCTGGAGCCTCCATTGTGCCGTTGGAGCTGCAGTGTCAGGGCTTCTTAGGTAGAGGTGACAGAAGTGTGACAGAAAGTCGATACTGACAGTGGCACTTAAAAACACTGACACCATATTTTATTGATATTTAATTTTTGTTTTATTTGTCTTTTGTGCTAGATATTTGTTTCAGTGCCAGTACAACTTTTTCAAATGTTTCAGTTTCTTTTGTTAGTTCAGTTAGTTCACCAGATGCATTACCATTGCTACAGTGGCGTCTCCCTCCAGATTTTGCACGTTTGAATGCAAGCTGTCCTAAGAAGTGAACAGATTTCTCCTTCACCTTTACCTTATTTGTAACATTACGTCACTTCAAAGTTGGAAATAAATTGAATATGAAATATAGAAGCCTTGACGTGATGATGAAGGTGCCCCTGTCTGAGACTATACACTTTACAAAGACTCCCAGGGTGTGTGGAAGACCAAGATGTACACCAGAAATATGCTAAGTATATTACATTTTTATTGTAATTATTAGTGATTGACTAATATTATTGTCATTGTAATTTTGACCATCTTTGAGTGGCCTGTTGTTGGCATTTTGTTGCTCATCATAATTCTAAATACCTATAGCAACCTTAGCAGTCCACTACCCCGTACGTGACATGATGTTGAAGTGATTCCTTTCACTGAATTTATTGCAAACAGTTTGATGAAAATGGCAACTAAGTTGGTGCCAATATGCTGAACTGATACATACTGTCTAAACTAGTGTGCAGTTTAGGGACTGGCTCTCACATTAGATGGAAATTATGTCATTTGTAAATGTGCTGAAACATGCAAATGCACTGAACCTCGGGGCTCTGTTCTGGCTCTTCCTTTAATGTTTTTTATTCAAACTGAAACCTGCCTGATATCTTCAGAAATGGTACCTGCTGCTTCTAACAAAACAATTCGTGATTTTGTTTCATATTCTTTTAAATTAGTGTCTTAAAGTTACTTTCAAACTTTTTAAAAGTCTACCAACCCTTAAAGTTGTCCTTCTGTTTCTGTGCCAGGCTGTGGTGACACTCTGACCAGTCCATCCGGCACCATCACGAGCCCCGGCCACCCCACCAGCTACCCCCACGGTGCCAACTGCACGTGGTATATCAGCGTTCCCCCAGGAAACCTAGTTCGGCTGTCGTTTGATTCCTTCAACCTGGAGTACCATGACAACTGTAATTTTGATTACATTGAGGTGTACGACAATGGCACTGTGCAAACTGGAACCAAGATTGGCAGGTAAATGAAACACTGACACATATCAACACATTCGCACACCCAACTTGTGAAATACAGCAGCTTGGTCAGTGGGCATCAGCAGCAAAGTATTCCACACTACCTACTAGGGGCGTCATGATCTCAATTGTAAGTCGTACATCGATCGGAGCGACGTCATGACCTCGACCTTCGAAATCAAAGGTGGAATCGAGTGTTTAGCCACGCCCCCAGCCATCACGTCCATCAGGCGTGCAAAGAGGGGGAAAAAAAGCACACAGCATGTCGAAGCACGGTGAGTGGATTCACATTCGACCCAGCATTGTGGTGAAATCCCAAGTTTCCCTATTCATTTTAATGAGGGTAGTGCGTCTTGGCTGCGGTTGTGCATGCTAAAAAAGTTGTGACGGAGTCAACTTTTGGAGAAACTCACGCTGTGATGGCCAATCACATAAGCTGGCGTTCAGACTATGACTGAAGCCACAGTGGAGTGTAAATGAATGTTCTGTGTGAAATCACTCAGTTTTGCTATGTGTACCAGTTTAAATCACATCTGTGGATGCAAACAATCCACTAGCAGGACCAGCATGCTATTAGCATAACAACATAAAAGCTTTGTCTGTGGGAAAACTGGTCAGCAGGGGTTCCCATCACATCACACACACAGACCCTGGAGTGATACTCCCACACCGCCGCACCAACCTGCGGTGTTTGGCCACACCCCCTGCTTGCTATTCGTGTGTAGCATCTCCGTAGGTGTGTCACGTACCCTCTATGACTTCTCTTCTTTTGTTTACAGTTATTTTCCAGTCGACTGGTGAAACAAGTTGTTGTTACATTTATATTGTTTATAGATTATTTCAATTTGATAATAAGGCCTAGTGTCATACATTGGAAACTAATAATGGGGATTATAACATGTATGTAGACCATCCAAGACTAGACTAGTCTAATATGGCACAGCCATCTGTACTAAAAGAAAAAAACAAATCAAAGATCAATAATTGAATCGAATCTAATGGAATTGTGACCTTACAATCGAAACTCAAGTGGAATCATGGATTTGGAGAATTGTCATACTATGACTTTTGGACTGTTACTGACGTTGTGAAATGGTTGTGGTTTGGTTAGTTTTAGGCACCAAACTACTTGGTTAGATTGTAAAAACATTATGCTTGAGGTTAAAATAACTACTGTTGTATGTACAGTGCCTTGCGAAAGTATTCGGCCCCCTTGAACCTTTCAACCTTTCGCCACATTTCAGGCTTCAAACATAAAGATATAAAATTTTAATTTTTTGTCAAGAATCAACAACAAGTGGGACACAATCGTGAAGTGGAACAAAATTTATTGGATAATTTAAACTTTTTTAACAAATAAAAAACTGAAAAGTGGGGCGTGCAATATTATTCGGCCCCTTTACTTTCAGTGCAGCAAACTCACTCCAGAAGTTCAGTCAGGATCTCTGAATGATCCAATGTTGTCCTAAATGACTGATGATGATAAATAGAATCCACCTGTGTGTAATCAAGTCTCCGTATAAATGCACCTGCTCTGTGATAGTCTCAGGGTTCTGTTTAAAGCGCAGAGAGCATCATGAAGACCAAGGAACACACCAGGCAGGTCCGAGATACTGTTGTGGAGAAGTTTAAAGCCGGATTTGGATACAAAAAGATTTCCCAAGCTTTAAACATCTCAAGGAGCACTGTGCAAGCAATCATATTGAAATGGAAGGAGTATCAGACCACTGCAAATCTACCAAGACCCGGCCGTCCCTCCAAACTTTCATCTCGAACAAGGAGAAGACTGATCAGAGATGCAGCCAAGAGGCCCATGATCACTCTGGATGAACTGCAGAGATCTACAGCTGAGGTGGGAGAGTCTGTCCATAGGACAACAATCAGTCGTACACTGCACAAATCTGGCCTTTATGGAAGAGTGGCAAGAAGAAAGCCATTTCTCAAAGATATCCATAAAAGTCTCGTTTAAAGTTTGCCACAAGCCACCTGGGAGACACACCAAACATGTGGAAGAAGGTGCTCTGGTCAGATGAAACCAAAATCGAACTTTTTGGCCACAATGCAAAACGATATGTTTGGCGTAAAAGCAACACAGCTCATCACCCTGAACACACCATCCCCACTGTCAAACATGGTGGTGGCAGCATCATGGTTTGGGCCTGCTTTTCTTCAGCAGGGACAGGGAAGATGGTTAAAATTGATGGGAAGATGGATGGAGCCAAATACAGGACCATTCTGGAAGAAAACCTGTTGGAGTCTGCAAAAGACCTGAGACTGGGACGGAGATTTATCTTCCAACAGGACAATGATCCAAAACATAAAGCCAAATCTACAATGGAATGGTTCACAGATAAACGTATCCAGGTGTTAGAATGGCCAAGTCAAAGTCCAGACCTGAATCCAATCGAGAATCTGTGGAAAGAGCTGAAGACTGCTGTTCACAAACGCTCTCCATCCAACCTCACTGAGCTCGAGCTGTTTTGCAAGGAAGAATGGGCAAGAATTTCAGTCTCTCGATGTGCAAAACTGATAGAGACATACCCCAAGCGACTTGCAGCTGTAATTGCAGCAAAAGGTGGCGCTACAAAGTATTAACGCAAGGGGGCCGAATAATATTGCACGCCCCACTTTTCAGTTTTTTATTTGTTAAAAAAGTTTAAATTATCCAATAAATTTCGTTCCACTTCACGATTGTGTCCTACTTGTTGTTGATTCTTGACAAAAAATTAAAATTTTATGTTTTTATGTTTGAAGCCTGAAATGTGGCGAAAGGTTGAAAGGTTCAAGGGGGCCAAATACTTTCGCAAGGCACTGTACATACAGTAAATGTTCACAGTGTGTAGAGTATACTGTATATTTACAGTGAAAAACTATCATTTGCATCGCTTGTTAATTCGAGCTTGTTATAGCGATAATTGTGCATTTGACACTGGTATCTGCTTAAATCTGCATTTAAATCTGCTTTTGATGCTAAGCTTCCAATGTCTTTTCATTCTTTCTTTTTCAACCTCTTCAGGAAAAATAAAATCTATCTGTAAAGAAGACTACAACCTGAAAGCATGAAAGACCAAGAATATAGCATAGTCCCCTCAGGCAGCGGACTGCACTGAATCCAGCTCCTGTGGCAGGCCATGGCAGACTGTTTTACTGCAGTGTATACATATACATAAAATCTGTTAAATGTGAACATTATGCAGATAATTGCTTTCTATATGTTGTCCTTTGTGAGTAAAAGGATGTGGGTGCTTTGTGTGTGCAGGTACTGTGGGCGCTCAGTGCCTCCATCCATCACCAGTACAGACAACGTGCTGACTCTGCTGTTTGTGTCCGACTCAAGTATCGTCACTGAGGGATTCTCTGCCAGCTACGTGTCCATCAATGCCACCACAGGTACACAATACATTGTCTAGCCTGTCTTTGGTAAATACAGTGCCTTACAAAAGTATTCACCCCCCTTGGCATTCTTTTTTTCATTTGGACAATATGAAAAGGTAGTCATCAGATTTTAAGATTCTGCCAAAATCTTTTTCTCATCAGACTGTGGTGAGACCTTCACCTCCGCCACAGGGTCCTTCAGTTCACCCAACTACCCTGACTACTATCCCAACAATAGAGACTGTGTCTTCAAGATCACTGTACAGGTCAACATGCAGATTATGCTGAACTTCACCAGCTTTGAGTTAGAGGGCGCCTCTCCTTCTTGCAACTTGGATTTTGTGGAGATCAGGTAAGGAAAGAAGGTGATAGAGTTGGGCTGACTGTGTGGATCTTTTTCATCTTAGTCACAACAGTCTGTTGAGTTGATCCAGAAAAAAATTGAATGCCTTGCTTCTGTGTGCTGGCGCTTGAAATTAAGCAAAAAAAGATTCCTCCAAAGCCATTTTAATGAGATAGTATAGATACTAGCTACTGAGTCAAGGAGAAAGAGCTCATCAATTTGAAGTGTTTATTACTCAGATTTGATCTATCTGAAAGTTGATTTTTTTTTCCT
>CM077803.1:1472500-1480000 GCA_039737535.1 Lagodon rhomboides | reverse complement strand
CACAAAGGGGAGAGTGGCACAGGTGTCTCAGATGAGACAGGGGAGAGCCATACTGTTTTCAAACTGCTCCCTTTTTTTGTTTTACTTTCTATTAATAATTAATCTTATGTTGTGGACACTGCGAACCTTGATGCAAATAAAAGGATGTTGGAACTCAAGAGAGAAAGGCAGTGATTGTTTTAATTCAATTTGGAGCACGTCACAACCACAGCGATCCCCCTGAACAAAGGATGGCGTCTAGAAGCCGGTTGCTGGTTTAAATGCCGTCACAGATACAAAGTATGAGTAAATTTAGAGGGGAAGTGTACTTTCTGCAGCTTGTGTGTTGCAGTCTCCATCCTGTGGTGTTCAGAGGATAAGGCACTGAAGGACTGACGGACTGCACTCAGTGCTGGAAATACATTGTAAACAGAGGCTTTGACTGCGTTCCCGTCGCTATGGTTACGCCAGCTAGCACATTAATTTAGACGGTGAACAGACAATTTGACTGGAAATACTTAGTAGGTGTCCATATATCAGGGATTAATGGACACCCTGCAGCCAATCAGAATCGAGTATTCCCCAAGCCCATGGTATAAATAGTGTTAAAATGTACAACAACTGTGGTGGACAATTTAGACAACTTATTAGTGAGTAAAACAACTGAAATCTGCATAAAGAAAAACAAAGCTATAATAATTAGTATATACAGGGCACCAGGGTCTAGTGTTAAATCTTTCAGGGACTGGATGGAGGAAATGTTTTCAGAAATAAGTCAGAAAGTACTTTTCATTTGTGGGGATTTCAACATCGATCTGTTGAATCCAAATAAACGAACAGTGACTGAAGAATTCATCAACACAATGTACAGTATGAGCCTTTCTCCAAAAAAGAAACCAGTATACAGACAAATGAGGAAAAAAGGAATCAATGAACACACTAAAAGACGATTTACTGGCACAAAATTGGGAAATATTATATAAGGAAAAGGATATTGACAGTGCATATGAAGCATTCTAAGAATATTCTAATTGTCATATAAAACAATATAGCAGAAAACATAAACACAGAGATCATCCATGGATCACAAGGGGATTACAAAACAAAATTAAAATGCATTGTACAAAGATTTCATGATAGAGAGAACTAAAGAAGCCGAATATGAGAATAAATTAACTAATATTATGAAGAGAGGTAAAAAGGATTACTACAGTAAAAAAATTTAATTAAAAATGATGTTAAAGGAATATGGAATATATTAAATATATATAAATATTAAGTATTATTAGAAATGGTTCTAAACAAATAAGTTATCCTCACTATTTTAGTTGTTATGATAATTATTATTATAATATGGAAAAGTAGTAAAAACTTCAAACACACAATGGTGAAACGTGTGTAGAGTAGCAGGTATATTCTTATAATTTAGGTTTGTAACGGTAAACAAAATGTTAGGTTCAGTATGTTCCTTGATACAGGAGTCACAGTCCGGGATGATTTTCAGTACCTTGCCTGCCTTGCCTTGCCTGCGATAACAAAAGCAAGCAAATAAATAATTGCAGATTATAAAGAGGTTGTGTATCGAATTTATTCTAAAGTTACAGTAAATGGTAATGTTTTATGTCCTGATTTCAATGAGATGACAGTGACATTTTTAAGAGACCTTGTATTCAGGAAGCTTGTTCCACAGGTGGAGGGCAGAGAAATGAAAAGTGATTTTGAATCAGTTTCACCTGCTTTGGTGCAATTGAAAGTGACAATAGAGTGGGCAAAAGCAAGGCAACCCTCGAAAAGGGAGTGGGTTTGGATGTGCTGGCCACAGACAATTGCTCTCTCCTTATCCTTCCTGATGATTCTCCACTAGTTTTGTGTTCTGCTAGTGTCTTTATCACTACTGGTAGCGTGAGGCGATACCTGCAGCCCAATCAGGTTGCACAGGTAATCCAGCCCCTCCAGGATGGTACATCCATACATGCTGTCGCAGGAAGGTCTGCTGTGTCTCCCAGCACAGTCTCAAGAGCATGGAGGAGATACCAGGAGACCAGCTGTTAGAGGAGGAGAGCTGGACAGGGCCGTGAAAGGTCATCAACCCAGCAGCAGGACCGGTATCTGCTCCTTTTTACAAGGAGGAAAAGGAGGAGCGCTGCCAGAGCCCCACAAAAAGCCCTCCGCCAGGCTACTGGTGTGCATGTTTCTGACATGGTCATTTACCATTGGCGGTTGGTCAGTGATGGTCTGGTGAGGTATATCCTTGGAGGGTCGCACAGACGTCCATGTCATAGCCAATGGTACTCTAACTGCTGTGAAGTACCTAGATGAAATCTTCAGAGCGACTGTCAGACCTTATGCTGGTGCAGTGGGCCCTGGGTTTTTCCTGGTGCAGGACAAAAAGCCCGGCCTGATGTGAAGTGTGGAGGAACTGATGCCATTGATTGGTCCTCTCGTTCACCTGACCTCAATCCAGTTGAGAACCTATAGGGCCTTATGTCATGATACTGCTGATAACCATTTTACACATTCTAGAGTGACCTTTGATTGTAATCAGTCCACTCGGCACAGAGTGCTCACAAACACGGATTTAAACAAAATTGTTCAAAAAATCTTAGAAATAATTTGTGTGCATGTGTCGGTGTTGTTCAAACAGCCTAAAGAAGGTAGAAGCTGAATTAAGGAGGTGTGTATTGTTTTTGGCCTTGTAAATAAAGGATCTCAATACGTGCCAAGGCAATTTGTGATGTATGTAATTGTAGAAGGGGTGCGTTTTTGATTCATCATTTTGTCTTTGAATATTTATCAACTTAAAACTATTACCAGGTACAACCTCTTAATACTAAAACCTGCTCTAACAACCTACAAGCCACATGCTTTGTTAACAGTGCAGCATTGTAGATGCTTTTCACAGCAAACATTTTGACTTTTCGAAGCAGGATAAGCACAGGTGTGACCAAGAACGTCAACCATTTCTGAAAATACAAACAAACAAACAAGAGTTTTGCAAAATGCAATGCGATAGACCAATAAAAGCAGTTTTAAAAAAAAAAAATGTTTCCCTTATTTCACCATGTAATGAGTGTGTGTGTGTCTGTGTCTGTGTCTGTGTGCACGCGTGTGCGTTTGTGTATTTAGGTGTATGATGGTAACAGCAGCAGTAGTCCTGAGATTGCCAAGTTATGTGGCACTGGGCTGCCGAGAGTCATCAGCTCTTCCGGCCATCAGCTTTACATCAAACTCCGCACTGACAGCATGATCAGCACTGGAGGCTTCTTTGCATCATACACCACCAGTAAGAAAACACACGGGATACTGCTAGAGACTGAACATGCCATGTTGTACTATGTTTTGGTAGCTTTGGAATTTAAACTGTTGTCTTGCTAAAGTAAATTGGAGAAAATATACAGTATGATCCCAGAAAATATTGGCTGAACTCTGCAGAATCCAGCTGAGATAAACATCAAATTCAAATTACATTAGCTGTGAATTGTATTGTGTTCAGTGTTTGCTTGTTTTCGTTTTCAGAATGCCAAGATATGCTCATCTCAGGCCGGCACAGAGGGGTAGTGGAGTCACTGAACTTTCCCAACAACTACCCAGACAACTCCCAGTGTAGCTGGACCATCCAGGCCACCAGTGGAAACACTGTCAACTACACCTTCATTGCCTTCCAGCTGGAGGCCACCTCCAGCAGTTGTGGCTATGACTACCTCAAAGTAAACACATGCACACTCTTTAACAGTGTTGTACTAGTTGCAAGTTAATTTCATTTCACACAGATAAAATTGAAATTGTTCACTTTCATACTTCATAATTTTGAATTTTTAACTTGGGTTCAAAATCTGAAAAATGAATTAGTGCACATTAATTTCTTCACTTCTTTTTTCTTTTAAACATGCTTATCTGAGTTATTCTTATTCAATAGAATCGCCTATCCTTCTATACCCATCCCAGAACACTGTTGGGGGTAATGTGCTATACAAGTAACATGTTACAGCAATGTATCACTTTTAGCAGTAACAAAGAAATATTAACGCATTACTAATAGGATTTGGGTACAATTATAACATTTGCAGCCCACTCTGCAGAAAAAATGTTGCAAAGCAGTAAGTCCAAACTGTATGTGTCTCTACATTGCAATGTTAAATTTGGTTAGGTTAGATTTTCGGTTTTTCTCTTGTCACAATGCAGTGCTTAGGCTCTGGTTAGGTTTGGTCACAAAAAACCCTCGGCAGGGTTAGGAAAACATCATCTTTTGGCTTAAAAAACACAGTTGTGGTCGGCCAAAACACAGCTGTAGATGGCGTGCTTTCCCATCAAAAATACCTGTTGTTTGACATCACAAACTAGGCTGGTACTTGTCCAGTGTATCCAGTGGTTTCATGCTTACCAATGTTGAAATGCCATGGTCCCTTGTCAAAAATGTCGAGCGGTTTGCCACTTAGAAAAGTTGAAACGCAGTATAAAACTGTGGTTACTGGCTTAGCAGCCTTCTCGCTCCGTAACTCCACTATCATCACCATTGAAGATGGGAACTCAGCCCTGTGGCTGTCAGCCAGTCAGAGGCTGTGACTGACTTAGAGCCCACATTAGGTTATATAAGATCGCAGACTACTGGATTTATAAAGCATTGCAATACAATTGAGCTTATATTCTTTGATTGTTTGACATAAAACATAACACTCTTCCAATTTATAGTCTAGTCATACTTATGAGCTTTGTGAACTCTTGCAGGAGTAAAAAACACTCATGTTCATTTTCATCAGTTAGAAACAGTGAAATTCAGTTCCACCGAAAATATGAGCACGCTTATGCATAAAGCTGTTCTTCAAACATACCAACACTCACCCCATTTCCACGGTTGCATTACATTTATCGAGAATAGGTTAGCTTCCACAATATACTGATAATGTATATTCTTTGTTTTTATTATTTTCTACATTGTAGATCAATTCTGAAGATATCCAAATTAAGAAACATATGTAATTATGTAGTAAACAAAATATGATTTATTTATTGAGTTTTAAAGTGTTAAACAAACCATAACATGTTTTATATTTTATATTCTTCAAACTAGACACCTTTTGCTTTGATTACTGCTTTGTACACTCTTCTCTCATTCTCTCGATGAGCTTCATGAGGTAGTCACCTGAAATGGTTTTCCAACAGTCTTGAAGGAGTTCCAGAGGTGCTGAGCACCTGTTGGCTGCTTTGCCTTCACTCTGCGGTCCATCTCATCCCAAACCATCTCGATTGGGTTTAAAAACAAACAATAAAATCTTAAAATCAATCCTGAAGTGGACAGGAAGTGAGGCTGGAGTGATGTGCTCATGTTTTCTGGTCTTGATGGAAAGCCGAGCAGCAGCATTTTGCATCAGCTGTAATCAATGAAGAGATGACTGATTCAGCCCCACATACAGAGAGTTGCAGTAATTAAGCCGAGTCGTTACAAATGCATGTATGACTGTTTCAAAGTCTTTGTGGGGCACATATGGCTTAACTCTAGCTAATAGTCTGAGTTGGAAAAAGCTGGTTTTGACAACATAACTAATTTGTTTGTCAAGCTTGAAAGCACTGTAAATAATCACACCCAAATTTTTGGTAAATGGTCAAACGTAGGACCATAGAGGGCCAAAAGTGCCAGCACAGCCACCCAACCGGTCAGAATGTCCAAAGACAACAATTTATGTTTTGTTTCATTTAGACAGAGAAAGTTCATATCCAGCCAGGTTTTTAGATCACTCAAACAGTTGGTTTGAACATCGTCAGCAAAGCAATGAAAGGAGATGTTATATTTCTTAACAATGAAACACAAGGGCAGAAGATATAATGAGAACAGTAAAGGGCCCAAAATAGACCCTTGGGGCACCCCACAGGAGAGAGGGGCAACAGAAGAAGACAATTCACCAAGTTGAAAAGAGTAACACCTTTCTGACAAATACGATTTGAGCCATTCAAGGGCAGTACCCTTAATGCCCACACACTTTTCAGTTCAGTATAAAAAAAACTGACTGACAGTATCAAAGGTAGCAGTCAAATCTAAAACCACTAAAACAGCCAAGTTTCCTGAGTCAGAAGTTAAAAGAAGATTGTTAAGCACCCTTAAAAGGGCAGTTTCAGTCCTGTGGTAATGCTTAAAACCAGACTGAAACTTTTCACAACTACTAAAATCATGCAAGAAAGACTGCAATTGATTACAAACAATTCTCTCCAACTCTTTAGCTAAAAAGGGTAGTTTCCAAATCCGTCTGATTGTTCAGTCTGATTTTTCTTTTTTAAAAGAGGTTGCAGGCCTGTATGTTTAAAAGCAGAGGGAACACACCCTGTGCTAAGGGATGAATTCACCAGAGTTAAAATGCTTGACCCAACAGTGTTAAAAACGTCTTTAAATAAACAAGCAGGAAAACTGTCCTGAGGGCAGCCCTAAAAATAAATATGATTATTTATATCCTCAACATTTTAATGGTGATTTTACTATGCCATTAATAACTATAACTATATAACTATATGACAATGAACAAAAAAAAAACAGACGAAAATCCTGTTTGGAGCACTCTTAAAAGTTTGCAGAAAGTAAATTTGTCAATTACGATGACAGTTTTAAGGTAGCCTTTAAACTATGGGGAGTAGCATCAGACTAACTGTTGCTCAGTATCTTTGCAGTAGCTATCTTTGACTGTAGTGACTAGCTGTTGTTAACAAATTAGCTCAGTTAGTCTTGAACTAAGTAGCCCTACTCACTGATGGGAGTCTGCTAGCACTGCAACCTCAGAAGACAGGGGAGTCAACATGGTCATGGGAGCTCACTTGGACTGAACACAGCCACTGAGAAGGACGGATGCCATTTTGAAGAAGGAGAATACAGTATGGAGGGGATATAAAGTGAGTCCAATCCGGACTATGACACCAGGGAAGTATAGGGATAGGGGTCTAGCAGAGACAGGAGAGGCATGAAGCAGCAGAGGAGAGAGTCAGATGTCAGCAGTGTCCATGCAATTGAGTGGGAACTACTGAGGAAAGAAGTTGGAAAGAGGCCATCGGGCCCCCACTTTACGCTCCTGGCACACATCTGTTTTAAATAAATATAAAAACATTACTGCACACATCAGGTTACACAGGATACAAGCAAACATTGCACAGGATGGTTGCCCAGTGTGTAACCTGTATTAATATGTATAAATATAAAAATGTAGGATAGATACCTTAGATAAGTAGTGTAAAATAGTTGTGATGTTGAGGTGATGGGTTATGTTAACAGACGCATAACAGCAGTGTCACATTTAATGTGATGTTTGAGTTAAAGAGTGACTGCCGTGGGAATAAATGATCCTTGGTAGTGCTCCTTCTTACTTAGAAGTTGTGACAGACTTCTGCTAAAGGAGCTGCCTGAGGCCCCCACAGTCTCAGCTCCAATTATCCCTGTCCACTCGAGTGCAGCTGGTAGTGTTTTTATCTTTTGAGTTACTAGAGAGGATTTTTGTCAGCGCCATGGTAGCACAACTGTGCAAGATGCAGTTATGTAGGCCAAGT
>CM077803.1:1410000-1467500 GCA_039737535.1 Lagodon rhomboides | reverse complement strand
GTGAGGCTAAATGTATTTAAATAAAAAAAATAAAAAAGGTCACAGCTGCTAGCTTGTTAACGTTCCCTTAACAAACAGGTTAGTCTAGAGTAAATCACAACTTAGTCCTTAGACCCTCAATTCAAGTGAGGAAAGACTTGCCTCATTGAGAAAAAAAAAAAAAACCTTTTAACAGGGGGAAAAAAGAAGACGGAAGAAACCTCAGGAAGAGCCACAGAGGAGGGATCCTTCTACCAGGGTGGACAGTCATGCAATAGATGTCACATCTAGAACTGAATAGCAAAATTACAGTTTACAAATTGCACTGACAGAATATCTAATACAAATTATAATATATGTAAAGTGTGTGGATCCAGGAGACGCCTGAGCAGCATTACAAAGTGGTGCCCGGGCCACACAACCTCCTCTCCACCATGGTGACCTGGAAGAGGACAGGCCATACAAGATAATGAGCAGTAAAAAAGAAAAAAATCAGACTGAAGAGGCATCCAATTTTACAGAAATACAGATATAAGGAGATATTAAAACAGAGGGGAGTAATGATCTAGTAGAGCCCAGAGTATGACGATCCAGATCCGTCAGTATGTAAGGCAGCAGCAGCCAGGAGAGGTAGATGTTCCCAAGGGCCGTGGTCCATCATGAAGAGAGAGGAGGAGGAAGAGGAGGAGGACGATGAGGCTATAGAAGGTGGACAGTGAGAGAGCGACACAGTTTGCAGCTTGTGGGAAACAAGCTTGGAGTTGTCATTTCAGTAGTACACACAGTATTTCACAGTACACGCAGATAGTGGAGGGAAGGGGGGAAACATGCACCCAATGATAGTCTACATCTGGTAAGTCAGGCTAAAGAGTATCTAAACCCCAGAATTTGGTTGAGGTGCTTCTACCCTTGAAATAAAAAAAAAATGCTTCAACATCGGCAGGTCCAGGAGGCACAACCATCACACATAAATGCATAACGCAAATAAATACATAACACATCAGCAACACACAGCAACTACTACCTAAAACTCCTGTTGGAAAATTGTAGGCATAACAAAAATATTAACTGCCAACATGTTTTTCCTGATGACTGTGACTATGGGTCATATTTAACTACTCAACAGATGGCTTATACATATGATGTTTGTCAAGTGGTTGTCAAAAGATCATTTTTCAACTTGAGAAAGTCGCAGTTTTTCTGTAAAATTCAAATAAAATGTAAGACTACAAAAATACGTAATTAGAAGACTTCACACCCAACAGTTGCGTAAGTGACATTGTTATGTTAAACGCTTTCCAAAACTCATAACTAAAACCGTAGAGCCGGTCCCTTATATTGACTTTCTCACAGAACAGTCTCCTTTTACGTAACTTGTCAGTATGGCCAGATTTAATGTGATTTTCATCTTTTTAAATACTTTTTCTGTGCCAAGGTTACAGCCACCTTGTGTTGTGTTGGTGATATATAATGAGCAGCACGAAGTAGTTAAGAACCAGCTGTGCTCGTACATCCAAAAATGATATGTATAATTATTGTCAGGTTTAGATGACACCTTTGCACAAGTAGTTTGAACAATCTGAAATAAAGTATTTGGTCCCCTGTGACTGGTTTGTGTCTCTCCAGGTTGTGGAGGGGAGTTGTCTGCTCCCAGTGGCTCCTTCAATAGCCCAGACTACCCAAACAGATACCCAGAAAACAGGGAGTGTATCTGGTATATCACCACATCAGCTGGCAGCAGCATCACACTTACTATCCATGAGTTTGACGTGGAGTTCCACCAAGACTGCAACTATGATGTTTTGGAGGTAAGTTATGGATTTATGGATCTATCTCTTCCTATTTAGTTTGGCTCAAAACATGCAAAATAACGCAATATGGCTCATTGGTGCATCACAATTAAGTGAGGAAGACACCACACTTGAAAACCTACCTGCCACAAGTGTTTAAGAACTGGATTTTTTGTTTTTAGAAGAGAAAAGACTTAATTTATAAAGAAAATTGGTTAGTTTGAGTAATTGGTTAACCCCCCACCTCTGTTAAAGAGCAGCACACAGCCACTTTCTTGAGCTTTTGTATGGGACCTTTTGGGACTGTCCTAATGGGGCTATCCCCATTACGTTTGACTTCATCTTAGGTGTATGGAGGCCCAGATCTTTCAGCCCCTAGGCTGGCCAAGCTCTGCAGCACCACATCCAGCCCAATGCTTGTCTCCAGCACTGGAAACCTGCTCACAGTGCGCTTCAAATCTGATGCTTATGTCAGTGGTCGAGGCTTCAATGCAAGCTGGGCTGAAATCCAGGGAGGTGAGTGGAAATTATTGTGCGCATGTCCATATGACATATACAGTCAAAGGTACGTATGTCAAAGGTCAAAGGTTTACATACGCATACACATACATACAAAGAAGATGTATATCATGGCACTCTTCAGTTCCAATTATTTCTACAGCTCTCATTTTTCTTTTACTTCCTCTGAGGGATTATGATTGATGACAACTTTTCTGGGCCCATTTTAAAAGGCTGTTTTTGAAACACTCATGAGACTCAGCCACAAACACTATAGTGGGAAAGTCTAAGGAGCTCAGCATTGATCTGAATCTTGATTTGAACAAGGACCATACTGACCAGCAATTTGTTCATAGGTGAGTGGTTGTAGTTCCATGTGTTGGGGCTGTTTTGCTGCCAGTGGATCTGCTGCTAAAGAAAGTAAATGGAATAATGAAGAAGAAGGATTATCTCCAAATTCTTCAGGAAAACCTAAAATTGTCAGCCAGAAGATTGGCTCTTGTGTAGTTGGGTGTTCCATCAGGACAATGATCCCAAACACACATCAGAAGTGTTAAAGGAATGTCTACATCAGGCTAGAATTGAGGTTTTGGTATAGTCTTCCCAAAGTCCTGACTTGAACCTCATTGAGAACATGTGGACTGTGATGAAGAAACAAGTCTGTGCCAGGAAGCCAACAAATTTAGTTGAACTTAACTCATTCTGTCAAGAGGAGTGGTTAAAAATTCAGCCAGACTACCAGAAGCTTGTGGATGGCTATCAAAAGCACCTAATTGAGGTGAAAAGGGACATTTAACCAAATATTAGTATTACTGTATGTACATTTTTGACCCAGCAGATTTTCAGAAGACCTATAATACATTCATTATTGAACCAAACTTTATGAATGTTTTAGTGACAAAGTATTATGTGCTCCCCTCATCCCATTAACAGAAAAATGAGAGCTGTAGAAATCATTGGAACTAAAGACTGCCATGATGTACACCACTGTGGGACTGCATTAGTACCATCATTTTATTTCTATAATACATGAGGTAAGATAATTAATAAGATAAATTAAATCCTCTTGGGAGCGCCACGCAGAGTGAAAAGTGCCCAATTGTCACATCAGACATAACCTAACAAAAAAGTAACTGCAAACATCCAAAATATGCTGGTGAACGTAGAAATCTTTCAAGCAAATGTGCTGCGAGTTAGTTTCACTAAACATTAATCTGCTCATTGACAATGAGTCATTTTATGATTTATAAGCCAATCACAAGGTTTTTGGATTAAGAGCAGCAAATTTTGAGACGTTCTCTGCCCATGGCATCTTTCTTGCTAATCCATTTTTAATTTATGGCTGCTCCTGGCTAATGGTTGGTCGCAGAAAACATTTCATTTTATTACTTTCATTACTGTTATCACCACATTCATACTTACATATAGGTAGAATAAATGAGAGACTAGCTGCATTGTTCTCTGCCAGCATCAGCACTCTTAGTAACCTTTGATTAACTGTCCTCCTTCCTGCAGGCTGCGGAGGCCCAGTCACTGCTCCATCAGGGGAGATCCATTCTCCTTTGTATCCCAACAGCTATCCCAACAATGTGGACTGTTCCTGGGTTATCAGTGTGGATCCCAACCACAGAGTTTTACTCAACTTCTCTGACCTGGACATTGAATATCATACCAACTGCTCCTGGGACTATGTGGCTGTGAGTGACTGATTTATAAAAACTTCATTTGTAGTTCAAAAGCACTCTGCCAAATCACTTTATTTTATGAATGACCTTGTGTTACGATGCGTGGCGTTACGATGCGTGGCGTTACGATGCGTGGCGTTACGATGCGTAGTGTTACGATTTGTGGCGTTACGATACGTGCCATTGCAATACATGACATTATGATTTGTTGCACTACGATACGTTGTGCTACGATGCGCTAAGATACGCCGAGTAACAATACCTTGAGTTACGATATGATATGTTTCATTATAATACAAAAAGTTGTGACTGTTGTGACAAACTGTGTTGTGATACAAGACATTAGGATACCTTGCTGTATGTTACGTTATGCTATGTTAGGTGACATTACATTGTGATACCTTATGATACATTATGATACATTACTATAAGCTGAGGTACAATACCTTGAGTCATGATACCTTGAGCTATGATACGATATGTTACATTATAATACAATACGTTACGATACATTACAATACATTGCGATTCGTTATGATACGTCATGATATGTTACAATACATTGCCTTATGTTGTGATATGTCACGATACGTTACAATACGTTACAATGTGTTACGACATACGTTACGATATGTTACGGTTGTGATGCGTTCTGATATGTTATACACTACGATATCATGGGTTACATTATAGTACATAATGATATGTCATGCTGTGTAACACATCAAAATGCCCCTCTGACCTGCTGAACAGCACCCTTTAATGGATAGAGTCTCTAGCCAGAGTCCGCAAATAACTCACTTTTAATGTGGTTAAAGTTTGGAAGTCAATAAATCAGCCTAGATAACGAATAATAATAAAAATGATATTATGTGGTGTCTCCAGCTGCTTTGTACTGTATGAAAAGCTTCTCCTTCAGTTCATGAAACCCCTGCAGGAGTGATATGGTGATAAATTCACTACTGAATAATCTGAAAATAGTCTTTATTTAAATTAAGTGCTAGCATAATTTTTTATGTAGCCTGTAAAAGAAACATTAACTTGCAATAGTGACACAGGGTGCAAAACAAAAAAAGTCTCTTTTTCTAAAACTTTGGATAAATACAGCCTCTTTGATGTCCCGTCAGGCGAGGCGACATAGATTTTCACACTTACCAACATCAGCGTCACACCCTGCACTGACACCTGCCTCTATGAGTTACAAGACTTTTTTTCTAAGAGTCAGGTATAGAGGCAGGTGCTTTTCAATAGTGCTTCACACATGACCATTGTAGCTGCACTCACTGTGTCACCTGCACCTTCGCCTGACTGAATGCAAGTTAGGCAGGCAGGTGTTCAAGGTACTGGTGTGCATGCATTTTGATACTTTTCACCCCTAATATGCATAGTAATTTGTATGGTTGTGTGTGTGTGTGTGTGTTTAGTGTGTGTATGAATAGGTGGACAGGAAAAATTGTAAAAGTCTGAAAAGCTCTCATTAATACAGTCTATTTACAATTGACCATACAAGCACACAGACTGCAGTGCTTGTTCATGTTGTACAGTTCATGCTACATAGTTTTCCTGATACCTTATGTGTGTCCCTCTGTAGATCCATGATGGTTCAACCATATCTTCTCCTCTGCTGGCCCATTTGTGTGGCACCAGTCCTCCTTCCCCTATCACCTCCACCCAGAACATCATCTATGTTCGCTTTAGGTCCGATTCCAGTCGCAGCCACCGCGGCTTCAGTGCTCGCTTCTCTTCAGGTGGGTTTCCTATAACCTCTCTGTTTAAGTCACGAGATCACGGGTTGAATTTCCATCCATGAGTCCTTTTAAGTACTGGATTTAACTAAGCATAGAGGTAAGAGCCTTCCATTGGATATTTAGTGATTAATATGTTTCAGCTGGCAACAAGTTATTTAACCCTAACTGATGCAGTGAGTAGCTTCTTATTTCTTAAACAACCATGTAGGAAGACATGCACATATTAAATATCGGTGTATTTTTTTCATATACAGTCTAACAGAGTTGTTGATTGGACAGATGATTGTGAAATAACGGGGCAGAGGGTCCAGCAGCCAAAGGACCACATCCCTGTCCCTCAGTGAAGACCAGTGCCATTGTTTGCTCCAGGTCCTGCTGCACCTGGCTCATAGAGGGAATGGGAGCTGACACTCTGAGTGTTTTCGTTTATGTTCAGCCTAAAATACATCCATGACTAATTCAGAGGCCAAATAAAAACCCTTTGCGCCGTGCACCTCACTTTCCTCCCATACTATCTGCCATTACTAGCAAAATGGCCTTGTGCTTTAGACCAATTGCTACAGACAGTCTGAACAGGGTCCCAGGAGATCACCTCAGAGTTACGTATCGGAGGACATCATAGAACTCAAAAACTAAATAGCAAGCGGCAGCATGAAGGAGTGAATGCGCGTCTCTTTCTACTCCCTGCCAGCTCTGCCCATGTTGAGGCTTTTTTTTTTGAGAAGCACTTGGCCAAACATCTGGAGTTCATTTACTCTTTAAGGACTCGTATATGAATTCTCATCCTGCAAGTCTCTTGCATGATGCATTAGCCACGTCACATTTCATTTCCCATTGTTGCTATTTCACCCAGCTCAACCTGCATGTTCGGGTGGCTGAGCGGTGGAAGATGCTGACCATGTTATTTTCTTTCTTTCTTTCTTTCTTTTTAACAGCTTGTGGTGCAACCATCACAACAGATGATATTGGTGGGGCCATCATATCGCCACGTTACCCATTACCATACCCACCCAATCAGAACTGTAGTTGGATCATCAGAGCACAGGAACCATGTGAGTTACCTTAGTCAGCCTTCAAACTAAAAAATCTTATTGTTGCATATACTTTTAACCTTTAACTGTTTTCTCTGTGGGCAGTCAACCATGTGACCCTGTCATTCACTGACTTTGAGTTAGAGATGACCAACTCCAACTGCTCCCATGATGCTGTGGAGATCCTGGATGGTGATAACTACCAGGCTCCTTTAATTGGTACTTATATATATGTTGTGTGTGTGTGTGTGTGTGTGTGTGTGTGTGTGTGTGTGTGTGTGTGTGTATCCATGTGTATGTATGTATACGTATGCAAGAGAGAGAGACAGAGAACAGACTGGATTTGTATGTCTGCACTGTCTGCTGTGTCAGATTATTTTCACCAAGGCCTGTTGTGTAAATGATCAGATGAGGTAATGGTAAACAGTGATACAGTATGTGATGACATTGTTAAGCTGAATACGGTTGAATGTAACAAGTCAACAACTTGTTCAATCAGTAAAATAATATGTAGCCTTAAATTCTAATGGAAATATGATGTAACATTTTGTCAGGACGCTACTGTGGCTCCCTCCCTCACCCTGTAACATCCTTCAGTAACTCTTTGGTCGTCAACTTTATCTCCGATCAGTCGGTCTCCAGAAAAGGGTTTAGAGCCACCTACTCAGCATCCACCTCAAGTAAGACATCCCAGGATGTACTGCTCTCGCACACACACACACACACACACACGCACACACACACACACACACACACACACACACACTCACACACACACTCACACGCACACACGCACTTAAAACTCATCGCTGCAAATTCAAACTCAGCCTCTTCTCATACACACAAACACTGATATTGACAAGATCTTCAAGACAACTGAGTATTTTCCCTTCTTCTGCTCAGGTTGTGGAGGAGATCTGGTGATGGAGAGTGGTGCATTTAACAGTCCGAACTATCCAGATGCTTATCCGCCTAATTTGGAGTGTGTGTGGACCATCAAGAGCTCACCAGGGAACCGCCTCCAGCTCTCATTTATGTTAGTCAATTTGAACATGATGGGTCATTCTTGGAATCACTTATCTGTGATGAAATATTCTAAACTTTAAGTTCACTTAGGAGCTTTTACTGGAGCTTTCAACAGTATCCAATAATCTTCTTTAGCAAATGGAACCTGCTCTGGTGTCATGACATGAATTAAGTTTTGTACTTCTGGGCATGACAAGTGATTGTGTATCCCTGTGTATGTTTGAAGATGATCTCTGGTGTCAGACGTGAATGTTCTCTAGTCTGTCCACTGACTCTTGATTGATGACCTCTTACCCAAAATTAGTGTGACCAGCTTTGGTCTGGTGTTCACAGACAGCTGATGTCTGTTTTCAGTCTTCATTAAGGCATTGTCCACGTTTTTTTTAAAGAAGGTAGCTTTTTCTGTGCATTTTGGCCTTTTATCCACACAGAAAAAGTTTTCTAGGGTTAAGATATTCAGAAACTCTGTTTTCAGTTTTGACATGTTATCAGGGAAAACAGAGTTCATTGTTTGTGGTGTGTGATTGAGCACCTCCATTATTTGTTTGATGTTGAAATGTAAGCTGTAAGCTCCTTTGTTTCTGTGATGCTGGACATATCCTCCTATGGTGAAGAAACACTGGGGTCATCTCAGAGCACTGATCTAGGAAAGTGACTAGGATATTGGTGCACTCAGACTGGCAAGACTCCCAGTCCCCACTTTCTTCAGTATGTCAGTAGCCTAACAGCAAGAGCTTTTTTCCAAGCTTCTGATTGGCTAACATGGCTTTTGTGTTAAGCTGTTGGCATGTTCCTGAGAGCGCTGCTATTGCTTTTGCAGTTACATTACAGTGGCGATTTTGTCGTAAACAGTTCTTGTGTGGATGGTTTTCTTAGAGAATGAAGGAGGAAAATATGTTTTAAGAAATACCTTTTAATGTTTGGAATTGGCATCACTTTAGATTCTGCACTGAAGACGAACCTGCACTTGATCAAATGCAAACTGAAATAAGCCCCCTTGTTTTTCATTGTTGTTATGTGTGAGCTACATTAAGGTTTCCATGTTGAGAGTGAGCAAACTGTAGCTTTGTTTGGCCCAGCAACATACCACTAACTGAAAGCAAAGTGAAGTTCACCCCTGTTCATTGTCATCCATATGCCATGTTTAACTGACAGTCTGATTTGCATCAGAAAACTTCCGCCGATTGTTTTCAGTGTAAAATCCCACACACCTGCAGTGTTTTAAACACTAACAGCAGTTTTCAGCAGTTGCACCCTGACTACTATTTCCAAGAGGTGTGCACCTTTAAACCTCGCACAGTGTGGTCAGGGGAGTTTCACTGCCAGCCATTCCCATGAGCAGCAAAGAGAGGAAGACAGAAGAAGAAGGTGCTAAGAAAGAGGCCTATCCTGCCACAACGCAGAAATGCTAAGGGCTGCAACTATTGCAACTCTATTACTGAGTGAAGTGAACCCTGGGTTTAGAATATTTTAGCACAGTCAGTTAGTGTTTAACATTTTTTCTTTGATCAGTAAATTGTGTTTAAAAGGTTTTAATAATTAAATGCTCATCCAGTATTTGCACTGAAATACTGGATGACATACTCTTCTGGTTGTTTAAAAGACAATAGCACAAATGATGATAATTAGAATATCAAAAAAACTAAGAAAAAACATGAAAACAGGATTTAAATTAAAAGACAGATTTTTGAATGTGATCATCAAATTTTCCTGTAAGAAGAGATAAAAAGGTGAGAAGGTAATTCTGGGTCACAGTGTGGTTATGTTATTTAGTTTGCCGGTATATTGTCACAGTTTTCCAGACAATTTGCTCTGTCTATTTATAAATAGAGCCAACAGAGCCAGTATCTCTGTTTTATGATCACAGAACTCATTTGAAGGCCATTGAGGGTGCAGTCTTGTTTATTTTGAAAGCCAGCCTTGTAAACCTGAACAGATGTAGTAAAAACAAACTAAGCCAGATAATGAAGATTTCTAGCAAGATGACAGGTGCACATTCCATGTTTTACTTATTATTCATACTTGTAAGTAACAGTCTTGTATTTTGGTCAGTATCTTTCACCTGCAGGGAGACTCTGGCTGTCACAATGACTACCTGGAAATCAGAGAGGGCAACTCCACTGGCTCTCTGGTTGGTCGTTTCTGTGGAAATTCGCTGCCTTCCAACTACACCTCTGTGATTGGTCACATCCTGTGGGTTAAGTTTGTTTCCGATGCATCAGTCAGCGGAGCAGGATTCAGGGCCACCTTCTCACACTGTGAGTGTCTGTGTACAGTATGAAGACAATTCACCACTGTCTTTTATACACTGAGCAAAAATAATGCCTTCTATGTGACTTTTTAGTGCGCACAAGAAGAAGCCTTATCTCTCCTGTATTCTGAGCACAAATTTGTTAAAGTCAATGTTAGTGAGCATCTCTCCTTTGCTGATATTCCATCCACCTGACAGGTGTGGCATATCAACAAAATGATTAGTGCACAGGTGTGCCTAGTCATGCAGGGACCAGATAGCTCATAGCAACAGCCTCAGTACCCCATACTCCCGCTGTACCTCTCACAGTATTCCCAAGTGGACACAGTTGTAGGCCTTTTCCAAGTCTACAGAACACATGAAGACCGGAAGAGAAAACTCCCCAGCAAGCCTGCAGGGGTAAAGAGCTAGTCCACTATTCTACGACCAGGACAGAACACATATTGTTCCTCCTGAATCCAAGGTTTGACAGTCAGTCGGAGCCTCCTCTCCAGCAGCCTGCAATAAACTTTTCCAAGGAGGCAGAGCAGTGTGATACAATGATAACTGGAGCACACACTTTGGTCCCCCGTTTTGAAAATGGGAACCACTACCCGATCTGCCACTCCAGAGGTACCATACCTGACCTCCACATGACACTTAAAATGTGTGACAGCCAAGACAGTCCAACAATGTTTTTCAACAGGACCCTGGGCCAACCAAGCCCAAAAGGCCTCCTCCTTCAGTTTGATCACCCCCCTCACCGCTGGTGTCCACCAGCAGGTTCTTAGGTTGCCACCCTGACAGGCACTGATGACGTTCTGACCACAGCTCCTAGCAGCCACCTCTACAATGGAAGCTTTTAATGTGGCCCATTCTGATTTCATGTCACCGGCCTTTATTAGTCCCGAAATATGTGCATCACAGCAGCCAAAGGGCAGTTCAATATAACAATGAACAGTAATAATAGTAAAAAACAAAAAAATCTAATTGATAGGTAAGAAGAAGAGCTAGAGCAGAAATAGAAATAGAACCCTATATACATAATATGTCCAAACATAAACAGTGACGTGCACAGAATTCCAGTAATACAACAATTGTTCCTCACCCCCCTCTATGTTTCCCCATTGCTGCTTTTGTGAGCATTAAAGTCCCCCAAAAGGACTGTGGAGTCCTCAGGTGGAGCCCCTTACAGGATGCCACCCAAGGGGTCAGGATGCACAGGTCCTTGCTCTCTGCCCAATACACATTGTGTCCACGATTTTGACAGAAAACAAAAGGCTACTTGCACCTTCAGTGCCAGACACTGTTGGACCCAGCAGCCTCAGTACTTGGGCCCTTGTGAGGGCTAGTCTACTGGGGACCTCAACATGGCAGCTACCCTAAATAGACCTGATGCACCTTAGCTGAAGGCAGTCAGAGCTTCTAAACTTTAACCTGGAAGTAATACAGACATGAAAACCGGCTATGCAGCCTCTGATAGACTGAGGATTTGTTTTCCCCAATCTGTATTAATGCTATTGGTAAAGATGTTGAATTTCTGTACAGTACACAATATATGCTGTATAGGATAAGGCTTAAAGTGCTTAAAATAAGCCCTATTTGTAACAGCTGTAGCATTAAAGTAATGTGTACATGACTGCATCATTAAAAATTATAATATCGTCATGATAATATATTATGTATGGTAATGTATTACTCTGAAGTAATATTGGTGTATTACTTCAGAGTAAATTTTGGTATATTTTGATGTTACTACATTTGAACTTGTGCTTACAGTAAGTAGACTTTTTTATCTCTTCCTGGTTCATAGATGTGAAATAAATAAAAAAGTACAATCTTGAAGGAGTAATTTAAGCTTTTGTTGGATTATCATACTGATGTCATTTTTTTGTGTTTGTAATTTGTGTTTTGCACATATCTGTTTATTTATTTGTTAAGTTCTATTTAGTCAGGAGAAAACACAAAATGAGAGAAAATGATGAATCTAACTTTGACTTCCATTCTGTTTCCTAGTGTATGGTAATGATCTGATGGGGGACTTTGGACAAATAGCATCCCCACTTTATCCAAGAACATATCCAAATAATGCCAACTACCGCTGGACCATAACTGTGGAAGGAGACAGCTTTATCCAGATACAATTCTTGGATATGGACGTAGAGGACCTGTATGACTGTTACTACGACCAGCTCAAAGTAAGATTCTGTGTGCTTGGAAATCACACTGTATCCTTGATTCATCCTTTTACAATTACAGTCAGAATGTTTGCACTGTTGTGTGTTAAGTGTACTGAAATGCAAAACATTTAAATTTGAACTTCATGCAACTGAGTCATATTGGTCCACCGGCTGCTTTAAAATGGATCCAGATGCATCAGACTAATTGCACATCAAGATGCAAATCAATTGTTGGTCAGTTGACGGTATATGAAATCAAACTGAAGGAGGAAGCAGCATTGAACGGGCCTTTATATCCACGCTTTCCTTGAGGGGAGGGACAGCCGGGGCCTTATTGCTGTAGCCCGGCTGATCTGGTTTTGAATCTTAATAAAATGAATACTTTGTGAAGGAGTTCAATATCACCTTGGGGCACTAGAAAACAGGCAGTGATGTGTAGAACGCACAAAGGTAAAGTAAAAGAAAGTAAATTCTTATTATTTTATAAATCAAACAATGCCATATGTGGCTTGCTTCCTGTTACAAGTAAGTGTTTCTATGACTATGACTCATGAATGACCATGGCTAGCCAGTTAATCATAAAACCATATGAATGTTGAGTGATGAACGGGCCCTCACCCCCCCACGCTCTTCAGGGTGTGTGGCAGCTGTGGTCCAGCTTCCAGACTTTGACTGTATGACACACATCTGAATTTTGGACATTGCAATCAGAGTCACTTTCTGTGTCCACAATGTGGCGCTAGATAACACTCAGTAATTGCACATCAGGTTTATGTTTGTTAAGTGTAGACCACACCATGAAAATCAAACAAAGTTTGATTGCAACAACAGGCATACTTGTTGTCAGTAGGTGGCGCAATGACTTTACCTCCTAATTTGCATGCAGCTGTAATAAAACATGTGAATTTTGGGGAAGACTGGACAATATAAACTAAAGTTGGATTCCAAGAATTTTTTGTTGGTCTAGGTGAGACAGACGTGTACTAAATGTAATATGTCTATGTCTAGGTAAAACTATCTCACTAACGAGAGCTGCCCTGTAAGAGGTGATACATTTTCACCAGATATGATGCACGTGAAAAGTATCATGAGTTTAAGAGCACCTTTAGGCCCTCCAGAATTCTTTTTTTTTTTTTTTGCAGGGAAAGAACTGAAAACTAATTCCTCACATTTCATGAGGGTCCTCACATGGTGTAGTGTTCCGGCCCTCATTAAACCTGCCTGCTAGTAGCACTGAATGGGCCCTTGCAGCCCTGTGCACATAGGGTTGTGCTGCAGCCGCACGCAGCATCACCGAGCATGAAAGAGTTGACATACCTCTGAAACACTCACTAATTACGTAATGTTAGGTTCAAGTATATCAAGGGTAAACCACACAGTGTTAAATGAACAGTGTGTCATGTAGTGGCATCTAGCAGAGCAAACCTGACAGAAATGGAATATCATTTTCATAAGTGTGTTTTATTTAGTGTATAATCAACCGCAAATAAGAGTTGCTGCGTTTTCATTACCTTAGAATGATCCGTTTAGATCTAAATTCGGAGCGGGTCTCCGTCCACGATGGTCGCCATATTGCACCCCATGTTTCTACAGTAGCCCAGAATGGACAAACCAGGCACTAGTGAGGGCCTTTCGTGTTTCCCATGGCCGCTGGAAATGATTGGGTTGGAATATGAAGATAAGCGGCTGCTGTTTCTTGCTAAACATTTTGTATTGTGAGAAGTTTGAAACTAGTAAAACTTGCTGCCTGGACTGCTGTTTAGGGGCCGCTAGCATGCCATTTTGCCCCAGCCACATGCAAGACCCTCTTTTCTCTTTTCATTTTTTTTGGGCACCTTTAGGTCCGCAATAATATGACTCATTCAGGAGAACACTAATAAATCCTTGCATTTCATGAGGGCCTTTGCAGGGTTAAGGCTTGGGTCTGTAAAATTACACCACATATTGGAAAGGCAGCCCTAAAAGTCAGGAAAATGGAGTGTTATTTGGACTGACAATACAAGTTGCCAAATATGTGACCACCGTGATACGACATTGAGAAAGACACTGTCAGGCCATACAGTGTCAGTGGACATATACAGACATACAGAGAAAATGTCATAGACCAGGGTAGACAGGCTGTGTACAGGGTGCACACAGAAAACAGTGTGTAGACAGATATCTTTTTTTTTACTACACTACACTACACAAATATGCAGAAGTAGGAGCATTATTATTATACTATCTTCCCTAAAATTCTATACAAAGAACAACAAGAATTTAAGACAGTCAGAAAGGGACAAGCTCAAATACCTGAAAAACACGTGCTGCATCGTAACAGCTAATTATCTGGCCTCTTGCTACAACCCGAGGGACATTCATTGAATACTTTAAATCGTGATTGTCCTTTTTGTGTGCTCGAAATGACATTTACATTGTTTGTTTGTTTGTTTGTTTGCTTATAATTGACTTTCATATTTAAATGAAAATGGTTATCACTATTATTAATGTTGATATTTGTTTGGTTTGGCAGTATAAGCACTGTCTTTTCATGCCAATATAGCTCATTGAATTGAGATAACAGGCCCTGGTGAGAGCCAGGTGGTGGCGACAGCTCAGGGAGGGTCCACTGATATGATAATGCCTCCATTCTGCCCTGAAAATCATGTTACTTTACAGATATTTGATGGCCCCACTGTTCATTACTACCCCATTGGGACATTTTGTGGGCTTGCCCTGCCTCCTCCTCTAAGAAGTACTGCAAGCACCATCACCCTGCAGTTCCAGTCAGATTCAGTGGTGGGAGGACGAGGCTTCCTTGTGGAATGGACCGCTGTGCAGGACTCTGGACCACCGCCAACTATCCCACCAGGTCAGACAAAACAGTTTATCCCTTTAAGCCACTGTACATACAACCACATTATATTAAAAACGTGCATATTTCACGGTACTGTACATTCAAAAAGATAAGTGGAGGCAAAGAAGATAGCAACGTAGTACTGCTCGAGTAAGATAGTGCAGGCTTTAGCTTTATACTGTTGGCTCATTATTTGAAGAAAAAAAATCCAGCAATATTCACTATGTGTACCATATAAGCTGTGCTGTTACAACAGGAGTTTTTATAAGCCCGATATTGTGAGAAATGACACCAATTTTGTGTCTGCCTTACTTTTGTGGAAAGCCTCGATAAGTTATACACCACATCTGGTCTTCTCAGGGAACAACAAAACCCTTTCCCAGTTATGTTTAACATTCATTGAAGTCTAATCATTCGTTCATATATATTCGTAATGAGGTTGACAATATTCAGCTCAATGCTACATAATGCAGTTGAATTAAATAATTTAAACAAACAACTTTTGAAATGTGGCTCTATATTCAGCAAGACGACTATAGCTGCAAAACAGGCTACAATCTAATCCCTCTAGGGAATAACGCGCTATAAAAACTGAAAGTGATAGTTGGGGTCTCAACATATCATCAGCCACCAAACCGACATTTGATGTTAGAATAGCATCAACCTTCGGGGCGCCCATGAGCTCAGTTGGTAGAGCAGTTGTCTCATATGCAGAGGCAGTGTCCTCGCTGCAGGGGTCCACCTGTGGCCCACTGCTGCATGTAACCCCCCTCTGTCTCATCCTGTTTCCTGTCATCTCTAAGCCGTCATATCAGTAAAAGCCATAAAAGCCCCCCCCAAAAAAAGAAATTAAAAAAAAGGATAGCATCAACTCCTTTAAGTGTACAATTTTTATTTTCTGGCACTTTAGGCGTCAAACTGTTGATACTGATTGGGTCCAAACTTAACAATGAATAATTTTCAATTAATTACCTATGTCTGTATGAATTACCATTCCCCCCCCCCCCCTCTCTCTCTCTCTCTCTCTCTCTCTCTCTCTCTCTCTCTCTCTCTCTCTCTCTCTCTCCTCTCTCTCTCTCTCTCTCTCTCTCTCTCTCTCTCTCTCTCTCTCTCTCTCTCTCTCTCTCTCTCTCTCTCTCTCTCTCTCTCTCTCTCTCTCTCTCTCTCTCTCTCTCTCAGGTGCATGTGGTGGACTGCTAATGACGGGGGAAACTCCTGGCTTCCTTTATTCTCCTGACTGGCCTGAAAATTACCCAACTAACCAGGAGTGTACCTGGTTGATACGTTCTCCAGACTCAACTGTGGAGTTTAACCTCTTGTCTCTGGACATGGAGGACTACCCTATGTGCTACTTTGACAGCCTTGTCATCAGAGATGGTAAGCATGTGTAGGTAGCTGAAAATCTGGTATTTACTTTTATTTTAATGGTTTTACACATCAAAATAATCCTGTGTTTGGACACATCAAGAAATATCCTTTTTATAAATGTCATTTTCTAAAAGTCCGTGTTGAACTGAGGATGTGGAATTCAGAAAGAGGGCTTATAGAGAGTGTAGGATCTAGTGTTTTTGGAGCATGACCTATATATAGGGACTAAATGACAGGATGTTGATGTCACTTTTTGTCCTCTTGTATCACAAATCACACTTTGAAAACAGAATAGTATTTATTGTGTCGCATATACACTACCAGTCAAAAGTTTGGACACACCTTCTCATTTAATGTTTTTTTCTTTATTTTCAGGACTATGTACATTGTAGATTCTCACTGAAGGCATTAAAACTACGAATGGACACATGGAATTATGTAGTAACCAAAAAGTGTGAAATAACTCAAAACATGTTTTATATTTTAGATTCTTCAAAATGGCCACCCTTTGCTTTGATTACTGCTTTGCATACTCTTGGCATTCTCTCGATGGGGTAGTCACCTGAAATGGTTTTCCAGCAGTCTTGAAGGAGTTCTCAGAGGGTTGAGCACTTGTTGGCTGCTTTGCCTTCACTCTGCGGTCCATCTCATCCCAAACCATCTCGATTGGGTTTAGGTCAGGTGACTGTGGAGGCCAGGTTATCTGGCGCAGCACTCCATCACTCTCCTTCTTGGTCAAATAGCCCTTACACAGCCTGGAGGTGTGTTTGGGATCGTTGTCTTGTTGAAAAATAAATGATGGTCCAACTAAACGCAAACCGGATGGGATGTCATGTCGCTGCAGGATGCTGTGGTAGCCATGCTGGTTCAGTGTGCCTTCAATTTTGAATAAACTCCCAACAGTGTCACCAGCAAAGCAACCCCACACCATCACACCTCCTCCTCCATGCTTCACGGTGGGAACCATGCATGTAGAGACCATCCGTTCACCTTTCCTGCGTCGCACAAAGACACGGCGGGTGGAACCAAAGATCTCAAATTTGGACTCATCAGACCAAAGCACAGATTTCCACTGGTCTAATGTCCATTCCTTGTGTTTCTTGGCCCAAACAAATCTCTTCTGCTTGTTGTTTTTCCTTAGTAGTGTTTTTAGCAGCTATTTGACCATGAAGTCAGTCTCCTCTGAACAGTTGATGTAGAGATGTGTCTGCTACTAGAACTCTGTGTGGCATTCATCTGGGCTCTAATCTGAGATGCTGTTAACTTGCGATTTCTGAGGCTGGTGACTCAGATGAGTCACTTATCCTCAGCAGCTGAGGTGACTCTTGGTCTTCCTTTCCTGGGGCGGTCCTCATGTGAGCCAGTTTCGTTGTTCAAAGTTTTTGCAATTTTCCGGATTGACTGACCTTCAGTTCTTAAAGTAATGATGGAATATATGAATATGAATATGAATATGAATATGAATTCTAACAGTTGTCAAATAGGGCTGACTTCTGCACATCACAACCGATGGTCCCAACCCCATTAAGAAGGCAAGAAATTCCACAAATGAACCCTGACAAGGCACACCTGTGAAGTGAAAACCATTTCAGGTGATTACATCATGAAGCTCATTGAGAGAAGGCCAAGGGTTTGCAGCGCTGTCAACAAAGCAAAGGGTGGCTACTTTGAGGAATCTAAAATATGAAACATATTTACAGTTATTTCACACTTTTTTGTTTACTACATAATTCCATATGTGTTCATTCATAGTTTTGATGCCTTCAGTGAGAATCTACAATGCAAATAGTCCTGAAAATAAAGAAAAACCATTAAATGAGAAGGTGTGTCCAAACTTTTGACTGGTAGTGTGTGTAATGCTCACATTGTTTACTGATCAAATCCGGCTGCATAGCTGTTAGAAAAAAGGGAAAACTGACAGTATTTTGCTCAGTTGGTAGAGCGGGGGTCCCATGTGCAGAGGCCCTGGGATCGAGTCCCGGCCTGGGGCTGGGGCTGCATGTCACTCCCCCTCTCTCTCATCCTGTTTCCTGACAAATCTTCAACTGTACTATCAATAAAGCCATAGAAAGGCCAAAAAATATATACTTTAAAAGAAAAAAGTGAAAACTGCAGTATGATGTCACTTACTGGGATAAAGTCAGCTTTGTATTGGTATTTACATTAAAGAACCACAAAAGGTTATCTGAGTTTAAGCCCAAAAACGGCTATAATGTTTTCAAATGCATGTCTGACAACATTTATACTAACAATCAAATTCTGCAGATATAATAAATGGGTCAGGTCAAAAAATTTTTTTGTTATTTATTAGCAATTAATCTATGTATATTAGATATGTATTACATTAGTAGTATATTGATATTGTATAGGTGTTGTGGATTCAATTTATGATTGTGTTTTTGTGTCAGTTTTGAGGTTTCATGAAAACATTTTCAAAAAGAGGAAGAAGAACAGAGTAAAGACAAAAAAGCCTTTTCTGTAGAGAAGTGATTTAAACCATCACCACGAAAAACCATGAGCCAAACCTGTATTGAGTCACTGGTATAACTTTAGTGACAGCCCCATGTTGATGTGGTAGGTCTCCTTGGTCTTCTTTACGTCAAATTATTTTCTTTTGTGTTCTCAGGTGCAACTAGTCTGTCCCCCATTCTGGCTACTGTATGT
Organism: Lagodon rhomboides; assembly: GCA_039737535.1. Lineage (NCBI taxonomy): Eukaryota > Metazoa > Chordata > Actinopteri > Spariformes > Sparidae > Lagodon > Lagodon rhomboides. The sequence continues at coordinate 1,448,465 of CM077803.1, read as the reverse complement.
GGTCGGCATATTCCAGGCTCTTTCCACTCAACAGGAGATTCCATGTTCATTCACTTCTCCTCAGACAGCAGCATCAGTGGCCGAGGCTTTAATGCTTCCTACTCCAGAGGTCAGACACCAGACATATGTATTTGTTTCTCTCAGTTTCTAAATCAAATCCAGACTAGCCAGTGTTAATCAGATAAAGGCAGGAATTGCTCTCTACAGTGTACAGCAGCGACTTTGACACAGTGAATGCTATTGTTTTGGTTCAACCACCTACAGGTCTAGTGCACAACCCGTGCCTCACCCTCCCTAACTACTAAAACCCAAAAACACGAATGGCGCTCTTCAGAGCCAGTGTTTGGTTTGTCCACTCTGGGCTACAGTAGAAACATGGCAGTGCAACATGATTGACTCTAAAAGATGAGCTGCTCCCTCTGTAGATATAAAGCACAAACACACAAACAAATCTTAGTTTCAGGTAATTGTATGCCAATGAAAATATACATAACTAGAATAGTGCTCAGTCGAGTGCATGCCTCCACCAAGACCCAACAGTCCTCTTTTGTACTCATACACACCAGCCACCTAAATATGCCTGATGTTCTTCATCAAGATCCATGCATTATTCTCTGAGTAATTAATGAAAATGTGGAAAAACACCCTTATTTCACACTGTTAAAGAAAGAGAGAAAAAAATTCCTGTATCCATCCTTTTTCCTGATCCACACCAAAAATTAATGGGGTCTATTCTGGTGTGAATCCGAAAACCATTCAGCAGTTTTTGTGTAATACTGCTGACAAACCAGTGGACAGGGGAGAGAACATAGCCTTCTTAGCAAAGGTGAAAATAAAGCCCTTCAGTAGAGTGCTCTCATGGACTCAACCATCAGAGACTCCAGGAGGTTACTGGCTTTGCCAAGAAGTACTTCCACCACTCAACTTCCTGGAAAAATACACATTTTTTTCAAGTCATTTGTTTTTGTGAGTAAACAAACAAGATATAGTACCTTGAAAGTGGAGAGAGATTCTAGAGAAAAATCAACGATAGTTGAGTTTCATTCCACGGTCGTAGAACCTGATGCTGCCTTGGACTGGACCCCTCAACCCAAAGCCTTGGTATTTAATGACTTTAACGACTTTCTTCTACCTACCAGTCTTTTCAACTATCTTTCTTCAGAATAACTTAGTCGGCCTTTATTTAATGAAACTCCCCCTCCTTCATGTAGTGATGAACTGTTGCCTGAGGCGGTGGCCACTGCCCGCTGCAGGGTGAATAACAACTACAGTAGTAGCACAATAATAAATCACAGATGTAAAAGGTTATGTTACGGATTGGCCCATACCTTTTTAAACAATGCTGGTGTAAAAAATGGTGTCTTATCTCTTATAGTGTCTTATCTGTGTCTTATATGGCATCTTATCTCTTATATTGTGTCTCCGGTGAAGGAGACACAATATAAGACACTGACATTATGTTTGTTTTTATAAAGCTAAGTTTTTCCCTGGCAAGTGGTGTACACATCTTTCAAGGCCTGTTTCGTGCATGTGTCATATATGAAACCTCAGGGCTCTCTACCTGGTGTCAGTAAGTCTAACTGCAGCATTTTAGACAAGATGCAGATGTGATGATCGCTGACTCCCTCATAGAGAAAGTAATGTTACAGTTACTAACTCAACAACTCACAGAATAGAGCAATTTTGAGTCACAGAGTCTGTGGTCTTTCTTCACAGGAGACAAAGAAGTAGCCTAAATTAGTTACTGTTTATTGTGTTTGTAAAATTTGTTTACCATCAATAAAATGTTGTCTTATTTCATAAAGTTAGTGTAAATGGTGAAATCAGTGTAAACAGTGTATTCAAACAGCTGCTTAATGTTTGCAGGTAAGACGAACTTTAGACACAAAAGCAAACACACTTTTTACAAGGAAGGAAACAACTTAATGTATTGCATTCAATGCCGAATTTATAGAAAGTGAAGAATGAGTGAGAATTTGCTGTAGCTGTCTCTCAGGTTTTTATTCAAAGTTTTTCCCCAACCACCAACAAGTGAAACAATGAAACCAGCTGTAACAGACGGTGTTTGCAGCTTCACACTCTAGAAAATATATTGGGTGAACACAACACATCTTTACTCTCATTTAACTTGATAAAAGTTCTTGGTCATCCAAGTATTTAAAATCCATTTGAAATTGAATGCTGGACAGAAACATTATAAGTCCTATCTTATTCTTTTTCCATACATTTTCCTGTCATGCTCTACTACTGCTACTACTCTTCAACAGTAAAAATCATGCTGTATTCATAAGACTAATGCTAAAACTTCTCTTTTCAGGTTGCGGTGGCCTACTGCATGTGGACAGGGGTGTGCTGAGTAGTCCCTTTTACCCTGAGAACTACCTGTCTGGTCTGGATTGTAGCTGGCATGTAATGGTGACGCCTGGCTTCAGGATTTCTGTGACTTTTCAGAGCCCCTTCCAGATTCAAGGCTATGGAACTGGGTGCAGCTCAGGAGACTACCTGGAGGTAAACAGCACATGGATGGCAAACTCTGTATTATGAATATATTATGATTAAAGTTATGTAACCAGACCCATACCTCTACAAGTAACAGTTTAGTTTTGTACGTCAGCATCAACACAAAATCCCCACATAAATAACAAGACATTAACAACATTCAAACTATTCCTGTGCACACTCTCAAACTGCTCCATGAACATGAAATAATTATATAAAACTGGATATAACCTGCCATCTTCTGATCACAAGCTCTCTTCTCTAACCATAGGCCTATACCACCCTGAATTACAAGTGTGAAACCACCTCAAAATGTGAATTAGAATTAAGTTTATATTGCATAACACTAGTCAGGTACAACAACTTCATTCTACTTTCGCTTCTCTTTGTCCGAGGATTTGGACTATTGATGATCAGTTGGTAAATTGCTTCTTCCATTACTCCCACTTATTCATTCACTGCTATCGCCACAGCTCAGGAATGGTCCGGATGGTTCATCTCCACTGCTGGGGGAACGTATTTGTGGTTCAAGTCCGCCATCCCTCCTCCAGACTACTGACAACCACCTCTTTGCTCACTTTGTGTCTGATGCTACTAATGAGGCCAGCGGCTTTAAGCTGACCTTTGAAGCCCACAGTCAAGGTATTACCAGTGTCTTTTCTATTTTTTTCTTTCACAGTACAATTCATCACATCAACATGGTTGATGGCGAAACTCACTACAGGGACATGGACACTATCTGTGGGAGTGGGAGGGAAGCCCAGACAGATTATTGACATGTTTACAAGCCCCAATACAGAGAAATTATCAGAGCGAAAGTGCCAAAATAACCATTGAAAATCACTATAACCAACCAAACTCCCACTTCTCAGATGTCTACTGAAGTTAGCATGCTAACCAGCTAGCCCTGGAAAAGAAAAAAAACACAATACACATTCTGAATTCAAGTTTCTAACATGGGTTTTACATTTTATGTGTCTTTCTGCTAAACATACTTAGTTACAGAGACTAATTCTCTTTTCATCGGTTAAGGGACTAAAAACACTAACGAGAATGTGTGACATGAAAGGGGAAGTTTGTTATATTGATTGAGTGATTAGCCCGCTTTATGCCCACACACAGCTCAGGGAGGCAATAAAGGTACTTTAATTACAGTTAGTGTCCAACTACTGAAATTTGCATCAATCTCTGATTGAACTAAAGTTGTATCAAAAGTTACAGAAAAAAATGATTGGGAGCTGCCGTGATGAATCCCAAGCTCCCTCTGTGGTCTGAATCTCATAAAATCTCACCCTGTCTTGCTGTTAACATTATGAACAGTATTGTCATTCGTCTTTACTGCTTTTGTGTTAGTGATGTCTGTCGTGCAGTTGTGTGTAGCTGAGACTGGGACATCTGGCTCTACCTTGAGAAATCTAGTCAAAGCCCTTTGATGAATGCACATTTAAGTAATGTGTCCAATAAGAGACTTTTGTTACTGTAGAATGTATACAGCTCTTACTGTATGTATGCATTATTAAGGACAGGAGAATATGGCCTGGATTCAATGAGTCATAATGGTCAATATTGTGTTACAATATAAAGTTATTCTTTCTTTTTTTCCGCAGCATGTGGAGGCTTCATTGAGCTCAATGATAATGATCCTCCAGGGTATATCACTTCACCTAACTATCCTCAGAACTACCCCCACAACACTGACTGTATCTGGGTTATTATTGTGCCCAATGGAGAAGCTGTCCAAATTGATTTTGAGGATGATTTCTACATTGAGCCCTCTGTCAGGTACAGCTGCTACCTTCCCTTATGGATGCTGTTTGGTTATTTTTTTCACCTTTCTACCTGCTCATTACTGTTTAGATTCAGTTTTATCTGTACAGTATTTCGAAACTATTTTCCTCCTCTGTTATTTTGCTGTGCTTTCCTTTTCTAAAGTTTCATCTCTTGCTTTATTGATAGATGCAGTGAAATTCATTTATATTCCCAGAAAGAAATTTACCATTACTTTGAAATAAGTTTATCCTTTGTGCTTACAAATAAGCTATTCTAATATTCACATGATAGCTTCATAACTGTATAGCTGGTAGGGTCAAATGACCTAAAATGGGGTTATAGGCCAGACATTGTTGGAGGATCACTACCCATAAACCTGAACTTAAATCTGAGAAGTTAAAAAACAATGGTGATTTGAATTTAAATATTTTTCACATTGTATCATCTTTTCATCATGACCTTCACAAGATATGTTTTCATGTATTCATTCATGTGTTTCTCAGCTGTGTGCATGACTACTTGGAGCTGCATGATGGCTCAACTCTCAACGCTGAATTAATTTCCCGGCTCTGTGGCAACACCCGACCATCTACCCAACATTCAACAGGTTCCTCCATGCTGCTAAGGTTTCGCACTGACACCAGTGTTCTACACAAAGGCTTCAAGGCAAAGTACTCCATAGGTAAGCAAAACACACAGTACACACAATCTGATGGGACCAAAAGATGGTTTTCCAAATCCAGCCAAAGCCAAATAGGCAAATACCTTATTCAATATAAGTAAACCAACAGAGACACTTTGGCACTTGGTGTCAAAATCAGGTGTTTTGTGTTGGGAAATATATCGCTTGAAATTCTTATTGCAGTACATTTTTAGCTGCAACCAAACTCCTGTATAGAAGGCTTGACGACAGGTTTCAACAAATACTGAGTTATGTTGATGAAGGTTCATAGTCATCCAGGTCTTGGTCATTTTAAGTGCTGTATTATAGGCCAATGGATGTGTTTCAGTTTCTTGAATACGTGTCACCTCTCATCCAAGAGGCTTCTTCAGTTCTAACTAACTGCAGGGGAGGTGCAGGCTTTTAAGCTTTGTGTGGGAGTGTCCTTACAGAGTTAAGGACACTTGCCTTTAGTGTGTTGTGATGCTTGTGCCTTCTCAACAACTTGGAAACATTTTCCCTGACATTTCTTGGTAACAGAAATGTTAGTTCTCAAATGTCTGGTCAGTCTTCATAGTGAGTGCATCGATGGTGAAGTTAATCTGTTGCATTCTTTCATTGAGTAGCTGGTTTTGAGCCCTTGTGGCCCTGTGTCCTTTCACGGTGGAACCCAGGAGTAAGCTCTTAGGTATTATTCTGTGTTGAAGGACACTTCAGGGAGGGGGACCCTTGCCATGTTTGGCAAGGCATCCAGCACCTCACGAATTACAAAGACAGCAAAGAACCAGCTACCAGCAGCAGCAGCAACTCACTAGCTGAGGAGCTCAATCACTTTTTTGCCTGCTTTGAGGTGTATGAGGCAGAGACTGACACCACACTGCTGCCATCCACTAACAGCCTGGCACTTACTGTTCGCATTGATGAGGTCAGGAGAGTGCTCTGCATTGTCAACCCCTAGAAGGCCATCGGATCAGATGGTGTTCCAAGAAGGGCACTCAGAGACTGTGCAGAGAAGCTGGCAGAGGTATTCAGCAACATCCTCAACCTCTCCCTGTCTACATGCACCGTCCCCATCTGTTTTACGTCCATCACCATTGTGCCTTTCCCCAAGAAAACTGCTGTCAGCAGCCTTAATAACTACAGACCTGTGGCTCTGACCTTCACTGTGATGAAATGCTTTGAGAGACTGGTCCTAAGACACATGAAGTCCTCTCTTCCACCCACTCTGGACCAGCATCAATTTGCCTATAGAGCCAACAGGTCTACGGAAGACGACATCAACACAGCCCTTCATATTGCACGAGGCCACCTGGAACACCCGGGGACATACATTCAGATGTTATTTGTGGACTTAAGCTCTGTGTTCAACACAATAATTCCCAGCAGAATGATGACCAAACTGCTCAACCTGGGTGTCAGTCAGCACAGATGCAGATGGATTAAGGACTTCTGGCAAATGGGTCGCAGACTGTCAGACCGGACAATCATCACTCTCCGTCCATGACACTCAGCACTGGAGCTCTGCTTTCTGAGTCCTCGCCGCTACTCTTTCTACACTCACAACTGCACACCAACCCACAGCACAAATGTCATCATTAAGTTTGCTGATGGCACTACTGTAGTGGGACTGATACAAAATGGTGACAAGTCCATCTATAAAGCTGAAGTCCAAAAACTGACAGAAGAGTGCTCCATCAACAACCTAGCACCTCCCAAAAAAAGGAACTGATCATTGATTTCAGGAAATAGAGAGAGGAAGAGGAGACATGGTAGAGAGAGTCACCACCTTCAAATGTCTGGGTACACACATCTCTCAGGATCTCACTTGGACAGTGCACATACCTCTCTGCTCTGTAGAGAGCAGACTCACCTATGGCATTCTGGTGTGATATGCGAGATGCTCTGCAGCTGACAAAAAGCACTACAGAGAGTCATTTCAACAGCCCAACAAATGAGCAGCACACATTTACCCTCACTTGAGGACATATACAGAACCCGATGTCTCTGCAGGGCTACTACCATAATCAGGCACTACTGGTCTATCAAGACCCGCACCTCCAGACTTCAGAATAGCTTATACCCACAAAGCCATCAAAGAGCTGAACTCTGCCAAAAAGTGGCAATGAGCAATACTCTCCTATGCAATATTTTATATTTTATTTTTATTTAAATCCTGTGCATTATATCCAGTGTTGTATTCTTAACCAAGACTAGTGCAGTACATATGTATGAAACATTTCTAATTCGTAACATAATCTTAACTGTTCTTACACTTGTAGGTATACTTGATAATTTCTAATGACCCAAACACTAATGGTCCCACTCCCATTTTGTATCTCAAATTCCTTACAGGAGTATGTGGAGGTACCTACATAGGTCAGAGGGGTGCAATTCACAGCCCTGGCTTTCCAGGATCCAACTACCCTGACGGCTCTAGCTGTGAGTGGTACCTGGAGGGGCCCACAGGGCACTATCTTACTCTCAGCTATGGAAACCTAAGCTTGCAGTCCACTCCAGAATGTCTTGCTGACTATGTGGAGATCAGAGAGTACAATGCCTCAGGTGAGTATACAAGAGGACTGATTTACAATTTTTGGGTCTTGAAAGCCATCCCCATACAATAGTATATAGTTTATTAAAATAACATCTAAAAAATTTGACTTTGATTATGAATTTGATTATCTGAGATTAAAGTTGCTCAACCGATTTCTGATAGCAGATGTATCTGCAACTCCTTTACTCAAAATGATATGATTCCCTGACACAAAGAGAGAAGGTGAGGGAAATAACAGAGGAGCTGTTTGTTTGAAATAAGTCATACACACACATACTGCACATTGCCATTTTGGTTTACATCAGTGCAATCAATTAAGAAATTCTCCAAATCAAATGAGATATTGAAGTTCAAACTGCTTTCAGTCTGAACACATTGATGCCAAGAATTGCAAGTCTTTGTGTTCAGTACAAATATAATTTTAAGTACCAATGGGTATCGCTCATATTTTGTTACTAATCATATTGTTCATTTATTTTACCAGCAAAAGTCTATGTTCCTATATGAGAATTCAATGAATAAGAAATAAATTCAAGGAATAACAAACTGAGGCAAAAGCCACTTTACTTGAAAATAACAAGACAACTAAGATGCAAATCACAGACCCACTATGAGGTAAATGTCCTCTGTTGTACTGTTTGCAGGACGCCTACTGGGCCGACATTGTGGGAATGCACTTCCAGCTTCCATGGACACATCTGACAGTTTTGCCTATGTCAAATTTGTCAGTGACAGCAGCGGAAATGCAGCTGGCTTCAGCCTGTCATTTGAAGCCAGTGTTGAAGGTGCAGTCATTCAAAAAGATTTCTAGTAAAGAAGGATTTAAAGATTAAACAAACTACATTAATCATTTACAGTTCATGATATCTGAACATGCACTACAGATGTACAGTACAGGAAAATGTATATCATGGCAGTCTTTCGTTCCAATTATTTCTACAGCTCTTTTTTTCTGTGATGGAATGAGTGGAACATATATCAACACACATCGAAAATATACATACAGTAACTGGAATTATCAATTTTTGTGATTATAGAAAGTTGTGTGAATCATCATGTTTGTACCATGGCCTCTTAACTTTAATAGGGCTTGTTTGAATCACCCACTCAGCACTGATCTGAAAGAGCACATTATTGATTTGAACAAGTCCGGAAAGTCACTTTGAGCCATTTCAAAGCAGTTACAGGTACCAAGATCAACTGTACAATCAACTGTTTGTAAGTACAATATTAAGTGCATGTGATCAGCAACAAACTTTAGTCGACTGAAATTTGGCCACAATGAACAGCAGTATGGTTAGAGGTGAGAAGGTGAGGGCTACTGTCAGGAAGCCAACAAATTTAGTTGAACTTAACTGATTCTGTCAAGAGGGGCTATTCTAAAATTCAGCTAGAGGACTACCAGAAGCTTGTGGATGGCTATCAAAAGCACATAATTGAGGTGAAAATGGCCAAGAGACATTTAACCAAATGTTAGAATTAATGTATGTATATTTTTGAGCCAGCAGATTTGGTCACATTGTAAGAAGACCTATGATAAATTAATTACTGAACCAAACTTCTTGAATGTTTTGTGACAAAGTAGTATGTGTTCCACTCATTTCATCACAGAAAAATGAGAGCTGTAGAAATATTTGAAACTGAAAACTGCCATTATATACAGTACATGTGATTTGTCATGTTAATCGTAGAACAAAGATTTTTACATTTCCTTTCCTTCTACTGCAGTCTGTGGAGGAGAGCTGAATGCTCCCTCAGGAACTATCTCCTCTCCCAATTACCCCAACTTGTACCCGCACAGCCGGGTGTGTCGCTGGGAGCTGATGGTGTCACCAGGGCGCAGAATAACACTCACCATTAACGACCTGAGACTGGAAGAGTCTGGTAATTCCTGTGTATTTGACTATGTTGAGGTTAGTCCCTTGCCACTATTCCTCATGTTTCAGCACCTTACCTTTTTTCAGTTTGACTTGTACTTTTATTGACATTGTCATATTGAACCAAGATGTATTTGAACCACAGGAATTTTGTTTTGTTTTGTTTTGTTTGATTTAATAATGTATCTTTGTGTTTATGCTTTTCACACCTGAAGTCAATTCCATTAACCTCAAATGTAGTTAAACTGTTGCAGAATTCTGTTTCAGAGTCAGTGAATAGACAGTGAATACACCTACTCAAACAATTTCCTACTAATCTACACACTAATTTAATTTAATCCACAAGAAGATGAGAAAATATATAAAATTTGGTCAAATATTAAAGGTTGAAGGACATATTGATAAGATTCATGTATACAAATCATTCAAATAAAATACATACATACAAAAAATACATCTGCAGAGCTTCTAGAAAGGTACATCTCTTTTCCTTAAAAACATTATTATTGACCGTGAAATTGATTATTTACAGTGTTTGTTGGTCCAAGATGATTGCTTTGTTCATATCCGTGTAAGAATGCTGACAGATGCTTCCAGCTTCTAACAAGGTTTGCAAGGCAATAGTATAACATTGTTAGAATCGCGTCGTACCTGTGTTTTGTCAGCAATCAAGAGTCTTGGTTGTTTCCAGTTTTGGAGAAAAAAAGGAAAATATTAACATTAGTGGAATTAGGGTAAGCATTGTTCGCTACAACAAATGGACCCCCCCCCTCCGCCACTTCAGGGGCCAGATGATTCAAACAACAGAGGTGTTGTGATGTGAATACAATAGAAGAAGGGTGATAGGATGCATGTCCAAATCGTGGGGGAAGAAAATGGAATATGGAATAAAGATTTGACAATAATGTGATTGCTTGTCAGAGTAATGTTATTGTTAAGAATAATTAAGATTTGAATATCTGCAGTATTCATATCAACAAGTCAAAGCTTTAAAGAAGATGTATCATCTATCCATTGTTTCTCTGAACTAACAAAATAGCATCTTAAGATCCTGTACAAACCACCTTGTGTAAGGCTGGAATAATTTTGTCTTATTTAAATGAGGGCAGATCTCCAACAGAGGACTTGATTCTGGGAATAGTACCCCTGCGTCTCTGTGACAAGTGCTGTGTCTTCTAGGTCCTGAATGGCTTGGCAGTTGATTCCCCTCGCCTCCAGCGTTTCTGTGGTACAGTGCCAGCAGGCACCCAGGTGCACTCCTCCAGCAACACCATGACTGTTGTGTTTCACACTGACGCTTCTGTGTCCAATGGTGGCTTTATGGCAACTTACTCCTCTGAGGAGCCTGCAGGTAAGATGCTCCCATGGATAAAACTAAAATTGAACTACTACTCAATTAACACCTCACACTGAAACCGGATCCTTCTGAAAAACTCTTTAACCCTGACACAATCCCTCCCAATTTGGAGCAAATGTTGTTTTTGAGTCCCCTTGATTTGTGGATGTGGCATTCCTAAAAGAAGACATGCTAGATCCAAATCCAATTCTTCACTAAAACCAAATTCAACTTTGCAAATACTTTCCCCTAAATTTTGTATATGCACACAGTGTGTATAAAACTACCAAGCTACACTTAATACACAGCCAATTTCTCTGGGCCTTGGGACTGGATAATGTGTTTAAGGTAGTTTATATTTCATCCTTAATTGATCAAATGACTTCATTTTTTCCCCCCTCAAATGCATTTTTCAAAACTGTAATGCCAGCATTTTCCCACAGAAAATAGTGTAACATATTTAAGTTAATTAAGAACCATCACAGTGCTGCGTATCATCCATGCCTGGTCTTTATGGTAAGTGCCTATGCATGTGTAAAGCAGTAAGTTGCACTCTGAGGTGCCAAGATGTTCCATAATGGGGTTATTGCCAAATATCACTGAAAAAACATGGTTTGAGGCAACTATTATAAAAAAACATTTCTAATGCATCTCAGACATTTTCCTGAGTAGGTAACATGACATATTGTGTGAATCAAAACGCTTGCCGAGTTTAGCATTTTTCAGATTCCACAAGGAGAGGGTGTCAATTTTAGGCAGTTGAAAGTCAGGGTGAGCTGCCACAATATGACTCCGAGGAAAGACTGTTAGAGTTATAGTCTTGTTTTGGAATAGAGGAAACAGTAAAGAGTAGTGTAGCCCCAAAATATGTTTGTGCTTGGGCTTTCAAGGAAATCAGATGGGCTTAGCCCAGTCTGAGAATTAGGTTGTGAAACACAATCATTATTAAAATGTTAACTTTGGCATTTTTTGCCTTGGACCCTGTTTTCCCATTTTGAAGTGACTATTGGTGACAATAATTTCCATCCTGTTCCTTCCCTCTGTCAAAGTACATCCACTAAAAGTTCTTGTTTTTGCCACTGACCAGCTCAGATTGTTATTCTAAGGCTAAAACAACATTGTGGATAAGATCCCTATTCCAAATGTGTTAGATATGAAAATAACAGGAGCGGGAGGGCAGACAATTGAGAAGAATGGTGGGAAAACTGACTAACGTTAGCTTGACTGGTGAATAGTATTCCCCATTTGCATTAACAGTAACTGACTCATGTTGCTTACTGGCAGATAAACTGGCTAACTGCTCAGAAAAAATAACATCTCTAGTTTTTACTGATTTGATATGTTGTAATTACTTAAACATGTAGAGAGCCTTGGAAGTCCACAAAAAAACCCTTGGCACAAGAGAGAAAATGGTGCAGTCTGGAACAGTCCATGGCTGTTGTTGTGCCTGTCTTCAGGCAATGGGGCTTTTCATTTTTAAGCAAAACATAACTTTTTTGAGTCATTTCAACATGATTGAGACTAGCTAACTTCACATTCCTCAAAATTAAAAGAGTTCAACAAGATTAAAACATGTCACAACAAGTTCTCAGGTCTCTCGTAAATGAGTTCTCAGTCTCAATGGGACTTACCTTATTATTGATAAATGTTGATAATTCATAATAACGTGTTTGTGCCTCTCATTGTAATCCTACATTTTCTTGTCACCTTTTTGTAGAGTGTGGTGGAGTCCTGAACAACCTTGCTGGCGGGAACTTCACTTCTCCTGGGTACCTAGTGTCCAACTACAGCAACAACCTCAACTGTGAGTGGCTGATCCAGAACCCACAACACGTCAATTCCTCTATTGTGGTGCTGATAGAAGACCTGCACCTTGAAAATCACCAGACATGTGAGAAAGACTACCTCCAGTTCCGCTTAGGTGAGTCCAATACAGAGAGCATTGATGCCAGAATCCACAGAATACGTTTTTGTTGTTTTTTATTTTTACATACAATTCCGAAGCAGGTTGTCAATCATAGCCAAGAAAAAGTACTGTAGCCTACTGTAGTGTTTGCTTTGTTACCCATAGTTTTCGGAAAAGGTAGCGTTGGCAGTTGAGTTTATCACTCACCACCTTCTTGGAAATCAGAAATTGTAAGATGTAAGTGACAGGTTAAGAGACTTCAAATCAGACTTTATTCAAAGCGTTCTTGAACATTTTCGTCAAGTAGATGCAATTGCAATAACTTGGAAGTCAAGTAACTGCTAACTGAGAGCCTAAACACGTTTGTATGATGTTTGGAGATGGTCCAAGCCAATTATGTGAGTTGGTACTGGGGCTGATCCAGGCATATTTAATGGGTCATCATCTGCTAAAATAAAGCCAGTTCAAAATTCAGCACTACTATACGATCTAAAACAATGTGGCATTGGACAGGGCTGTTAAGATCATTGAGAGTCAAATTACTTACATTTACTTATGAGTGTGACTTAACAGTGACAAGCCTGGGCTGTCACTCTGTGGTAACCAGAAGCTTGTGTACATGACATGAGCATGCAGACGCCAACTGGAGACTGCTGATAATCTTGAGACTGTCGAAATTAGCTGCCCCACCCCAGTTCCTAAAATAAAAGAATGAAGGTGAATTAGCAGCCTGGTGGCCTGTGCATGAGATCTGTCTGACTTTCCACTATAGCTAAACCAGTTACACAATGCCTCATGTGGCCAGGCATGTTGCAGGGGGGACTCCTCTAGACAACACACCGTGGAATGGATTTACCACTATTGGTAGCACCATACACCAATTTGTGACACCACACATTACAATTTTGTGTTTGTTTGATAGAAAAAATAAAGTGGGAAGTCTCTTTCTTTCCTCTTTCCCACCTTGCTTTGCAATAAGCACTTTGGTACAAAAATCAAAATAATCGAAACACCAAAATACAGCAAAGTTTGAGGAAGCTTCCAGCCAATACATTTGCTGAATCACTATGGTTGTCAACAGGTTCTCATGGGTAGTCATGACTCTCAATCCCGACACAGTGTTTGTACGATCTAGAAAAGAAGCCCTAAAACAGACACTGAATTGTTGTCCTCCTCCACACTGTGATGCAGAAAGCATCTTTATGATGTCACCAGTGTTGGGAATATTACTTTGGAAATGTAATTGGTTACAATTACAAGTTACCCTGTTGAAAATGTAATAGAAGTGTAACTATTTCAATTACTTTTTTAAAGTAATGTAACTAATTACATTTGATTACATTTTAATTACTTATTTATTTTTAGTTTACAATTATCTGCTGTCTGTTCAAAGTGGTTTTTAAATTTCCAACTCAGGAACGTATTCTTCGCCTCCGACATTGTTGCTGACTGCCGTTCAGCTAGCAAGTCAGTTGAGTCGAGCAGCAGAATGGCACATGACCAGAGAGAGCCAATCACAAGCGTCGGTATGATTCCATTAGATACCGACGGTATCTAACTTGCAGCTTTAGAAGGAGGAAGTTGAAAACGATTTGATAAACCCGAGCTTTTGCAGCGATTTTTCAAATGTAACTAAAATTGTAATCATGGAAATTTCCAAAAGCAACTGTAATTTAATTACACAGTTTCCCTCAGTAATGTAACGGATTACAATTGTAATTTGTAATTAAATTACGTAACGCCGTTACATGTAATTCGTTATTCCCCAACACTGGATGTCACTCAAGACTATTTTTCAATAAATCTTGTGGGATGAATGAGACACTATAAATTTGGGATTAGAAAGATAGAGTAAGAGTCCTTCTCCTGCCCTTGGGAAAATGTGAGGTTACCCTCCCTCCAGCAAAACCAAAAAATGCACAACCTTTGTGCTTTCTCAACTCCTCCAGCCCCTATATACAGTCTATTAGGACATCACAATACAGCATTCGCTATGCTATGCCCCTGACCAGCGCTGTCATGATAATGAATGATAACATGAATCATTTATTTGGCGGTACAGTGGCACAGTCACCTCACAGTAGAATGGGACCGACTTTAAATGTGCTGGTTGGCGATCACGACTACGCTCTCCCTGTGTTGGTGAAGGTAGCCTCTTGTTGCTCCAACTCTGGTCTAACGTGCCTGTAGGTGTGATTATGAATGTGAGTAGGGTCTTCTCTCCTGTGGTGGACTGGGAATGTATTCAGGGTGTGCACTGCATCTTATCACTACCCTTACTACTGTCTCTTCTGACTATATCACTGTAGGTGTGATGTGACAGCACACCACAACTCTGCACAGAAAAAGCAGGTCTGGGGAAGAGATAGATAGATAGATAGATAGATAGATAGATAGATAGATAGATAGATAGATAGATAGATAGATAGATAGATAGATAGATAGATAGATTTTTTTACAGTAATAAATTAAAGCGCAAAAATAATGTGTGTGTTTTGTGGAGGGGATGAGAGGCATTGTTCATGATTGCCAGCAGTTTCACCAGCATCCTGTCCTCCACCACCTCCTCCAGGGTGACAAGCTTAGAGCCAACAACAGACCCTGCCTTCTTTATGAGTTTATTCAGTCTCTTGGCGTCCTTCACTTTAAAGCCTGTACATCAATTATGGACTGTCTTTATGAATTTCTTATTTTAAACTTTGTACCCTCTCCCTCAGGTGACTCAGATGGGGAGCTGTTGGCCAAATTTTGTGGGCAGACCATCCCAAGAATTCCCATTGTAGTCTTTACCCCAGATCTCTGGGTCCATTTCCAGACTGACGCTTTCCAGGGAGACCTTGGCTTTAAGGCAAAGTACTTGTTCTCTGGTAAGACAGTCAAGGGTTCATTACCTTAATGTGCAATAGGGTATACTTAAATATGATATCTGATATGATAGTATCTGTCTAATCTAGCAGTCATCATGTTACCATGACAGTCCTTATATGCATCATTATCTCTGTGCAGAGTGTGGAGGCTGGCAGACAGGTGAGGGAGGGGTGTTATCCAGTCCTAACTACCCCAACATCTACCCTGGCCCCAGTCGCTGTGCTTGGCTGCTAGAGGCTCCAGTGGGCCACACTATTACGGTGAGTCTGCATCATGAGACAGAAGCACTGACCCGACCCAAGGAATGGACGGAATGTACAATCTGCAGGATTTTAACCTTCATTTATCATATTTGCTGTCATCATGACACTATTACTTCTGTTTAGATGTTGCTTCTCTGAGGGACCTATCACCTTTGCACAATAGATGAAGGGCTCAACTGGCTTAAATTCTATACAGTGCATTTACAATAATGGAACCAAACAAAAGGCTTGTTTATTTTTAACTGAATCTAAATGTCAGGGCTTTCTGGTAGCTGCAGACTCAGTGAGATTATAGTTGTCAAACTGAGTTCAGTAGCATGACTGTACATCATGTGCAGTGCTCACAGCACACAGCCACTGACCCAAAGTGAGCAGGAGTAGCGTCACAGTGATAGACTGGTGTTCAGCCAATAACTGAACACAAAGCTCCTTCACCAAGTCCAACACAGGAGCGCAGTGGCAACAATTCACTAATGTGTGCTCATGTTAGGATAAAGCACACAGCCCCTAGCCAACGAGATCTGCGGTGGCAGCAACAGCCTGCTTCAGCAACTACATTTGTGATGACTATTTAGCTTCTTTTAATATGATTTTGGCATTTTGGTGTTTAACAGAGTTATTTATGTACTTATCAGTACTTGTATCTTAAAAGATAAGAGAGTTTGTTGAATGTGGTGAACTAGCCACTAATCGGAATCGATCAATTAGAATGTGCTATAGAGGCAGATGACCCTGCAGCAGTCAAGGGTGTTTACTGGCACCAGCTCTGAACGGCTGTGATGGAAAAAACAACACCTAGGTGGAGCAATGCTATGACGTACACTGAAGGAAAAGTTCACCTCAAAATGAAAATCGAGTCTTTACCACCCACTTAAGTGTCCTTGGTTTCCACTCTCCATTTTACTGCAGCTAACCTTCAGCTACTTCAACCTAGAGCCCCACTCTAAATGTGAGTGGGACTCTGTCACCATCTTCAATGGAGGTTCCCCTGGCTCCCCTGTTATTGGCCAGTACTGTGGGACCACCTCCCCAGGAGTCATTCAGTCAGGATCCAACAAGCTTGCTGTAGTCTTCCTGGCTGACCACAGTGTGTCCAAAGGAGGCTTTCTGGCCTCTTGGTCTGCAGATTCCTCAGGTGAGTTTATACTAGTTAAAGGAAAATGCTGTTCTATCTATCTATCTATCTATCTATCTATCTATCTATCTATCTATCTATCTATCTATCTATCTATCTATCTATCTATCTATCTATCTATCTATCTATCTATCTATCGTTGATCCATTCTCTCAGTACGGTTGACATCAGCTGCCACATCACTATTAAATCTTCACTGTAATTACTTCACCACACTTACTAACTTTCAATAATGCTTGATATCTAGTTAA
This sequence comes from Lagodon rhomboides, assembly GCA_039737535.1. Lineage (NCBI taxonomy): Eukaryota > Metazoa > Chordata > Actinopteri > Spariformes > Sparidae > Lagodon > Lagodon rhomboides. The sequence goes on along the minus strand of CM077803.1, from coordinate 1,431,345 downwards.
AGATAAAGGCTCCAGTCCTATATTTGTATTATTAGAAAGTATTGTGTCCCAGAACACATGATGTTTGTGTCTTGTGTGTCTTGTAACCACCCACACCCACTGAAATATTCAAACCATACTTCAAATTATATAATGGACATAGCATATTTATATGTTTTTAGGCTACCATATCATGAGGTCATCAATATTATGCTTCAGCTTTTTGTTTTTCATCAGTTCTGCATGAAAGTGAAAGTAATATGGCTGGGAAATTAATGATTTAACAGGAAGAAAAAAAACTGCATGCTTTTACTCTGAAATGACACTTCAGCCTCCATCATCACTGCTCCTCCTGGTGGATAGATAAACTGTTGCAACTGTTTTCTACACATGGCACTTAGGATTATGATTTGGCCCCACGTTCACTACGTCATTGTGGGGGATCTCATTCAAGTCAAGGACTCTTCCAGGTCAGAGCACTGACCCGTCATGGATCGGTTAGGGTCCCGTCACGGAGGAACAGGAAGTTTAAGTGGACTGCATTTCTATGTACTCTCTTGCAGATATGTCTACTGTAGTTAGCATGCTAACCAGCAATCCCAACCCCGTCCTGACTAATACCACTCTGTATCTCAAGAGGTGATTGTCTGAGTGTCCATTTAGTTTTAGCTGAGAGATGTAAAAGGTGTAAGTTTGCCACAATAAAATACAGAAAATGTAAAGAAAGAAATTATTTTACACGTATTTGCCCTGCTAGACAGAAAGATACTGAAAAATAAGGTTCTCTCTTTTCCCGAAGGAGGACAAGCTTAATTACCTTGTCAATTCACTGTAAAACACTTATTTCAAACTCTCAGTAAATGAAATAAAACTCACCAAAACAGTCTTGGTTTATCACAACCACCTCTGGTTTGGTCAAAATAGATCCTCAATTCACAGAGTAAGATGTGAAAGTATTAAGGCTCTACACACCATTTACACCAGCTGCTGATGTCAGTGTCCAGCCCTGACCGACACTGACTGACTGATTGACTGACTGGCAGTCAATTTCACAATAGATTCTCATACACTCACACAGAAACTCTGCATGTATGTATTCAAGATTGTATATAGGTATCTCGCACCAAATAAAAACTGAAGAGTCTGACTAAGACTCTGTTAAAAAAAAGTCATGATGACACTTTCTCCCATCTTTGTTTTTGGGAAATGTGGAACTGTTTTTGAGTGCATCTGAAGAGAGAAGAGAAGTATATGTGACCACTGGATGTTACATTTTTTAAAAAAACAGATGCTTGGTGTCTGCTACACATAAGACTAATGTAGACTAAGAATGAAGATACGATGAGATTCATTTAACTTTATCGTCATTGCAAACAAATTCAGTCTAACCAGAGTGCAGAAAGCAGTAAAGTGCAGTGAAATTAATATATATATGGAGTATTAACAGTAACAAATATAAACTGTGACACAATAAACCAAAGGCTTACAACTACTCTATTACTTATAAAGGGGGTGGAAAACATAGCATTTTAACTGACATACAAGCAGGAGAACACAGCCAACAGGTTAAAATAAGTCCTGAACAGGCCTAATGTTAACTTTCCAAATGTCCCAGATGAACTTAATGTTACTCCACCTTAACTTGCATCTACTTGAGCTTTTTACCAATTATTAAACAATGCTATCATCCGAAGTAAGCTAGCAAGCTAACTCTCTGCTCCAACAACGGTAACTACAATGCATTAAACTATTGATTTAATTCACTTCATCACATTGGCATTACTGTACCTCTGTCTTCTTACCGTCTTTCTTCCTCTTCTTTCCTTCTTTTCCTTCCATGGGCGCCAGATGGTTTCAGTCTTTTGGACTTTTCCACTACAGTATCAATAATCTCTCTCTTGGTCTTGGGATCAACTCACCTCTCGAACCCCTCTGTTCTGAAAATGGTCCACACCCTATTTCTCCAGAATGTTCCATTCCTAAAGATGAGATCATCAGCTCCGTGAAAGAAGCACATTCAGTCAGCTGGTGTCATTCAATCTTCCATTGATACTGTGATCATTTTATACGTGCACTGTGCAGTCACATATTCTGTTTTTGACCAGGCTGTGGAGGGGTGATCCACGCTGATACCGGGACAATCGAGTCTCCGAACTATCCCCAGAACTTCCCTGCGAATGTTGAGTGTTCCTGGCAGATCATTGCCCATGAGGGAAACCACCTGGAGATGAGCTTTAACAGTGATTTCCAGATTCCAGACAGCACCGGGACCTGCCAAAGCAGTTATATCAAGGTACTAGTAGAGGCTAACAAAACAAGAAATACAAACTAAAGTTTCTGTATGATTGTCACACCAGCTGGTTAATAGGTAAATTAATGTTGCTTGCACATAAACCTAAACACTACATCAGCTTAAAATAATAATAATGTGCTAGTTGACCAGTTAGACCTTTTTTTATAAAATCTTAACACAGCAATTACTTTTGTCAGTACAACACAAAGTTATCAGAGGGAAATGCGAGCGCTTGGGAAAGAAATTAGGTTATGATGAAACAGATTTTTTTTCACAAGGAACCACACAGAAATATTACCATACATATGTGGATCATGTGTGCACCATTTGAATTTGCTTATCTGTTGCTGTGATGAGATTTACTATCGGTATCTGTTCTGGAGCTACTGCAAAGTTCAGTCTTTGGCAAGGCCACCCTTCTCCGGTTGGGTGAGCTCTCTGTTGGACACAGTTTTTCACCCACTTCCCTTGTATCTCCGGATGTGCTGTGTTGTTGATGTCCTTATTTCTCCAGGTGAGAGCTTCTGTTCTATGCAAGTTGCTTTGACGTGTTTGTAAAGTTTGGAATTCTGTGTCTGCCTTCACGACTCTCTAAGGACACACCCACACACAGTTTACAAACCTGCAAACTCTCCTCCAGTTAATTAGAACTGAAGAAGTCTCTTGAATGAGAGGTGAAGCGTCTTCAAGAAAATGGAACTTGTCCAGTTGCCTATGATACAGCACTTAGAATTGCTGCTAATGATATCACAGTTTCTGCAGTGCATTTTTGGTGAACATCTAGTGGACACTGTCCATCCACTTTGACTGGATTTGAGCACCAAGCATTAGTTCTGTAAACACAGAGACTGCCACCTCTCCACTTACCAGAGACCTGGGTTCTGTTGGCTCTGAGCAACGTTTGCCCGTCCAGTCAACAACTTGATCCAGGATGTTAGGGGTGAGACATGTCTCTGTGAAATATGCGCACAGCAGTTTCTCATTTCCCGTTGCTGAGTCGGTCTGAATTACACCTCATCCACTTTATTTTCTGGTGCCCAGACATTTGATAGAAGAAGGCTTGGTAGAAGAATAGCTTTAAATCCAAGTCGAAAGAGCTTAGCTCTGATTCTGGTTCTGTTTCTTCTCTTCCTAGGGCGATCGCATCGCTTTTGGTGTTGTTTTGTCCCACTGGGCTGGCTGGCCAGTCGGGAGATGTGTTTGGGGTTATCCTCTTGTGGTCTGCTGCTACTTAAAGCAACATTATGTCGAAATTGGCATATTGTGCCATTTGGTGCCCCCTACAGTTATTGAGTGCTACACCACCGTCGTAAATACAAATCCCAAGTCTGTAACAATTTGTCAGGCGTGCTATAGGTGCTAACTGTCCTGAAAACTTGTATCATGAGGTAAATATGTATGTTTTGCTGTGATCCTACCCCCTCACTGAAGTTACATAGTGCAGAAACAGGTACACAAAGGTATAAGGTATTGCTGGCCGACTAGGCAGTTATTTTGGTCCTATTAGTGCACACAGTTCCCTCCTACTGTAGTTTTAAACAGGCAATGTGGTAAGTTGCCAAATACCTTTCTCAGATGTGTACAGTGTAAAATGCTGTCCATTTCACAACAATTTGTGAACTAGGTTCCATTTTCCTGCAGGTGTGGTCAGGTCAGACCCAAAATACTGAGGCTCTGCTGTCAACAGGCTGTGGTTCGGTGGCCCCAGACCCCATCATTGCACCAGGTAACACCATCACAAGCCGATTCCAGGCCACTGAAGCCACAGGAAGAGGGTTCTCCGCTTCATTCAGCACCAGTAAGTACCAGGCAGACTGTGTGACTCATGTCACAATAGACATACCATACGGACTGACTGTAAAAATGTTTGAATCTTAGACACTGTAGTCTTGCATATCAGATACCTGTGATTGATCATAATTAATCTCTCCTCCATTAGAGTGTAGAAGATGTCCTACTTAGTAAAGGTCCTTTTGCGACTGGAAACTTGGCCAATCACAACAAACAGCTGACAACAGTCTGATGTTTTCTGTTCATCAGGGTGTGGCGCAAACTTTACAGATCGTGATGGTCGCGTGGTTTCTCCAAATTATCCAGCCGACTACCCTCACCGCTCCAACTGCAACTACACAATAGACGCGGGAGAACAGAATCTGGTTGTCCTAACCTTTCTGACCTTTCAAATAGAAGGTAAGTTTTAGCATTAGCAATATATGTACAAGAATCTTGGCCTGTCTCCCTTTAGGCGCTTTTGAAAGTAAATGTTTTATTCTTTTTTTATGATAACTAACAGTCAGTTATTTGTTTCTGCCAACTCACCCTGGCCTTCCTGGTTCATGTCAGGTTTTTCTTGAAAGAATGAAATCATGTAAAATATATTATTAAATTATTAAAGTTTGCCCTCTGAGCTAAAGTTTTATTAATCATTTTTGTAATTCTTTGTATATTAAGTAAGTCTCCCAAATGGTTTATTCTTCATTGGATTAGGTTAAAATTTGTCTTGGACATTGTATTAACCCAAAGGATAATTTGTAACAAGTCGTTAGTTAAATAGTTTAATACAAGTAATTATGTATTTACCCAAATTAAGAATATTTCATTTTAAAAAATTGATATCAACTCTAGTTTTCACTTTCTTTCAACTAAATGTTGATTCTGTGTAGTATTAATATACACTGCTCCAAAAAATTAAGGCAACACTGAATCATTACAGTATAACACCCAGTTAGTTGAACTTTAGGGATATCAGTCTTTCCATTTAGGAAGCACTAGTGGTTGTGAATCAGTTTCACCTGCTTTGGTGCAAATGAAAGGTGCAATGGAGAGGGAATGGTTTTGCATGTGGTGGCCACAGACAATTGCGCTCTCCTTATCCTTCCTGACTGAGTTTCTCGTTCTGGTAGCGTCATTTTCACTACTGGTAGCATGAGGAGGTACCTCAAGCCCAATCAGGTTGCACAGGTAGTCCAACTCGTCCAGGATGGTACATCCATACATGCGGGCTGTGTCTCCCAGCACAGTCTCAAGAGCATGGAGGAGATACCAGGAGACTGGTCGTTAGACACGGAGAGCTGGACAGGGTCGTAGAAGGCATCAACCCAGCAGCAGGATCGATGTGCTCCTTGATGCAGGGAGGAACAGGAGGACTGCCAGAGCCCTTCACAAATTACCTCCAGCAAGCTACTTGTGTGCATGTTTCTGACTATACTGTCAGAAACAGACTCCATGAGAGTGGCGTGAGGCACCGATGTCCTCCAGTGTTACCTGTGCTCACAGCCCAACAGTGTGCAGCTCGATTGGCATTTGTGAGAGAACACAAGAATTGTCAGGTCCGCCATTGGGCCATTTTCGCTTCACAGATGAGAGCAGTTTCACACTGAGCACATGTGGCAGGCATGAAAGAGTCTGGGAACATTGTAATGCACAAATGGTTTGGCGGTTGGTCAGTGATGGTCTGGGGATGCATATCCTTGGATTGGGTTGCACAGACTTCCATGTCACAGCCAACGGTACCCTGACTGCTGTTAGGTACCGCGATGAAATCCTCAGAGAGACTGTCAGACCTTACATTGGTGCAGTGGCCCCTGGGTTCCTCCTTGTGCAGGACAAGGCCTGGCCTCATGTGGCCAGACTGCGTAGGCAGTTCCTGGATGACAAAGTCATTGATGCCATTGCCTGGCCCTCTGGTTCCCCAGACCTAAGTCTAATTAAGCACCTATGGGCCTTATGTATCGGTCCACCCGACGCTGCCATGTACCTCCACAGACTGTCTCGGAACTCACTGCTGCACTGATCCTGGTCTGGGAGGAGACACGCTCGCACACCTCATCAGGAGCATGCCCAGATGTTGTCAGGAGTGCATACAGGCACGCAGGGGCCATACACACTACTGAGTCACATTATGAGTTGCTGGGATAAAACTCACATGAGTTGGATCAGCCTGTGATCTGAATTTTTATTTTTATTTTTGGTGTGATTTTGAATCCATCCCTCAATGGTTAAATGATTTTGGTTTCCATTGACAATTGTTACATCATTTTATTCTCAACAAATTGTAACAATGTACATCAGTAAAGATTTGTAACTGGAATAATTTGTTCATCAAGTGTTTCCTTAATTTTATGGAACAGTGTATAGATGTATATATAGAGCATTGTTTGTTTTCTTTTCTGATCCAAGTGTCCTGTCTGTCTGTTGTCTAGCACACTCCACCTGTCAGTATGATGGGCTGAAGATATACAGCCTGGCCACTAGTGGCCCTCCTGTTGCTACTGTGTGTGGCTCCAGCATCCCTGGACCCTTCACCACCTTTGGCCCCATGTTACTCCACTTCTACTCTGACTCTTCAATGACGGACAATGGCTTCATGGCAGAATACAGTGTCTTTTGTAAGTAAAGATTGTGAATAGTTGTTATATTCTAACTAGCAAAAGTAAGCATTCAACAAATTAAACAATCTCACAATCTGAACAGTTAATCTTCCTAGGTGTCAAGGAACGATTACCTGGCAATGGAAAGTGAAATTTAGAAAAACTGAAAAGAAAAAAGGGGTCGGACAGATAGAGTTGACTTTTTGTTTATTTTTTTCTCCCTACTTTTTGCAGTACAACAGACATGTCAATCTATTTGTAAATGAGGAGACCTGGCCTAAGAATGAAGGGTGGGCCTGTAATAGGTTTTATGAGTAGACACACCTATAAACTAGGGTGAGCCAAAACAATGGCTGAAGAGCACAGTGTATTATGTGTGTGTGTGCAGTGAGGATGGAAAGTCAGCTCACGTATCTCACTAAGTCACAGCTGCTTACAGCTGGCTAAAGCCTGGGAGAAGGACTCAGCTGTTATCCAAACTACAAGAGTAAAAGGGTCTGCTATGTTAAACAATATATAGGTTGTCCCTAGCAGTCAAGTTGAATCTTGAACAACTGCATCTAGCTCGGAGTATGATACCATCACATGGCACAGAACACTCATTACCATGCCATATGGAGCAGTCAAGGTCAGTGAAAAACATTGCACTTGTTATGCAGTGTAGGGGTAACAGAGTTAGGAGTAAAGTTGTATTTACTCACCAAAGTTTTCCTCCAGAAGGTTTTTTCTTTGTCCATGTGATCAGCAGCAAACATCAGTCGAGTTTTAAGGTGCTGCATCTAGACCAAGGACTTCTTTCTTGCAGGGCAGCGTCTCAGTCATGTTGATGTAAAACACACCTGACTGTGGACACTGACAGCTGTCTTCCAGCAACTTCTAATTTATTGCAGACTTGCTTTTTGGTGGTTTTTGGTTGACTCTTGCTCATCCTGACCGGTTTTCTCTCAGCAGCAGGTGATAGTTATGTTTTCTTCCTGATCGTGGCAGTGACACAACTGTGCCATGCACTTTATATTTCCAGACAGTTGTTTGTACAGTTGATCTTTGGACCTGTAACTGCTTTGAAATGGCTCCAAGTGACTTTCCTGACTTGGAGACAATGCTGAGCTCCTTAGACTTTCCCATTGCAGTGTTCGTGGCTGAGTCGAATGGCTGTTTCAAACAAGCCCTATTAAAATGGGCCCAGAAAAGTCATCAGCTGTTATCAATCAGAGTCAGTCAGAAGAAGTTAGGAGGCCATGCAATAAGATTGACACAACTTTCTATCATCACCAGCATTATTGTTCGAGTTGCTCTATGTATATTTTTGACGCATCAGATTTGGTCATTTTCAGAAGACCTATGATAAATTCATTATTGAACAACCTTCATGAATGTTTCTTGTGACAAAGTAGTATGTGTTCCATTCATTCCATCACAGAAAAATGAGAATGGTAGAAATCATTGGAACTCAAGACTGCCATGATAAACATGTTCTTTACAAGTGCATGTAAACTTTTGACCATGACTGGATTCTCACATGAACTTGTGAATCCAGATGCCTCGCAATGTAAAGAGATTTAGGCAGTGAAGGTTGTAGGCAGCAGGGCTGCTTTAATCATGGTTTAACACAGGGGTTGCCAGGTTCGTCCCCAGTGCAGGCCCTGAGTTATAAAATAGGAGGCCTGGTGAGGCTAAATGAAAGAGGCATGGTTCTGCACCACTCACAAAACATGGACAGGTTTGTTACAGGACTTCCAGGAAAATGTAAAGCAGAAGATGATTCTAAAATGCTTTAGAAGAAGAGAGTGACAAGAAAACATGGAGGAGGAGAGTTAAGAATGTTAGTTTTATTGCATGCTTTTCTACTTAGAGGGAGTTGTTTTGATGGAAGTTTCAAATCAAGTGAGAAAATCCCATGTAATGAAGTGTCTTGATTTAACCCATTTCTTAATTGAGTTAGAACAGTCACTGTATTGTCATATATATTACCGTCACATACATTTACATATACAGACGATTAGAGCCATATCACCCACCCCTACCATCTCTTAATTTCTAGACGTATTGTTAAATTGTCTGTGTGTGTGTGTGTGTGTGTGTGTGTGTGTGTACAGCATGTGGTGGTTTCTTCAACAGCTCGACGGGTACAGTGAGCAGTCCTGCACACTCCATAACCAACTACCACCACAACATCAACTGTACCTACCATATCATGGTTCAAGCAGACAGAGTGGTGGATCTCAAGTAAGAAAGCTCTGACTGCACTTACAGCATTTATTGGACAGTGGCACTAAAATGTGGAACTTTTTGGATTACTTGAACTGCATTTGAGACATACCTTTGCAAATATGAAGAGGGGGTAATTTTTACACTTTGTGTCGCACAATAATTCCTTTCATTCTGGTGAAATATAACTCTTAGGAGCCAAGATGGCTGCTGGCATTTAACAAAAAATAGTTAATAAAAAGTATTAAACTCTTGTTGGACACGATGTTTCACACTGGTATTTCTACACTGGTAATTCAATTGGTATTCATACAAATATGCGCAACGAAGGAAGAAACGAGAGGGCAGAGAGGGGAAGAGGAAGAGACGAATGGAAAGACTTGTCTTGATTTAAAACATAACCATAATCCTTGCTTGTCACTTGAGGAAAACGTACCTGAGGCTCAGAAAATAATCTAAAACATCTTTAATTTGAGTTGTCATAGAATTTGCGGAACGCAACACTATAAGAACAGGAGCATTTTGACAGAATGGAAGCTCTGTTGGTTCCTATTGTGGCTTAAGTTGTACTTGAGAGTTTCCATTTGGCCACAGTACCAACTGGTGGTTGTACTTGAGTCCTCTCAGCTATCTGTAACTGTGAATGAGAATGTTGGTTAAAGAACTAGCTGTAAAGCTTTAGGTAATCTTTCCTTTCAGCTCTTTATGTTCTTCTTTTCTCTCTTTACAGATTTAACAGCTTCCACCTTGAAGCATCGTCTTCCTGTCGCTTTGATTATGTGGCAGTGTACGATGGACAGGACACCTTGGCACCTTTGCTTGGGAAATTCTGTGGTGCAGTGCTCCCGCCCAATCTCCGCTCCTCCACCAACCAGCTGTTCATCGTTTTCAGGACAGATTCATCAGTGAGTGGGACTGGCTGGAGGGCAACTTACAGTCAGACACTCGGTAGGTCAATGCTAATGTATTTGTCATGCTAGTTTCGTATCGAGAAGCTATTTCCATTTGGTAGCAGCTCATGCTTGCAATAAAAATTGCAATAAACAAAGACGGAAAAATGAGCTGTGTGTGGAAAAATACATTGTCCCAGATGAAAATTGATCTCATCTGCTCTGCGTCCATTTGGTACTCTGCTGTGATGATGTTGTGTGGTCTGTCTACACATGTGATTATGTCGGCTGTATTGTAAGGACCTCCCATGGCACAGCAATGAAGGAACCCATTCTGTATGACTGCAGCACACACTGTGATGTTACCGTCGTTGTCCTGGGACATTCAGAATAACTCTGTTGCCAATGATGTTTCTCCTTTTTCTTCTAACTTTAGTGTGGTTCAACTCAGCCTCAGTGGTGTTTCTGCTGAGGTCGGGCTGAACTCTCTGTCCAGCCCTATGACAGTGTTTAGAACATATTCAACTAATGATGCTCAAATCTCTTTTCATAAATATGGTCCTTGTCTTCTTTGTCCCTGTCCTCCTCCAGGTCCTTCTCCTACACCCCTGTTCTTCAGCAAGCTCTTCCTCTCATCCTCACTGTTCCTCTTTGTCTTACTGCAGTGTTCCATGCCATACATTTTTATTGAAGACAGATACACTCAGCTGTTGCCTTTGTATGGTGCTTATGCCTGACTGGGAAGTTTACAATCAAGGACCTAATTCTCTGTACAGTTTATCTGATATTGCCGTGTTGATGTTGTTCCTAAAACATCATGAAGTTCCTGGACCATCAGTTCAACATCACTGCACTTTATCCAAGCCACTGTGGCTCAGTGGGCTCAGAACAGGACTCTCACCTTGGAGAGGTTTTCCACTTGTATATGGAAGCATGACGTAAAGTGAAGATTTTTTTGGGAGTAAGATTATCACGGTTAAAAAAAAAAACTTTCCCAACTGTTCTTAAGTCATAAACACAGGAGAGTAAACAATTCAGATCAGACTAAGAAGATGGATCACCTGAAAAAAAAATTCCTTCACTTGTTCCTCAGGGCTTCTGCATTACATTATGCTGTTGTTATTTTTATTTAAAAGTTCAGTTATTATTTCTGTTCTGTTTCAGTTTTCTGTTGCTGCTTGGTTAGGTTAAGACAACAAAAATGCTTAGGTTAAGTAAATTATGGTTTTGGTTGAAAAAGACACTTGCAGTTCATTTACTATGCATTTGAAAGGATAACTTCTTCCCATGTCTGTATTTTTCAGTTTTTTCCTGAAATCGCTAAGGATTGGCTTTACAAAACCGTGACTGGTCAGTTGCAATTATGGCCGTGGAGCAGATCCAGCTATACTATTTAAACAGTTTAGAAACACTGAGAGCATATGTCCTAGCCTTGTTAGGGGGCTGGGCCATGCTCCCCCACAAGAACATTCAGAAGACTGTAGTGTAAATTAATGTATTTTAATGCATCGTGAGAGTTAAAATAACATAAGAAACAATGTCAGTGCTAACACATAAGAGAAAATTACAATTACAATACAATACAACTACAATTGCACAGGAGTTAAGTCACGAATATGGACAATTTTGAGATCAGTTATTTAGATTAAGTTGTGTTGAAGCTATCTTCACTGACAGACACTTTGGGATGGCAGGACGGGTCAGCTGCTACCCAAAACCACAGTTTGTGACGAGTTGGGAAACCCAGAGCTTTATTACATAATGTCTAATGTTATTTTAACTGTCAAAATGCAGTCTCAGTCCCAACTCGTTTTGACGACTTAGGTATATACCAATCCATAATATGCCTTTTAAAATAAGAAGATACTGTATTACATCCTGTAACATGTCAGTTACTTTCAACTACTGATTATAATGTATAACATTCTAAACAAAACTGGCAGGTGTAATCATACCTGTAGCATTCCTGCACAAAACATGTTTTTAATGAGCTCTTCTATCACACGAGACACGCTGTTTGCTTTGACTTAGTTTGAAAACGCAAATGCTTGAAAATATTTATAATATTTAATTACAAAACAAGATGAAAGGGAGAGGATTTTAATTGACGAACTTATTAGAAGCAGGGAGAACGTTGGCTTACTTGTCTGAGATGTCATACAAAAATGTATGCCTGGTAGCAGATAGATGACATAAATGTGTCGGTTTGATGCTGCAGGAAACTTAGAAAATAGGAGCTATTTAGTAGTTTATGTACGGTAGTTATGCTGTTGTAGACTTTTTAGCAAGTTTTAGAAATAATAGTGGTAAAATAGTAGTAGTGAACAGATAGTTAAAAAGTTAATAATTCAATTTTTTTCCTTCCCTCATTTGTGGCGCCCTTTGGATGGAAGGCGCCTCTAGAATTTGCCTCTGCTGCCTGTGCCACTCAGCGGCCCTGGTGAGCTCAGAACTTTAACACAGTTGCTCCTCCTGCTTCTGTCCCTGCAGCTCAACTCACAGCCTCAGTCCTTGTTTCGTGTGGTCGGTCAGGTGAAGCCTCAGAGCTTGCACGTAAATGTCATGAATGTAAACGTGCGCAAATCGTTACATATACTGTGTGACATGTTCTGGGTTCAATGTGTTGAACTGTTCAGCTCAAAACCCTCATTCAAAACAAAGAATACAACTAAGCGGTTTAAGCAATCCGCCTCTTTATTTTAACATGTTTTGCTCTTTGAGTGTCTGTGTTATTTTCACATTTAGCTTTGAAGCGATCGTAAAAATGTGTAAAAAGCCATTTATTTACTTGCAGTAAATATAATGTAGCTTTAGCTTTTAAAGATTCTAATGTTGATGAGCTACGGGTGGAAAACTTACCCCATGACACACTTTGATTGACACCCCCTCATTTGCATAACTGTGAAAGAAATGTATAAAGAAAAGCAATAAGGGAATGAATATGTTTGTGGAGATAGATAGGGAGAAAACGCAAAAGGGGACGAATACAGAAAGAGCAAAGAATTTTAAACGTTTATAAACTGATAAATGACACTGTATATTTTTCCATTAACATAATTGTGACTTCCGAAAGCTCACAATCTTCCCGTGTACGCAGATTTGTGGTACTGTGTATTTGCACATAATATCTTTGATCCTCCAAGACGAGCCAGCCTGAAGTTGCCCATGCTATAATTCATATGTTTGAAGAGGTGGTTAATAAGCATTTGTGTCTGAATTGCCTGCAGGTCCAGCACAGGGATGTGGTGGCTACCTGTCCATGCCCATGGGCATGTTCGGTTCTCCAGATCCAAACCTGGATGAGCAGTATGAGCCCCGGATGGACTGCCTGTGGATCATTGAGATGCCAGTCAACAAGGCTGTCAACCTGACCTTCAGTTCCTTTGAGCTTGAAAGCTCCTCTACTTGCCGCTATGACTATGTCAAAGTAAAGAGCCTACATCCACTGAAATATAAATGTGACTTTTCTTTCATTAGATCCTAACTTAATTGAATACTGACCTTCACACAACATATAGCTATGCTGTGTCATGTTGTTGCAACAACTCACAAGCAACTATGTCCACTGTCCAAAATTATGATCATAAGTGTTAATTCATTGATTGGGAGTCATGATGAATGTTCAATTTCATGTTAATTCACAGAAACGAGTCAACCAGGTGGACGTGTTAAATGAAACGGCCTGAACAACCTGAGATCACATTTTATGTTTATGATCTCGTGAGACTTGTGCTGACTACTGCAACCGCATTAAATAGCTTGTTGTGGATTGTAATGGAAGGCTGGTGGTTGGTTTCAACCACAACTGGTTTGCCATAGATGTAACCAGAATACTTTTAGCAAGCCCAAACCACTGCCTGTAGCTCCTTCTCTGTCTACGTGTCTCTAGTCCCTGCCGAGGCCAGTGTGCGTGGAGCGTACCCCACAGGCTTTTCCTTCTTGGAAACAGGCAACTCCGAGGCCATGCCAGGATGCATCACAGACCAGAGTCACTGGTTTTTGCACATCACTGTGGCGAAGCACTTGTGACACAGTGTTTTGAGTTTGTCAGAAGCATCCTGTTGGCGCTGCGTCGGGCTCTTAACCAAATCCTTGTGCAGCAGCTGCCATAGTAGTGCTGACAGTTTACTTAAGTTTGGGATGAATTACTCCAAGGCAGTTTATCATCCCTGGAAAAGGTTTTGTCCCCTAGAGGTAGCATTTCACTGATTGCTTTGTATTTTGTTGGCTCTGCTTCATCCTGTTTTTTGTCAACACTTGTCTAATGTAGTTCACCTCTGCTGGCTTGAACATACATTTTTTTGGGTTGAGTCAGAGCTTTACCTGTCTTGGTTGTTCCAACACTTTTTTCAGGTTTATGTCGTGCTCTTCAACACCCTTGACACCAGCAAAGTTGTCATCCATGATTATGGTACATGCATAACCAGCACAGATTTATTGCATACTTTGGAAAACTTCTTCAGTCTTAATGCCAAAGGGCATCCTCAGGAAGTAAAATCTGCCGAAATTTGTTGTGATTGTCGTATAGAGAGATGAGGTATCATCTATTTTGACTTGCCAGAAAGAGTTTTCAAGGACAGACGACAGTAGAACCCCATGTTTATGCTGCTACCTCCTCTATTGTGCTCATGGTGAGAGCACATCAGTGCCTTTGTTCCTTGGGTCTATGCAGATGCAAAGACCGTCAGTCTCTTTTTTATGTGCAGCAACCATGTTGTAGACCCATTCTGTGGGCTCATCCGCAACCTCCATCACTCATAACTAAGCTTTAGGTTTAGCAAGCTTATCCCTGTGTGAGGCAGTGATGAATATCTCATATTCACTCTTGAACATACACAAGTCCTCTGCCACATTTCCATTGGAGACTATGGGTCTCAACGTCTGATTCTGTTTGCCATTTTTTCCAGTGCAGGTTTAATACAATAGTAACTTCTTTACCGTTCCCATCAGCTCTAATGGAAACGAAAGTGTTGGCCTGATTTTCAGAGATTTTTAACGTCAGTGAAATGTAAGCAGCAGATGTATAATTCTTTCATTTGAAGGTTGTCAACCAATGATGACTAACAAACTAATGACCATTTGGATTTGTTTTACCTTATGTTAAATACAGCAGTGGATCTGCTGTGTGTTGCTTCATTCCTGCAATTTGTGATGCCAAATGTAATAATCAGACACTTAAAGGGATATTCCGGTGTAAGTTTAATCCATGGTCTAACACACCTTGACACCGAGTAAGACTCCCCCTCCAGAGATCAGGTTTGCTGACCGCTAGCTTAGCTAGTTTTAGCAACCTCAGAAAAGACCGCACGATAACAATACACTGCAGCTTATGTCTCCAACTAGAAACCGCCATCAAAAAGCCACTCAGCGGTCGGCGAACTTGATCTCTGGAGGGGGAGTCTTACTCGGTGTCATGGTGTGTTAGACCATGGATTAAACTTACACCGGAATATCCCTTTAAGGTGTTTCAGATATGTCATTATCCTAATACTGAAGACTTGTATGACAATGATGCATTGATAAAACCACTGACATTAATGGATGGATCTTTTTTCTGTTATCGTTCTTAATGTATGTGTTTTCCATCAGGTGTTTGATGGTGACAACATGAATTTCCCTCTGGTTGGGACATTTTGTGGAAACACCATCCCTTCTTATTTTGTATCAACTGGAAACTTACTGACTATCCACTTTGTCACTGATGGCTCAGTTCAGAGACGAGGCTTCAATGCTACATACAGAGCTGTGCCATGTAAGACATTTCCTACTCTTTCACACACACAAACACACACACACTGCGCTCTAATTGCTGCAGACAGAATTTGGTTCCTCTGAGACAGTAGACGTGGTGAGAAAGATAGCTCCTTTTGAAAACATGAAACACATCTGTTTCATCGTTCCCTTGTGTTTTCTCTATGGTTGTTATCTGAAAAGGCATTGACATTTGGTATCAACAACAATCCTGAGTGATCCAATCACATCGAGTCTTGAGTCACCACTTGTGGTTGGATCACACTTCAACGCCAATAAACACGTAATGTTAATGGAGTAAACAAATTATTTGTTTTCATTTGTACAAATAAAGAAATAGCTTCATATATAATGTTTGAAGCATTAACAATGAGGCCCAAATAGTTTGAAAAAAAAAAAAACAACAACAAGAAACGGCTGTAGACAGCATTTCAAAGAGTTTGTCCCAACTCACATTTTTTTTAAGGTTGTCTGGGGCCTTTCTCCATGAGCATCAACAAGTAGCTAATATTGGTTACTGTTAACTGTATTTTTTAAATCTGACATGTTTACTGTCAATAAAATGTTGTCTTTCTCAAATGTGGTATAAATGGTTAAATCAGTTTAAACAGTGTGTTCAAACAGCTGCTTGTGTTGGCAGGTAAGATGCACTGTAAGCAAAGTAACTTACACTTTGCATTTAATGCTGAATTTACAAGAAAGCATCAATACTCAAACACACTGCTAAAATAATTTTGTCATATGCAGCCCAGAACACTTCTGAATGTGGTCTGAGTGATCAGATCACCCAGGACACATGTTGAGACCAGGTCAGACAGCCTATGAGTGGTGTGTCTTGGCCAAGACCAAAACACCACAAGAAAGAAGGAAGAATATTCTGACCTGCCAGACGGTACCCTGGTTTCACTTGCATTTGACTTTGCATAAAAATGTCCTCAGATAACAGGACTTGGGCAGAAGCAGAGAAAAGCCAAGCTTGCTTTTTTTTTTTTTTATGCCATTATTTCAAAATCACAATTTAATTATTTAGGTATCTCAGATAACAAAGCTCATTTTCTTGGGAAAACAGTGTAAGTTATAAATAGAACATGTCTTTTGATTGCTTGAAATTACTGGAAAATTGTGGAGACCTTGAAAATGTGTGTGCTTCATTTGATCAGACCTGATTTAAACCTGCAAGATCATGATTGAACTATACAGTAACAAGCGTTTCTATGTGTCTGCCCTCCTTCAGTGGCTTGCGGTGGGATTCTAAATACCACAACCACCGTTCAGACCCTGACCTCACCTTCCTTTCCCAATGCCTATTCTCCTTACACCTCCTGTCGCTGGATCCTGGATGCTCTGCCGCAGGAAACCATCAAAGTTTCAGTCCAGAGCTTTGTCCTCCAGCCTAGCCAAAGCTGTGACGCTAACTACCTGGAGATAAAGGATTGGCCTGTGGTGAGTTTACTACACGAATCAAAAGGTGCAGTTATCTTAGGCAGCAAAACTTATAGAACACTTCTGAAAATCAAAGTTCTCTAAAGGATCATGGTAAATTGTGTTAAATTTGACCAATCTCTAATGTATGATTCGTTGTTTATCTGTAGATACACTATTTGGTGCTAGCTACATGGGTACCATTGGCATTCTGGGTGGTGTTAATCAACCGCTGTGGAGCCTTCCTGCCCTGGGCCATGCAGGAACCATGCTAGTTTGACATGTTTGCAGTCAGGAGACTTTCTATGATTTGTATTGATTTGGAGCTATCCCAGAGTTGCAAATTGCTTCATTGTCAAGTGAAGTCAAGACAATTTTATTTTTATTGCACCAATTCACAACAAAAGTTATCTCATGACACTTTACAAATGGAGCAGGCCTATACGACACTCTTTAATAAGTTACATTTCCCCATTGAGCATGCTCTTGGTGAAAGTGGCGAGAAAAAATTGCTTTTGCTTACTTTCATGTCAGTGTCATCACTATATATATAGTCATATAGTGACATGCATACCAGTCACTGTATATACTGTATACACTGCTTAGCAAGAGAGAGATCACCTGAAAAGGTGAGACTTGGTCCAGTTGTTTAGTCAGCACCAGAATTCGATTGACATCTTTCACACCAGCCTAAACAAGAAAAACTAAATGCACAAATGCCAGATAGTTAGGACATGTTTGGTGTGAGAGCACCCACTAGAGAGGTTGAATTTGACAGATTTCTCAATAAAAACATCAAGCACACTTCCAATATTATAATATCCATTCTTAATAGGGTGATCTGTATGTTTTCCAGGGAGACTATGGGCAGTCACATAGGTTCTGTGCATCAGATGGACATCCACCAGACTTTTACAGCTACAGCAGAACCATCCTCGTGCACTTCAAATCTGATTCCTTTGTGGCAGGAAATGGCCTGAGCTTCACCCATCAGATCTCCAGTAGGTACCTGTAGTAAACCTGTCACAAGATGAAGAACCTGTATTCTGCGCAGGTAGAGGCTTAAAATGTGTGTATTTGTGTGCAAGTTTGGTTTAGAAGAGAAGAGAAAATATATTAATCTAGAGAATCTCCAGCTCATACGCACCAGTAACTGGCTGCCAATCGAGGCGAGTCAGCACAACTTATTGGGAAATCAGTGCAACCTACACTCACAAAATAATTAACCTGATAGAGTGATGTTTGCATTTTAATTAAGTCATCCATCCAATTCTACAA
The DNA here is from genome assembly GCA_039737535.1 of Lagodon rhomboides. Lineage (NCBI taxonomy): Eukaryota > Metazoa > Chordata > Actinopteri > Spariformes > Sparidae > Lagodon > Lagodon rhomboides. The sequence continues at coordinate 1,413,154 of CM077803.1, read as the reverse complement.
CATAAGTTCAATGTAAAGTATCACATCTAATGTAAAGTTTTTCTATCGCGTTGAGTCAGTGTGTATAACTTAAAGCAACATTATGTAGAAATTGTGTAAAAAAAAACACACCTGTTGTCTCACCCTGGATCTGAGGAACAACTATCGTGTTGTCTGGATCTCCATGAGCACACTCTCTGAGCTGGATCTGTCTGCATCAGACATGTCCCTGACTATACTCTGCTTCCTAATAAGAATCAGTGGATAAAATCACACCAATGATTAACAATCAGACAAATGTTTACTACTGATAACAAACTCAAATGTTGCATTAACTTAACACTGTGCAGCAATTGTCAGTGGACAGTAAACAGTGTGCAGTACGGTTTCATTCAGTACATACTGTGAGTAGACTTAACGTTGTGCAGTACTACCGCACTGCAGTCACACATACAGCTAATGATAGCGACGTGTTCAAAAGCAGACAGGTCGTAGGTCCTTAGAGACAAAACAGGCCATAGAAGCTGTGAATACCTTAGACCCACTGAGTTGTGGCTAACTTGTGGAAAAAGTGTTTTTTTGTTGCATGTTCTTGCTATTGCTGGCTTTACTAGCATCCTGGTTGTCTGCACAGGTTTCACCATGCTGTCTCACCAGGTGAAGGCTAAGATACGTGCTACCACTGTATTTAAACACTGGAGCTTACAAACGGCTTGCTTTTTGTCCAACTTTCCGTCAAATCCGTAAAGTCCAAATCTCTTCCAGGCTTTTGATTTTAATTTTGACGATGCATTATAAATCTTGTCTGCATTGTCGGACATGGTGCTTTTCTTTCCTTGGCAACACTAAGCTAATGTTTCTGTGCTGCATTTCATGAGAGTCTCACGCTGACTTCTGAACTATTACGAGATTTTGAAGATGCTGTGAGGAAATGACAGCATCGCAGCTTCACTCAACTGGTTCATAACTTTAAAACAGTACAGTTAAATCAATCAAGAGGTCTGCATATCGGTGTAGTCGTATCTTTAACTTTAAAACCCATTTCCGATACATATCGGTACATTTTTACACCCCTATAGCACCGTGATCTACCCACTCACTGAAGTTACATAGGGCCGAAACAAGTGATGGGGTGGAGTGGCTGTGACGGAGACACCATCCACCCTTTTACAAGACAGTGTGCCATCACAATCATTTTGAAAGTAAAAAAAATACATAATGTTGCTTTAAATAACCAAAATGTTTGATTATTATAGGAGACAGGATTACCAATTTGAAATGAATTACTTGTATATATAATACATAATTAATAACCACTATGAAAACACAATCTGTTTATGCAGGAGTACCCTTTAATGGCTTAGATGGGACATTTATATGTAATTAAAATACTTAAAGTCACTGTTTTGATGATTTTTTTTAAATGTGAGGTCAACCAAAGGTAACACTTAATTTTACAGGTCCGGAAATGTTGTGGTGAATGAGTGGTAATTACCAGGCAACATATTTTTTAAAAATATATATAGATTCCTTTTTTTTTGATTACCCCCAATATTACCACAATAATTACCTCAAGTGTATTTAAAGTTACCCCGATATTAATTAGTAATTAGTAATAATAGTCTGCTTTTTTCCATCAATCAGCAAATAAATAGCTGTTTAACTTTTCCAGAAACTTTCCACTGGTTTCTGCTTAGAGTCTGCTGATCATGGTATTTTATTTATCAACTATTTTCTGAAAAAATTGAAATGAAAACTGCATGATCAGCAGAAAACAGTTGCAAGTGTCCTAGAATTGGATAATTAATAAATCACTTTGGGGAAATATTTTTTGAGGTAATGATTATGGTAATTGGAGGGTAATTTCAGAGAAATAATAAATACATTTCACTTCCATGAAACTTGTGGACCTGTTAAATTATCAATTACAGAAAAATATGTTTTTTGCTTTTCCCTCTATTGGTATCTATCCACGCAGATTTACATTTAGGGCATTTATCAGACGCTTTTGTTCAAAGCCACTTACAATAATTCATACATACATTCATACACTGATGGCCGTGGCTGCAGATTGGGATTCAGTGTCTTGCCCACGGACACTTTGACATGCAGACCAGGGGAATTGAGCCAGCGACCTTCTAATAACAAGACGCTGGCTCTGCCCCTGAGCCACAGCCGCCCTATGCAGATAGGTGGGGTTTGATTTTCTAGGTTTTGAGATCTAGGATTAGGATAGGTGCTGAGAGGTCTGCTTACGTCCCAGAACAATGGAGATTAACACACACAGAATTTCCACTGACTCCTTTTCCCTAACAGATGAAAACTGCACAAGAGGCTTTGAAACAATGAGAGGGTAGTGTTGGAGCTTGGTTGTAGATAAGCACTCTAACTGTGGTGGTGGCGGCTTTCCAGGTTGTAGCAGAACCTATGAACAGGAATATGGCTATCTGAAGAGTCCTGGCTGGCCTGACGTCTACCCCCACAACATGGACTGCACCATCATCCTACAGGCGCCACAGAACAGCCTCATTTCCTTCTTCTTCAACAGTTTTGATGTGGAAAGCCATGACAACTGTCAATTTGACTACCTGGAGGTGAAACAACCAGCACACATGCAGAGACCCACTTATTATTTGTGTTATTGATTCTCTGTCACAAAGTTTGAATTCAACTATTGTGATAATGCTCTCAAGTTAAAGCTGCTGTTTTCCTATTAAAATGAGAGTCAAACAGCTTTATATTCTAACAGTAATCACTGTGATAGAGTTTTCTCTCCTCACCCTGCTCATTTAGTAAAAGACAAATTCAATTTTCCATTATCCTCGCCCACTTCATCCAGTCAGGATAGAGAACTCCATCCTTTTATGCCTGGGGAAGCACAGAGAGCAGAGTCCTCCTGTGTTGGTACCCACACCGGCAAAGGCAGAACAGGGAAAGACACCAATGCCAGCACTCCTGGTGACGGCTTCTACTTCCAAACAGATCAAGTAATGAAAAATGCATGAAGAAAAGAAAGAGACACAGACAGCTGCCAAAAAAAAAGAAAAAAGACTTGTGCAAGTGAGGTGATGTAGGGAAGAAGGAGGGAATTGCTATCTGCAGAACAGACAGGAAGTCAGCTGAATAGACGGCAACGCTTACAGCAACTTTAAGATCTCCCTTCATAAGAAACACA
>CM077803.1:1185000-1405000 GCA_039737535.1 Lagodon rhomboides | reverse complement strand
GTGGGAAAGATACATTTCACCCAGCCACAAAGTATTAATGAAACAGCTCCATGGACATGTGTGAGTTACACCTGTGTGTATATACTTACTGCTACCCTGAAGAAGCATGTTGCCGTGGGTCGGATGTGGCTCAGATGGTAGTGGGGGGTTGTCTGTTAATCACAGGGTTCATCCCCAGCTCCCCATATCCACATAATGAAGTTTGAGCAAAGTAGAGAACCTTTGTTTGCTTCAGATGGTGATGTTTGCTGTGTGTGAGTCCTGCACAGCTTTAATGTACTCTATATTTAAATGGAGTCAGTATACCGAGGCAGCACCTCCTCTTCTATCCTTGTATCAGCCAAGGAAACACAACTCTGTGTTAGTTGTCAAGCCACACAGAAGTAACAGCTCATGTGATTATATGTAGTGACTGAATTAAACGTGTAACTTTGAGTTACTTGTTCTTTACTTGAGTATTTCAGTTTTCTGCCTCTCCACTGCATTTAAGAGCAAAATATTGCACTTTATACTCCACTACATTTATTTGATAACCTTAATTACGAGTTAAGCTTGATTGAAGCTTCTGTTGAATCAGCGGCGTACCCATGGTGTAGCCATATGTTGTGGCAGGAGCAGGATCTGTTGACGTTTGCATCCTTCCTCCATGTGTTCTTGACTAAAAGAATGACACGGAGTGGACATTATGGCATTATTAGAGACTTATCTCAGATGAAAGAGACACAGTTTTTTGTATGTATTTCTCAACTAATATACAGTAAACATATCTCTGGAAAGTCAGTAAGGACTGTGATTTATATTTTAAATATACAAGTATGTTCTGAGTTTCTCCTCTCTGTTTGTTCAGGAAACCAACATTGCTCCATTCACAGCCTCCTCCCATCGAGTCTACATCATTTTCCAGGCGCAGTCCGCCACTCTGCCTTCAGGGTTCAGACTGACCTGGAGCAGCTGAGAGAGGCCCTGCACCCTCACCACAGCAGCTGACTCATGTCCTGATTCACGTTTTAAAGGTTCATGCATGCTGTGCATTTCTTTTGTAATCAAATGTAAATAATAAATATATACTGTCATTTCCTGTCTTAATAAACATGATTCAAGAAGAACAACAAGCTGGTCACTCATCTGTCAGTTAAGATGTTCATTTTATTTTGATTTGATTGATTTTAATTAGTGCTGCAACTGATTCTACTGGAGTTTTTTCAGGCTGACGTGGACCTTGAGATTACATTCAAGTAATGATATAGTATTATGATGGACAAACAGGATGGGCAGAATCTTGTCACTGTGTTTGAAAATGATACAGTTCAAGTTCACACTCTAGCTCACAACTTTTGAATAGAATGACACACTTCTACTCCTGAGGAGAGAATAAATCACGCCTACTTCCTCTACGTAAAGTGAACACAGATGTGTCTGGACAGCTCATCATCAGTTCCTCATGTGAACACAACTACAGTGGAGTGATGGAATCCTATACTTGACTTTGACAGTGAATTGGCCCTTTAACGTAAGTTGAAAAGACACATTGATGTGCGCACATCTTCACCTTGCTCGCTGTCCGTTGGTGCTGGGATGGATTCCTCACAGTGAGGAGGTCGTGTGGTCACATCCCTGTCACTACATGTTACACACCACAGTCTTAACTATCTGTCATCCAACCTTCTAACAAAACATTCAGTGACCATGATAGAGTTCAAATTTCCTTTAAACTCTCTTATATGTCTAAGTGTTCAATAAAATTTTTGCTCATTTTTCATACTGTTCACTGGCTGTAGTATCACAGTTAGCAGTTTGAATTCATAGGTGGGCGTTTTTAGTGCGTTGAAGCCGAGGCTTTCTGTCTTTGTATGATACCTTAGAAGACATGAGTTCATGGGGTCAGGACATTTGTTCGTTACAGCTTATAATGCAGTGATGGTCCTGGAGCAACATGTTATTCTAGGTACAGTACAGATACCGCGATACCTGAACTGTAACCTTGGTATTTCTCTTTTTCCCTTTGTATTTGTAAATAATCTTTTGTAAATCATTTTTTCCCCAAGCTCCAATGCTGGTTACTGATAACAGCATGACTTTTTATCAGCCATTTTAACTTGAACATCATTATTTACCACCATTGACAGAAAAACAGAGATTTGTTATAGTGTACAAATTGATCATGCTCTGTCAAATATTTATTATTTATTCAACATTTCATCACATTTTACAATTATCAGCAACCATTTGAAGTATAAACAGCTTAAAAGAGCATCACATATATGTTAATTCAACTAAACATAATAAATTAAGCATCAGATACAAAAATAATGGCCATGATTTCCCATATAGTGTTGCAATAACCAGGCTCCCAAAAATGTCACCATGACAATCATCAAGTTAGAAAGTACACAATAAAATGCAATAAATAAGATCAGCTGGTAGTGTTTATCTTTATCTACAATCATCAGAGGTACCACTCACCAAATAAAAGAATACTAGGAATATTACAGCTTCAGCACTAGTGTGTACAGTAGGTGCATTCAAACAGTGTTTTCCTAAAGTGTCTTTTCTGCAGCATGAAATGATAAAGAAAGAATCCAATATGTCTAACATATTCCGAGGCAGTTTCACAGAAACTTAAGGATCAATTCCAGTGTTGGACAGTGGAATGTTTAACTAGATCTGTTCTCCTGCTCTCCTCACAGGCCACAGATCAGTTCCGCTGCACTGCGTGTTCCCACAGTGGTGTGTGTGTGTGTGTGTGTGTGTGTGTGTTTGTGTGTGTGTGTGAGAGAGAGAGAGAGCGAGTCATTAAAGACACACTCTATACATCCCGGAGCGGTAGTCCCTCTTTCCCACTCTTCAGAGCTTTCCTCCTGCGCCTGCAGCAGATCACTGTGACAGCGATGATGAGGCCGACCAGCAGCAGGATGAGGAAGATGGCAGCAGCAATCACACCCACTGAGTACACTGTGGAAGACAATAATACATTACATAAAAAAACTACTGCAGAGTCATTATTTTCAGTTTCAATTCTATCCCACAACACAAAAGTCTTGCACAGGAGAACACCATGCTGCAGATCTGACGACAGAGGAGGTAAATATGTGAGGTTTGTCATGTCGGTGGTGGTAAAGGAAAGGTGACTGGGCTGCCAGCTTCATGTGCATGCAGCCATTGTGTCTTTTCTTCTACTGTATCAATGATAACCATCCAGGAAGCACGAGCAGGAATACCCAACTACAAATATATAATTCCTTATCCATCCACAAGAGCGTGCTGTTGGATTTCAAAAACTTAGTCTGAGTCCAAACGGCAACAACATTTGACATAATAAATACAAAAACACCAGGTATGTGATTTTCTTCCATTCGTACAACTAATTTTCAATTGCATAGGGTTTTTTTTATTTCATGTTTATAGGTGTGGTTCTTAGATGAACCATAGCTTTAATATTAAAAGCAAAGAGTAGAAACAAAACAACCATGAGCTGAGCAGCAGCAGCAGCAGCAGCAGCAGCAGCTAACACAACACTAGATGTCATATATGACCAGTTTATATCTATACAGCAGAAGATTATGCATATCCTTTCTGACTCTTGGTTAACGTTGTGAAAGTATCTATTTATTTATTATTTTTCTTAAACCTAACTAAACTGCATCAGAAAATTTTAAAAAAGGGAAATAATAAGTGGACTGGTCTAAAAATAATAATAAATAATATGTTCCAAGCACGATTCAAAACCTGGTCTCCTGAGTGAGAATCCCATTATCAACCTATTCAGCCACAACACAGTGTGGACAACATTAATTATGACTTGCAACACCAAGTTAAACCAAAAAATGTAGACTCAACATTATACACTAAACATTATTTACAAGTAATAGAACTAAAACTACTATAGAAAACTAAATGATGGGTTTTCATACAGATGCATAATCTGTAGTTTCAAATACTGGACAAATGCAATGTGAAGGTGTCCCTTTGTGAGACGTCTTCTGTTGAAAGAAGACAGCTGGACAGTCAGCTGAATACTTGTATGAAGTATATGTGCCTTCACATGTGATGTGCAGTGTTGAGACTCTTCCATTTCTTCCATCCAGGTTAGATACTTTGAACCTGACTGCAGTTTGTTGGCTCTGTCCCAGTGCTTTGATTGAATCTTTGCTTATTAAAGTACTAATCAGGAATAAAACAGTATGCGCCTGTAAAGATGAATAACTTTTCTTTCAGCCATTTACACAACTTGCATTTTAACTCAATTTAGATAAAATATAAGTCTTAATAAAATATTTTTGGTTCAGCTTCTAAACCAGGTTTGTTCATTATTAAAGCTAAACATGCATACATGTGTAAATACTGTAACGGTTGTGTGAATGTGACTCCATTATTCACAAGAGCTACAGACACTCATTTACAATAATACATTATCATAAATGATACGTTTTTGCAAATATGCACGCAAATTCTGATTGGTGGGTAACTAAGGTTCCTGTAGTCTAAAGAAAAGTGAGATAACACCACCAAAATGGCAGCACTTCATTATGAGAATGTGTGTCTTGCTATTATTGTCTTTACACAGGTTTTACTTGCACATAAAGGACATTTGTGCACTGAGGGAGAATGTGACTGAATCACTTCGCTGCAAACACTTCTCCCACCTGCAGCCTCTCTAATGCCATTTCTACCCCAGAATAAGCCTATATGCAGGTGTTTGTTTTTGAGTACAGGTAAAGCTGCTATAAACAGGCGTTTGATTCCCATTGTGGCTTTTTTTGTTATTGTGTGTCATGATCGTCACCACAAACTGGAAACAGTAGAAGGAAGCAGATCAGGATACCTCATCATACTACATGTGGGAGACTGTTTAATAAAGGTTTCTTCAGTAACATTCTGAATTAGGAACCTCGTTGTTACTGGAGCTGATGATGGTCTTATCTCAGCACTGATCAGGCAGCTGACAGGACACAGTTATTAGTAACACAGAGACCATTTCTTTTCTAATATCTTTTACTTCTCCTTCTAAAAGTTCATGTGTCCAGCACTTTGTTGTTGTGTTTCCATCACCGCCAACCGATAAACATGGGTGACAACTGCATATTAATTTGATGCCAAGTGCACCCATTCACATTGAGGACAAAAGCCTGATGTCAGTAGGATTTTTGAGCAGTGTGAAAGGGGGACAGGAGCTGGGACACCTCACCTTCAAAGATGGACTGGCCGTCCTTGTTGGAGCACTGGGTCTGGCTCAGCTCTCCTAACTGCTTGTCGATGCTGCGGCTGGAGATGTAGGCCTGAACGTTGAAACAATAGCTCTCACCTCGGTCCAGATCAGTCAGCTCGATCACATTGGTCTTAGCGTAGTACACTTTCTGAAGAGAACACAGCAGGAAAACATTTAGTACTTGTCTTCTCATTCATGTTTCATGTTTGTTTGAGGCTGATCTGGTGATGTCTGCTGGCTCCCACCTTGCCGGTACTCTTGTTTTTCCGATAGGTGACTTTATACTGAAGCTGGTCAGAGAAGATATCCCGGATGTTCAGCTGGCGGCCATCTTTAAACAGGGCAGTGAGTGGGTCAGTCACATACAGGGTGGTCTTCTTTTTGTCTTCACTGACCTCTAGCTTGAAGTCAGGTTTGCCTATATCAGCTGTAGAGGGGGAGACAGAGGGAGACGATCATTATTTTGTGCATGTATCCCTGAATATGAAGTACTGTTCAGAGACCAGCCTGATGATGTTTAACGTTAAAAACCTCTCTACACCTAGCTTAAAATATCATTTTAGTTTATTGTAACTTGGGTCTTACTTTCTCAGTTTTATCTATTTGTTCTATCATCACATTGTATCGTACATTTTGAACATGACAACATTACTACAATAAAGTCAGGCAGGCCAAAAAACACAGTCGGAAGGTCTGAAGAATTGGAGCCTATCCAGATACACTTAAATCTGTTAATAAGTTGATCAACAGAAATTCATTGGCACCTTTCTTGACATATCTTGCATAGAAACTAAGCAGACCTTTCCTGTTTTAGTTTTAGTGATAGGTCTTCCTGTGTGTTCATGTTAATACATGACTGTCTGCATGTTCGTGGGTGTAAGTCCTTCTTTGTCCCCCCAGTGTGTGTTTGTTTTTAAATGGTGGCCTAGTAAAAAACTTTCTCATATTTAAGCCAAGTAGTACACATAATTTTGGATCTTGATTCTAGATCTGCAACAATAAATTGATTAGCTGTCAACTTTTAAATTATCCCGCACTATTTTGATAATCAATTAATCAGTTTAAGAAGGTTTTAAAGGTTTTTTAGGGTATATAATTTACCTCTGCATTTGGAAATACACAAAGTACGGATTTAATTGATTAAAAACTCATTAATTTCCTGTTGTGTAGTTGTATCATGTAATAATAATCTATAGTTGTAACAAAATTCCACAGTACACATGGACTTTGTTCATGGCACACCTTTCGGGAACCACCTCTTTAGGGTGATCAACTGTACCAGCATACCTTGATGTGAAAATGCGTACGTGACATGCTTGAACATGCATCTGAACAATCTGTATAACATGTTGACTGTGCTACACTTGTGAAATGTTACTTCCACCACGTCGTGTTGATAAAAGAAAGAAACAGATCACAGTAGCAGAAGAACCTACTGTCTTTGTAAGGGCAAAATCTCGGTGAGCTGGTGTAGGGGAACTCAGTGAGGTCAGAGCTGGCTCCTAGAGGAGGTTCAGACAAGACGTCGGCTGTGTAAGAGGCATTCAGCTCAGTCAGAGAGCTGGACAGATCACACACTGTCCCTGAGGACCGGATGCAGTGAGGGTTCCTCTGCTTGTCCTTCCCAACCCTGCAATAGTTTGATGACAGGAAGATTATTCATTACTCATAGACATGACTGATGGATGCAAACAACCCAAAAAATGAGCACAGATAAAAAAAAATGAATTACAGAACAAAATGATGTAGTTGTAAGAAGATTTTCAAATCTAGTGACGACTGTCTGCAGGCTAAAATGTGTCACAAACGGAATAGGACTGGGGAATGCAGCACTGCTCCACGTTTCCTAACAAGGCCTTATTTGTGTTCTCTGCTGACTCCACCTCTGCTCAGGCAGATAAATGATGTGCATCATTCCTCACACCTGCACTGTCTCTGGTGAAAGTGCTTTTAGGTTTTAGTTTTTGCACCTTCATCTTATTGTGAGCAACAAAGACACCTTGAACTTGATTATTTGAAAATGGAAGATTAGAAAAATAGGACGATTTGACCTCTGAATGCACCGGTGTTGAACAAAGTACCCCAAAATCATACTTGATTAAAAGTAAAGACATAACATATTACTTTGGTAAATTTGAATGTCGCCTGTACAATGGTACTCGAGCAAAAGTCTAAAAGTATTTGATATTAACGTATCAAAAGTCATTTTCAAGCAAAAACTGTACTTACATATCAAAAGTACAATTACTACATATGTTTACATGTATGCATACACTGTGTACTATGGGTTGATGGAGTTTAGACCTGGCCACTTCACAGATCTGATGTTCAAAAAGAGTTTTAATACTGGACTGTTTTTTTGTTGATTTTTTATCTGATTATTGGTAAAATAAGACATGGCTCTGAATCAGCACGCAATCTGAAAAGTAACTAGGAACTAAAGTAGCTATTTAATTAATGTGCCGAGTGAAAACTACAATATTAAGTACCGGAACGGAAATACTCAAGTAAAGTACAAGTACCTCAAAACTGTACTTAAGTAGTCTACAGTACCTTACTTGAATTCACATTTCCTGGTACTGATAAATGAACTGTCTTGATGGAATCGGTTGAATGTTATATGACTGTTGCTTGTTTCTTTTTTTTAAAAAAAAAGAAAATCTGCTGCTGTCTCGGCCAGGACTCCTTTGTAAAAGAGAGTTTGAATTTCAGTGCCAATATTCCAAGTAAAATATTGGTTATTATCAAATAAAATTAAAAAAATTAAATAAAGTACACTTTTGTAAAAAAAAAAACACACATTTGCAGATTGAATGTATTGTTTGAGCAGCGATGCAGCTGTTGGCTGTTTGTTACGGAATCAGTCAGGTCTGTGAGTCTGTCTTCATCTTTCTGGCTAAAGATCTCTCACCTCGCCTCAGCTCAACATTCCAGTAAAAGCTTTTATTGGATCAGCGGTGGATTCTTATCAAGCTCTGCTGCCATTTATCTTTCCTTCAAGGTTAATCAGCGAGTATGTAAGAGCCTGTGCTTCAGTGGGACCACCTGAATGTGTCTGTGAGAGGAATGAATAAGCTGGGAATTCAATGCGATTTCTTGAAAAGACTAACAGGTGAAGGTTTGGATGCAGGTACTTACTGAGAGAACTCCACTGTGTAGGAGTAATCAGCAGACGGTTTGGGCTCCCACGTCAAAATAGTTTTAAAGTTGGTGGATTTCCAGGTCACATTCTGTGCTCGGGGATAAGAGCCTGCGAAATGAAAGAATCCGTAAAATACTATTCTTACACCTTTCAAAACCTCTGTTTGGGTGCTCATGTCAAACAATATTACTATTTTATAGTTAGAATGACACATCAGTGGAGACCAGTCATTATGGCAGAAAACAACGCATCAGAGGGATTTGGGATACGGTTCTATACTGAATGAACTGTAGTCGGTGAGGCAGGAGCTGTAGGCCACTTTCATCAACACTGAACTACAGTTTATTGGTAATTAAACCTTCATAAGTGTGGTCCAGCACAAAACTATAGGATCCTGCCAAAGCTTTACAATAACCATCTTTAACACATTGTAAATGTATCGTTCAGCTTTTCTTACTAGTTATTTCACTGTGAACAAAGAATGAAACGCTTTAAAGCCATTTTTAACCAGTTGTTTATTGTCACATATCAAGTGACGCTTACAAACCTTTACAATATCTTAAGGTGCAATATGTAAGAATTTTAGTTAAATCATAATATAAATTGTCAATAGAACTTGGCTAGCATGCTAACCAGCTAGCCCCATCCCGGTCCAAACTGCTGTGGTGCTGTGAACACCAACACTGTTGCTCTGAGCAGCAGTCCGGCCCAGCTGGCAGCCACAGCAGCAGCAGTTAGAGAACACTGTGATCCTGCTCCCCCTTTGTTTTCAATAGGAACCTGATTCTTCCATACAGCACCTTCATAACGACTTTATGAAGCATTTTGTTTGTTTACACTAAAAGAACTATTTATAGGCCTACTAAACACAAAATCACAAAATGTGACATGTATTAAAGTTGGCTGTTGTAGTTTCTAACTACAAGTAGTGGTGCCATCTAGAGACCAAGCAGAGGTCTGATGGCCGCGGGCTGAGGCGGTCTGGTCTCCAGGTGTCCCTGCTCTGAGGCTGGATCACTGGGGACCCTCATGGCACATTCTGGGCCAGGTTTTGTACATCTTGAAGGTCGCCTTCTCCCAAAACTTTTAACAGGACATAAAAACTTCCAGTTTGATCATGAGAATATCAAACCGAGGCCCAGACAGCTGACTCCACTTTTCCTGAAGCAGAAGTGGTAGAAGAAACACTAACGCCGCAGTTATTTCATACTGCTGAAGACATTAGGAGAGGCCTGGACATGAGTCTGGCATGAGCTACTTTAACAGTGAAGATAGTTCAAAAGAAGCTTAAAAGCAGCCAATTTGTGTGAAAATAAATCTATTCGAAACTTGACCTTGAAGAGCGTTTGGTGCCGGCTAATTGTCGGCTTCCTCTGACCATCTTTTCTCAGTTTCTCTAAGGAACCATTCACTTCTATAAAGTCAGATATACAAACTAATGAGAGTAAAATGGCTTCATCGTTCAGGCTTGCTGGCTGTTCTCTGGGACTCTGCCCTGCCGACCTGCACACACTTCACTGGCCAACACCTGCTCACTGGAATACAATCTGAGATTTGCTTCTCTTATTTCCTTTGCGACAGATAACATCTTCATATCAAATACCATCCACCGATTTATGGTTAATCATGTGTCCTTCTTTTCAGTCGCATGTATTTCGGGCGCTCTACTGTTCGATTCTTTTATTTTTTACTTTAGTAATGTGAATAAACACATTCATTAATACATTTTTTTTTTAATGATTTCCACCTCCTGACTAAGGTTGTGTGGACTTGGGACGCAGACGGGACGAGTGTCCGAGCTGCTTGGACTCACCTGAGACAGACTGAGACTGTGCGGAGAGGAAGAAGACGATAAAGAGAGCTGCTGGAAGTCTCACAGGCTGCATGGCAAAGGGTAAAGTCCTCCAGCTGATAGTCCAGAGAAACGGTCGGGTCCAACAGATACGGCTCGCTCCTGGACAGATAGAGTCTACAGTTGTCGGGTCACCGTGTGGACGTTATGAATCCTTTCTTCTCGTTTTAGACTGACTTCAAACCCGCTGGTTATAACAAAGTCTCCGCGCGAGACTTGGCCAAATAAGGAGCGTCCGGCTGTGGCGTCACCACAATGGGGACTACAGTACGTGCCTGTCATGCTGAGGTCATTCACCGGATACAGCGCGGTAGTCTCCTGGATTTCAACCACACTCAGAAGTGAACCACACGGCATACCCGTGATGCTTCACTGCAAGAGCAGACTTTCTACCAAACTGCCCGGCTGTGCATTGTAGTGTTCGGAGCTCCAGTCAGCCCGCTGCAGGCTCCTGTGGAAGGGTTCAGACTGTAGTATTACCTGACAGGGCTGGGAACAGGGAAGGAGACTTGTAGCCCAGGTTTGGAATCTGTTCTTATAAAAACAGGTTGAGTGTTTACATTGTTCTGTAACTTTAAAAAAAAAAGTTTTTTATGAAAGTGTTAATAAAAATAATATGATGAAAAGGTCTAGGTTTGTATTTTCAGAGAATCTGTGCTTACTCAGTAGTAAGAGCAATGGGCTGATGATAGATGGACTAAATCAAAACTGCATACATGTGGGATGTTTAATCTGAACATGGTTTTGAGAATTAGTGTATAATTTAGGTAAAAAGCAGCTCAGTTGAGATCTGGTATTCTAGCACTTCTGGTTGAAACTGCTAAAATACTGGTAAAATCTATTGTCCTTTTATATTGGGAACAATGCAGAACACTTTTTATATGGAGGCCCTAACAGTCATGAGTAGAATATATTAATTCCTCCATTTTCTCGTGATAATGAGTTGAACTTCAACTAGTGCTGTTTTCTTGAGATCACAAGTCATTTATGTCATTATCACAGAATAAGTGTGGTTGTTTGAGATAACAAGATCATTTTCTCGAGATCTTGAGAATACAAGCATTAATTCATTATCACAAGAAAACAAAAGATTGTTCCCTCTTATTCTTTTAAGCTTAAAGTCTATTCGAACAGCAGTGCCACACCAGCAGGCAAACATGGCATCTTAACAAGTACAGCAACTTATTTCAGCTGAAAATGTCAGATCAAGGAGTACTCTTTATTAATTGGTTCATGAAAAGTTAATGTAGTTTGCTTTGAAACTCCCAAACCTACCCAGCAGGCGATCTCAAGGAAACAAAAAATCAATCTAACCTGTTTGATCATTTGAAAATGGAGAAACATAAAACATAAAACCAGATATTTGTAAATATGGATGATGCAGAAAATGAAGTTGGCTATTTATATATAAAACATTATATATAAACATAAACATTATAACTTACGAAAGCGTATTGCATTCACTTGATAAATTCATTTTTTGGTTTGTTTTTCAGAGTAATTATTTGTGTTTTTCTGAGTAATTAATTTTTTGTCTGTTTTTCGTAATAATTATTTGTGTTTTTTCTGAGTAATTTATTTCTTGTCTGTTTTTTTTAATAATTATTTCTGTTTTTCTGAGTAATTTATTTTTCCGTTTTTCAGAGTAATTTTTTTCCTGATTTTCAGAAAAAAATTTTCTTCTGTTTTTCGGACTAATTTTTTTCCTGAGTTTACAGAGCATTTGAAGATCCATTCATTCATTGAGAGCTCGACTTCATGGTTACAAACATGACCGACTTGTTCAGTTTAATCAAGTTTTACTTTGACCTGGGTTTAAGACACTGGGAGATAGTCCTGTCTTTAAGTCATATAGATGGTATTATCATTAGTTTGTCAAGGCATGTATGTGCGGGCAGGAGTCACCATAGGTCCACGACATGGTCCACGGGAGAACGGGAGTCTGTTACAGGTTGGATGTTCTCGCGGGAGTTCAAAATATCTCGATATTTCAGAAAAAAAATTACTCTGAAAAACAGAAAAAAAAATTACTCCGAAAAAACAGGGGGGAAAAAATTACCACAAAAAACAGAAGAAAAAAATTACTCTGAAAAACAGAAAATAAATTACTCAGAAAAACAGAAATAATTATTCCGAAAAACAGACAAAAAATAAATTACTCAGAAAAACAGAAATAATTATTCCAAAAAACAGACAAAAAATAAATTACTCAGAAAAACAGAAATAATTATTCCAAAAAACAGACAAAAAAATAAATTACTCAGAAAAACACATATAATTACGCAGTAAAACAAACCAAAAAATAAATTTATCAAGTGAATGCAATACGCTTCCATAATAACTTACCTAGATCTTTATCAAGATAAATCATGGATTTGTAAAAGTTATTTCCAATACAGTTCATTTGAAACTTGTGGTTTCAAATATTTGTGTTTTTGTGGGTTTTTTTGTCCCGCAAAAAACGTAATACTTGCTAATATTTTGCTGCTATATGTATTACCAGAAGATGACATATGTTTTGTCATGTGATGTCATCTTGTAATCCCATGTGTGATGGGCCAGATTTTGGCATGACGCAAGCATAGAAATAAATCCACTAACCTCCTCTTTGACCTGTGATTATGAGTCACAGGTTACCAAAGTCTAAATACCCCAAACCTTTTAATAAAGATATGAAATACAGAGAGGCAAAGCAATGTCTAATCATTTAAGGATAAAATAATGATTAAATGGTAATCTGGTAATCCATGTTGTGATTACCGAGCAATGGCTTTAGCAAGATTAACAAGAATGGAAGATGGATGGAGCCCCCACCCCAATTTACAAACCCATTCTATATATTCATAATACTTCAGTCATGCAACAGTGTGTGAAAAGATGCTGAATTTATGCAAAATGTATCAAAAAAGGAAATTAGTTCAACCGCTGAATTCAACACCCAGACTTCATCCTTCTGTTAGTGCTACAGCAGGACTTGAAACTGCTTCTTCACTGCTCTCCTTAAGTTCATACTGCATGTACATATAGTCTTGTCTCAAACTTTTTTCTTTACACATTTTTCAGTCTCTCAGTGTTTGTAGAGCAACATCAGCATGAAGCAAATTCCCATTCATTTGCTCCATGAGATGCGACTGTGCATGCAGACCTGTGTAGTAATCAGTGGTGTAGTCATAGTTTCAAAAATGAACACATGCTTTTTCCGGGGTATGCTGACCACACACCATATTCATGACTGCATGACGGAACAGTGGAGGAAAATACTCTGCACCACAGAAGCCTGCTTGGATCGGACTATTGTGTCAGCATTATAATAGATCAGACAGTGTAGCTCAGTGCATGAGTCAGGACATCCAATCATCAAACAGCTCAAGTAGGAAAACTAGAAGTCTATTTATAGTCCCGTCTGTTCAGAGGAATGCTCACTCTCCCGACGCACAGAAATGTCTCTGAAAATGAGTTTCCACTGTAGTACCAAGTGGTTTCACTCTGTTAAAGTTCCAACAACGTCTTTTATTATTACTATCAAAGTTGTTGTTGTAGGGCAATTCAGCGCAGAGTTTCAAACCAGTTAGACTCTGCAAGTTTATTTTCACATTAAAATGAACTGATACTAGTGGTAGTAAGGGGGAAAGAAAGACACGAAACACTATAACATGCTTTATAAAATGGCCAGGAATCATGTACATAAAGTAAAATCCACATGATGTAGTCAGTAGGGTGAAACAAGCGTAACTGCTGGTTGCTTCATGTGTTGCAGTGTTGGTCATTTATTCTAGAAGCATTTTTGTATTATTTTTTATAAAATCTCTTAACATCCCAACAGCAATCAATCATTTTGCCACATCTCTCCATGTCTTGCACAGATGCAGGCGGTACATTTGAAAGTCTGTATGAGATGAACAAGACTTAAACTAATGTTTAATTGTTATATATATATATATATATATACAGTCCCTGACAAAAGTCTTGTCGCTTATCCAAGTTGTAGGAACAACAAATAATAACTTGATTTGTAGTTGATCAATTAGAATCAGAAATGGCTTATATGAAAGGCAAAGGCCTCTAGATTATGCTTATTATACCAAAATAAAGTTGTGTATCATTCATTGAGTTTTATCATTTAATTAGGACAGAAAGGTCAGATTTTGCTTGGACAAAAGTCTTGTCGCATACAAAAATAATGTATGGTAGAAATTATATTTTATTTTGAATACACAAACATGCAACAATAACATCTGAACATAAAGTCATGGTGCCTTGGGAAAAATAATTAATATCGTGTATGACTCCCATGAGCTTGGAGGACTGCATCCATACGTCTCGGCAATGACTCAAATAAGTTATGGATGAAGTCATCTGGAATGGCAAAGAAAGTAGTCTTGCAGGACTCCCAGAGTTCATCAAGATTCTTTGGTTTCAACTTCCAAGCCTCCTCCTTCATCTTACCCCAGACATGCTCAATAATGTTCATGTCTGGTGGCTGGGCTGGCCAATCCTGGAGCACCTTGACCTTCTTCGCTTTCAGGAACTTTGATGTGGAGGCTGAAGTATGAGAAGGAGCGCCATCCTGTTGAAGAATTTGCCCTCTCTTGTGGTTTAGAATGTAATTGGTAGCAAGAATCTCTTGATACTTCAGGCTGTTGATGTTGCCATCCACTCTGCAGATCTCTTGCACACCCCCATACTGGATGTAACCCCAAACCATGATTTTTCCTCCACCAAACTTGACTGTTTTCTGGGTGAATCTTGGGTCCATGCGAGTTCCAACAGGTCTTCTGCAGTATTTGCGGCGATTGGGATGCAGTTCAATGGATGTTTCATCAGAAAAATCAACCTTCTGCCACTTTTCCACTGTCCATCCTTTCCACAAACTGTGGGCCTTGGCAAATGCAACACGATTCTTTTGTTGTCTTCTGTTTAATGCTGGTTTGTGAGCAGTAATTCGGCCATGGAGACCACTGCGTGAGAGAATTCGACAAACTGTTCTTGTAGATACAGGGGTTTCTGGTGACCAGTTCCCATGTAGCTCTGCTGCAGTTGAAAAAGGGCTGGCCCTGGACTGCCGAAGCAACAAACGGTCTTCTCGAACAGTTGTCTTACGGGGTCTGCCTGACCTTGGCTTGTCATGAATGTCACCAGTTTCTTCAAATCTTCTTTTTATCATCTCCACTTGACGTTTGGATACATTAAAGATGTCTGCCACCTCAGCAACAGACTTGGTCTTCAGGTTCTTGATGATCAGCACTTTGGTCTGTGGTTGAATCTTTGGCATGTTGTCAGAGGTCAGGTTGCACTTCACATGAAGGGCTGGTGTGCTGGGGTTCTTTTTATACACATCTGGGAATGTGTTAATTACAGTATTTATCACAGGTGGAGCTCTAATCTGTGATTGGTTGACTCGTTTAAAGACACGACAAGACTTTTGTCCAAGCAAAATCTGACCTTTCTGTCCTAATTAAATGATAAAACTCAATGAATGATACACAACTTTATTTTGGTATAATAAGCAGAATCTAGAGGCCTTTGCCTTTCATATAAGCCATTTCTGATTCCAATTGATCAACTACAAGTCAAGTTATTATTTGTTGTTTCTACAACTTGGATAAGCGACAAGACTTTTGTCAGGGACTGTATATATATATATATATATATATATATATATATATATATATATATATATATATATATATATATATATGTATATATATAAAACAGTAAGAAGATCAGAGCAACTGCTCCATCCGGTGTTGTATAAAGAGCAAAATAGACCCAGGAGGGATGGAGGTCAGGTTTGAGTGGTGGGCCACACATCTTCTCCAAGGATATCAGAGTTTGCATCCCATATAAAACTAAGCATCAGTGATCTAACTGATCTAATTTCTGTGCCTTCTGTGTAGATCAGTTCGTCATCAGGATTACACAAAACCTATAGAACAAATTTCCACAAAACTTGGATGGAGGATGGGTCTCAGTCCAGAACAGAGCCCATTAACTTTTTGTGTGGACCTGGATAAAGGGACACATAACTAATATTGTGACGTTGGGCATTGTTCCACAATTCCATTAATTTCAAAAGAAATAATGCATGGATGTTCACAAAGAAAGCAGGTGTATGTAGATGGCTGGTCTCCATAAGTACAATTTGACACAGGTTCAAACAAAAATCCAGATTTAGCAGATTGAAATATGTTTTATTTGATATTGGATTAAACTTGATTGAATTAAGGGGGGCTGTTAGGCTTTAGTAGAGGCATGCACTCTACTTAGTGCCATCCTAGTTTATTTATGTAATTATTAGACTAAGAATGCTAAGAGGTGTTGAAACAAGTCCTGGCCGGCCAGCTGGAGCTACAGGGCAGTTTGTTTAGTCAGGCAGTGAAAGTTTGTGTGTTTTGGGAGAATATTGGTGGATATTTCAAAAAATCTAGCTTACTTTTGCTGGTTTTCCGAGTGTTATCAAGTTCTCAATAATGTGGCTTTTGTTTTGTTTCTTTATTTGGAGCTGGCTGGGAATATCTGTTTGGCACCATGCCAGACCTTATCCCCCGCCCCATTATCCCTTCCTCCCCCTCCCTGGCCAAGAGGGGCCCAGCTCCAGCACAGTCCACTGTGCCTTTGAATACCCAGGAACCCATTTACGGGAAGGACTGAATGCAAATCCAGCCGCTTCACTAAGAACTTCCAACAGATGAAAACACAGTGTTAGCCTCCACTGCAAACACACACACACACACAGAGAGAGAGAGAGAGAGAGAGAGACAGAGAGAGAGAGACAGAGAGATAGAGAGACAGAGACCAGAGGATAGTCAACAACCTAGATGAAAACTTTGGTGTACTCTTTAATAAAACATTTTATTCCTTTAATGATTTATCCAAAATGAAGTATGGCTGTCACATTAATAATGATGGTTAATCAGTTAAGATTACTGTAAGTATAGATGCATGGAGCAGAGCAAGCACTCTCCTTAGATTCTGCTTTGGATTGCTTTTGACCATTTCACTAAATAAATTCTCCTGACAAGCTAATGCAGCAAATAGCCAGTGTGCTATGCTCGTCTAAACATGCCTGACGACTGCTATTGTCTTTAAAAGGATCCTGCTCTGGACGCAAAATTGTAGCAGCCTGTTGCCACAGACCACAGGTTCCAACGCCCTATCGGCAGACACAGACAGACAGCAGCGAGCCAGCAGCTCAGCAAGTGACTAAGTGACGTCTTGCTCACCAAAACTCATAACTGAAACCTTGAAGAGCCAGTTGGTATATTAACTAGCTCACAGAGTTGACTGACTGCAGTTAATACACTGCACTGCACTGATAAAACGGCTGATAGCACATTGTGTTACTGTAAGTCTTTTGTTGTTTTGAGGAATTGTTTTTCTCTGTAAAGTTCAAAGCGTGTACCATCTTGTACCATCATTCATGTTAAACTTCTCTAGAAAAAGGAAACGTCTTCCTTGATTCTTGGGGGAAGGGGGGAGGGTCTTATAGACAAAGGCCTGTGTGACTGGTCGTCATCCACCATTTCCTGTTTTGCTACCTTGGTAGATATGGTGTATCTACTGAGAGCCACAGCCAACACCGCCTTTGAGAGTGAGCACTGTATACAGATGCATTTGCAATGCAGCTTTCACATGAATTTAGGCAGACAGACAAAAATGTCTCAATGGCACAGGAAGACCAAATATGATGATAAGTTGCTATGTATTGTTGGAATGGAATAAAATATATTAAATAAAAGTCTAATATTTTATGTAAATGTTCTGGGAATAGCTTCTCATTGTCTAGATCCCCCATGTTTTCTTCATGTGTGAGGAGCTACATCACATCTGGTTGTCAAATCTGTTGTGTAGGAAGCAAAAAATGGACTCTGGATGGGGAGTCTGTCTCCCATCACTGGTGTCCGCCTCACCTGATTTTATCACACTGATTTTATCACAAGTGACATCTCACTTCTTTCTGATGTCTGTTGGGAGAGTTGCACATGCGCAGAACTGATCAGGCAGCCAACAAGGCTCAGACCACACCGAGAGCTGCAAACAACATTTCATTTTAAATATCTTTTTCTTCAGTCTCTCTAAACGATGTTCAAGCGCTGCTTAACCAGACATGGATGGAAAGATAGTAATAAGCCAAAGGCCTTTACTTTCAACACGTCATACCATTGCACCTGAAAAGGAGAGTAAAGTAGCGTGTTCACCTGGGTGTTGACATCACAGCTGATAAATACTAGTGGCTACTACAGACCCAGTATTAAACCCCTATAAGATACATTCACATTGCATACAATGGCCAGTGTGGGGATGAGCAGATCTTATGTACCTTTGAGTCCCCCGACAGAATAGTGCTGTGTGTTATCTGAGTGGTCTCTCCGATGCTTCTGCTCTGTGATATAGGTGAGAAAGGACCATGCTTCAGGAAAAATAAGGAGGGAATAATGATTCTGTATTTCATGTGAGTTTGACAAAACTACAGCAAACGATCATAAAAGACAATGTTTTGTTTGTAAATGGGAAAATGGTTACACCTGATAGGTGTCTTACTGTGCAGTTATAAAGATTAGAACTTGACAACTGGTTAGCAAACCAATAAAACACCTTCCTGGCACCCACATCATCCATTAACCACAAAACAGTCAGAGGCGTGGAGGTTTCACAGTGAGCAGGACTAAACATCCTCTAACCCACAGGGAGTGGCTGATGCTGAACAAAATCCAGCCTTGTTCCTGTGAAGCTGGAAGTGCTGAGGTGTGAAATTCCCTGCATAGAGAGAATGACTGAATGAAGAGCAGCCACTGGCTGTGTTTTAAGAGCAGTTAGGTCACCAACAGGAGGGATCGTGTGGGAGGACTCATGTACAGTCAGTCTTCTCCCACACAGGAATTACTGAAAACAGTTTTTAAGAAATCCAGTTCTGTTGTAAGCCAACACTGCTACACATGCTTTGATGCCATTTTATAGCCATTTTCTGGTCACCCTTCCCGGAGCAGAATCCAATCGGACTGTGTATCTGAATATTGTTACACGTATTCATCCACGTATGCCTTAAAATAATCTCAAAAAAGACTGTATCACAATACATGATATATATCACAATTTTCTGAAATCTCTTCAGAAGTACTTCAGAAATGCTCAGAGTGGACAACAAAATAAAAGTAATTTTGATGAAATACCTTGATAGCAGTGCTGCAACAATATTGTAGGATTGACTATTGGTACTTTCACAAAACATTAACATAATCTGATTTTTGAAAACGAGTCCTCAGTAATTTGGATATATAATGGCTGGAAACAGGCAAGTTATGGAAACAAGTAGAAGAGTCTGGTAAGTTCAGAAAATTAAACCATTTTACTGTAATGCAGCCATTACAACCAGGAAAAGACCACACCTATGCCACAGACTGATATAATGATATCCAAAATCTAAGACAATAAGTTGTTTCATGTTACAATAACGATATATATGGAATATATTGCCCAGCCCTACTACAACATATTAAGTACAGGAGTACAAGTAAGGCAAAGGAAATGGCCACTTCACACATGGCATTATCATACATCTTGGCATGTTCAAGTGACTCGTGATCAAGAGCCAATCTCAAGTGATTTTGTTCCGACTATTTACCGACTGGTTTTTGCCAATCTTTTGGTGCTGGTAACTAAATGTTGACCTTAAATAAGTGGTAGCCTTTATATCTGTAAAGCTATCCATTTTATGTTTTGAAATAAATAATAACAAACTGATTCTGAATCAGCAAAATTATTAAAATGAGGATTAAGTTTGTGACATGGTCATGTTGTAACTGCATATTAGCTGGTTGCTGCCAGTTGAAATCATGGCTATAGCCAAGACTTTGTAATTGTGTTCATTCTTTGCCTCAGTTTCACTGGATGGGGATAAAAGCAGGCTAAATGTAGCCTGCCCAGTTCAGAGCTAAATCAAATTAAATCAAAATCAAATCAGATTTGTTTACATAATGACATTGCCTCAATGGGCAGTCCTGGTGTCCCTCTAGGTGCAGTGGCCTGATAACACTGATATTCTATTTTACATCATTTCTTCTCGACCACACAATTTAATCATATTATGTCATATTACTTTAGATGGTGTGGAGGCAGCAGTTGCTCAGCCCGTACCGCCCCACCTTGGGAACCAGAGGGGGATGTGTTGGAGCACAGACCACAGTGTAAAGTGTAGCACGGAGCCTGGAGAGGTGCCAGTTCACCTCCTGGACACCACCAAGGTGCCTTTGACCAAGGCACTGAACACCTATCTGCCTGAAGCAGCCCCATCACTCCAGCATCCCTCCCACTAATGCATGTCTATAGGTCCTGTGTGTGCATGTGAGTGTACCTCAGGTCTGCGTTATGAATCACACCAACAACTCTGTAAAAAAAAAAAGAAAAGAAAAGAAAAAAGAAAGAGAGTTTCCCCAATTCAGGATTAAAAAGTACTTTCTTATTCATTGAATTTATAGCAGCTCATTTTAGTGATAACTGATAATGTCGTAAAGAACATAGTCTATAATGAGACACAATGATTCAAAGACAAACGTGTCTTTAGATTAACCTGGAGTCCTTTGAGATCTTGGGTTATGGTGACATCCAACAAAGTCACTCTCTGGATGTAGAAACAGACAAGAAGCTGGGAGAAGACAAAGGGCTATTTTGATACAAAGCATCTCAGGCAGGAGATGCAGGAGGGGAACTGCCTCTCTGTACACTCTGCCTCATGTTTTAAATGTACTCATGATGTTGAACCATGAGTTAAAGTGAAACATTCAGAATATATTGCAATATACTGTGATATACTATAAAATACTGTACACCTCATAAAATGAAGATGGTTCCACTACTCATCTTCTGTAGGGTTCCAGTCATTTTCACCACTTTGTTTTCATCCAGTGGGGAGCTTCGGTGCAATGCAGGCCCCTGACACTATTCATAGAAATCATTTACTGGGATTGAATCTAACAAAATACATTTACTGAAGTATTGCACTTACTTTGAATTATTTCTAAGATGAGGATTTTGCACCCCTCTTGTCCAATGAAAACTATATGTCTCCAAATTTGGTTTTCAAATTCTTCTACTCAATAAGACAAAAATATTTTGAAAAATTCTCTTGGATTAGGGGTAGAATGCATTGTACCAAAGCTGAAAACAGGCTGGTTTTCTGACTTTTTACAAATACATGGTTCGCACAGGACAGCCACGATACAAAATATGATGATCTTATGCTGTAGAATATGATGCATCGAATAGTATATACAGTAAATGTACAGAAGTTGAAATGATCAAAAGTAATGAGTCTGTTTCGAAATGTAAGCTGTAGAAAGTACACATATTTGTGTTCAAATACAGGGAGTAAAAGTAAAAATACTCAAGTAAAGTAAAGATGCATGAAAAAATCTACTTAAGTACAGTAATTAGTAAAGTATTAGTGTTTGTATTTGTCTGTTTGTTTGTTTGTTTGTTTGTTACTTACCAATTCTGCTCCATGACACCTGATTCAGAAGAATGGCTTGTTATCAGGCCTCAGCAGAGCTTGTTGATGAGCTGGTCATTTGAACCAGGTGTGGAACAGGATTGGAAAAACACTGCATAGCTCCTGACGGATGTGAGGGTCAAGAGTTGCTAATATAAATCATAGATGCAATTTGTTTGTGTGTGATTGTCAGTGCAAAGAGAGATAGAGTAACGATGGATAGAAGGAGACAAGGAAGAACCAGATTGAACAGTTGAGAGATCTGGAAGATTGATGTTAAAAACTAAATAAATAAATAATTAATTTAATCCAAAATAGAATTTTACATGTAGGAGCTGAGCACCCCTAAAGGTTTGATCCCAGAATAACCCCTGACTTATAGAAGAAAATGTGGGAGTGCTTGTGTCTTATACTAACAGTGACCAAAACAGGGAAGAAGTCAACCACAGGATGTCATTGCATTATGGTATTAGTTAATCGTCCCTTTCCTGTTCGTTTTTTCATCATTTCCTCTAGACAGTCACGGCTCATACAATTTCTACTTCCACTACAGTATATTTGCCAATACAACTTCTAGTTAGCATGTAAACAACGTGTACTGTACACTGTTATTGGTAGATTCAGTGGACTGAACACATACCAGGGAAACTTGTTCCACTGTCCTGCCAGCTCAGTTAGCCAGAAGCTGTACACATGAAATGCTACTAAAATATGACTGGAAGACTTGTTACTACAGATCGACTGGTGTATGTATATAGGCTGCACTGTTCTCTTTGTTGAGGTCAAAGCGCTGGCACAGCATTTGTTCCATTGGTCAATAGTACTCAAATGTTGGGAACATACTTAAGAAAACATTGACTCAGGTCAACTGAATGAACAGATCTGTGTTGTGTCTCTGTTAAAAGCACAGGATAGAGGGTGAAATACTGTAGCACCAAACTGAATGCAGTGAATTTCCATTAGAACTGACTGGGCTGGCTCATGAGGCCTCAGCTTGCCCAGGAATGTGGGGAAAGGTTGTTTGATGTATTGGTATGCAGGTTGTTGCGAGAGCAGAGGTGGAATATTCACCTGTCGGAACACGACTGTCTGCACCTTTTTTTTTCCAAAACTATGGATGAAAGCCATACTGGGACGAGATAGATAGATAGGTTTGTCTGCTGGCATGACTAAAGTGGCACCTGCAGACACCGGTTCCTGTTCAGCGATAATAGGATGGTGGTGAGGCATATACAGGAATTCAGAATAAGCTGTTCCAAGGGCAAGATCAGACATTGTACCTGTAGGATGGGCATGATAAAGGGCATGTTGGTCTGAGCTGAGATGACCTCAGCCGATAAGCAATAAGCTTGTTTCAACAGTAACAGTCAGAAAACTAAAGGGGGAGTGTGGATTTATTGACACTAGAAACACTAAAGATCCCTAAAGCAGGAAACCAGCAAATGCAGACATCAGCAAACAGTTCATAAAAGTAAGAGGGGCTCATGTTAACATGCCTAGCAACTCTGCAATGCTCAAATATGTTGCTATAATGACAAATTATTTTATCATCATTATAACGATGAATGATGATGCTTACAGTTTATTACAGCTTTGGTCTTGTTTTCATAGATGTAACAATTTAGATGTGGTGATTGCTTTTTTATTGGCCATATATGAGCGGATTGTGACGTGAGAAAAAGGCCTTCCCTGTATCTCTCTGTTGCCAGTACAAGCCCGTTGTGACAGTTTGTAGTGGTGTAAAGGTGGACCGAAAAGTTGACACTAAAACAGGGAGCAGGTTTTGAATTTACTGAACACGATGAAAATAGCAGTCAGTGACAGAGGTGCTGGAGGTTGGGTGGCGAGTGGTCGAGGAGCTGGTCCACAGGAACGGTCCGATCATACTGGAAAGGGAGGGAAGCTGGATTAAACTGCTGGTGAGTGAAATTTAAGAAAGCTGCATACACATAAACTGTAGCGACACTGAGAAAAACCAAGTACCACTGGAGCTGGCGACAATAATCTGGTACCAGCCTCACCAAGCACCTCCGCAGAACCAAGCACAGAAAACAGAACCACAATACCGGCCACCACAAAGTCCAATCATGACACCTGTGGATGATTTGTTTAAGTTGTTCAATGCTGCTGGTGTGTCAATGTCTGTGAAAGACTCTATCTTGTGTTGGCTTCCAGCTCCTTTAATACGTGAGATCTGCTCTGGACTACAGCCTCTAATGTACAGCTTAATTCATTCAAGTGTAATTACTTACACTTACACTTAACAGTGTACCAGTACATAACATAGCAGCCCAATAACACTGCAAACTGGAAAGAATGAATCTGTATGTTTATAGATATACCTAATACAACAAACCCAAATGAATGCGGTAACATTGATAATGGGCTACTTTGCATTGACAACATCCATTGCTGTTTATAGATCTACTTCCTCTTTCAAGTTCGATAACACTGAGGTTCCAAGAAAGACAATAGCATCAGTTATTTCAGCAAATGTCCCAAAACAACATATGTGCGAATAAGCCCTCTAGTTGCTGTAGGAACTTGGACCTCCTCTGGACTGTAATGCATTGCTTTATAAGGGACTCAATCGACTTCGCTATGAGAAGTGATGTTGTAAAGCAACAAAATCAGTAGAGGGAGGAGGTTGGGTGGATGGATAGGTCAACAAAACGGCGGACATCAGACCTAAACACCGGAGACCACTGTTTATTTCTCATTTCCTACTGACTGTCAACACTTATTTCTTGCAAATATGGCCATGATCCTAATCTTACTTTAACAAAGTAGCTCTTATTGTATCTATCATGATGAAGGTCTCTCAGAGTAATCGTTTTAATCCATTCGGACCATAATTAAGTGCTCGCAACAACAAATAACCCAACAACAAATCCTTTGACCAGTACTACCTGTGCACATTACAGTGCACTTTGAAAGTAAAATTACAGACAGCACAAGCTTTTCCAGATAAGCTGTCACAGTGAATATTGTGTTGTTGCTCATGCTGAGTTTCTTGGTGTTAAATCTACTTGCCTTCTCAGGGACAGGCTTGATGATTTGGGGACCCTATGCAAAGCGAACATAACTGTATACTATACATGTTAGAAAGGACCCCCTCCTGGGGGGTCTTTAAAGACACCTTTTAAATAAAAACAAAATTTGCAGATATTCTTGAAAATATGTATGTTTGAGACCTTCTTTGGTTATGAGGCCTAAAGCACCCAGTACCTCTTCCTTATGCATAGGCCGCCTACTCATTTACAGCCAGCCCAGTTCTCAGGGGAGGGAGTGTCACTGTAGCAATGCCACTAACATCTGCCAGAACATGCACAACATACTGATAGGAACTGGCTGCAATCCTCAGAACATGAATCACTGATGATCACTGACAAAATGTATTTTGTTGATGTCTCATATCAGACATAGAAAAAGGCCCACAACAGCAATTCTAAACTTATATTCTAATAGATAGAGAGCATATTACTTTTGACTGGGCTAAATGACTCACAGCTCCTTGATGTGTAGGTCAAGGATGAGCATGTTCCTTTTTTTGAAAGGGACAGAAAAATATTTGCCAGACTCTGAGCCTCGGTTTGTCTGCACTCATACTGCATGGAGGCTATATCAATGCACAAATCAAAGTCTGGAAGTAAGTGCAGACAAATCTGGGTTGTGATGGCTGGCTGACTATGAGAGCATAGATACAGACAGAGATAACACCTTTAAAGGGGGTGCGTCCTATTTGCTTAAGTCTCCTATGTTATCTTTATTGAACATTCATGTTGGGAACTTGGCGAGTTGTTGTGAAACCACTCCTCGGCCCCACAGTGAACTCTTAACATGGCGGATGTGACTAAGAAAATGGAAACTGACATGTAACAGGGGATCTTTGGCAGTGGTGCAAAATATACTAAAAATAAACTGCCACTGATTTATAATAAGCCTCGGCTTGTTTGATAGATTACACGGAGGGATGAGTCTTTACTTTTTTCAGTTTTGACTTTTATTGTTATGTCAGATGATTACATTTTCTGTTGCATCAGTGACTCTATCTGTTGCTTTCCAAAAGCTTCCTTGTCTTCTTCAGAGCTCAGACGGGATCAGCATCCATTGCTGATGGGCCTTTGAAGACCACAGAGACGTGTATATCAGTTGTACAAATAAACTTGACTTCTACTTCAGCTGCCTCGTTATTCAGCGCTCCTAAGTGTGTTTGCGGTAAGCTTCTTTTGTTTTTAGACCACCAGCACTATAAATGTCTACAAATCTGTAAAAGTAGTTCAACTAAACACTGGAGCACCAGATGGGAAATGTTCCCTGTAAGTGAGACTCGCACAAAATAGAGTCTGTTTGAGGGATTTTGTGGTTCCTTTACATGCCCAGACAGTGACGTAGAGTAGCAGACTGTAAGCTTCCTGTAAATTCAGCTTCAAGCACAAGAAGGGACGGCACTTCCACTGACATGGAGACGGAGACTTTTTTTAGTATACAAATCTATGGTTGATGGACACGAAAGTGTGAGGAGATATTAAATACTATTTGTATTATTGCACTGTTATTCAACCCTTTTTACTGTCATTCCAAAAATCATCTGCAGCACAGCTGACCTGTAAGCGCCCATTGAAATATGAGAAATAACTGGAAGAACAGCTACAGTTGTTAACAAATCCAGTTATAAAATCATAATAAAAGCATGTCAATGTCAAATTTTATAGTAAGCTTAAACATTTTTGTCAAAGTGTTGGGGTTTGGAGAGGTTTCCTTACCTAGAGACTAGTCACACGAGATCACACATCCTTAAGATCCTGGGTTTCCCAGAAAATACACTGATCTCAGTTTTACACAGACAGCGGAAACTATGCTCTAATTTTTCACTTACTATGTTTTTAAAGACACAGAGAATTTGTGCCATCGACTGACTTTCTTAGGGCTGTAATGGTTTGTGCACAGGAGTAAATTCTACCCCAGAACATTTCACCTGTGCACTGTTTGCAACATGTGCTCAGGTTAGCACAACGAGCCGATAGCTGTGTGATTCAAGCTGTGGCAAGCATAAATGAAATGCTACATCTGGAAGATCCCCCATTTTCCTTTAAATCAGTTGTTAGGGGACAATTTAAAACGTCTGAATGTGTCAATTAGCAGAACAAGACAACCACAGAGCTTTGAGGCAGCCTCTCACTTCTTGCTGCAGATCGGTGACCATACTCACAGAGAATATCCATTTAGGTATATAATGAAATTGGTTGAGCCCCACTACAGACTTGTAACTTTTTTTTTTTTTGACTGCTCTTTATAAAAAAGTGCAAATTCAGTTACTTAGGAAATATCAACAGGTCAGTCGGCTGGAGCAATACTCACATACAGTATGTGTTTTTTTTTTATTTTAGTTATTCATGTTGTCTTTTTGACAGTTTGACAGTATATTGTATGACTTCCTTAACTATTACCACTAGAATTAAAACCAACGAGCTACACATTTTTCAAAAGAAAGGAAGTGTTTTTCTACATTGCTTTCGTTTTTCCTGCTGTACTGAATGTGTGTTAACCCAGAAATGATGACCAAACCATAGATTTTGCTTAGAATTACAAAAAAAAAATGCCTAATGGATTTTACAAGAGAAGCTGGAAACTGAGGCAGGAAAGATAAAAAATGTTGAAGTCAAAGCTGCAGAGTAATACTCTTTAATCATTCTCTGTGTTAGAATGAATAAATGATTCAAAGTGAGAACTCACATCATCAGTATGTCTCAACCTAATCATTGGGGATTACTAAAATGCTGTTCAAGTTTAAATAAAGCTGTGTTTGTTATCTTTAGTTCCTGTAGGACTGCAGAGATCTCAGCCCATCTGAGAGGTTCACTGATCCACTGCACCCTGTGAGGGCTCGGGGTCCCTCTAACTCCCAACTCACTGCAGGCTCTATTACTGTAATAGCTGCTTCCACATATTCAGTTGACAAGAAAAGGGAACTGCAAGAATGCGTCATAAACATGAACGATTAATCATCCTCCTGACTTCTCTTCTGAGTAAAGATGGAATTAACAAACCTGTCACAGTACTGTAACTACTGGAAAGTCCCTGTTAGACATTCGCTTGACTCTTTCCAAGAATGACTATTTTACATGTCAATTATCTTGTTTAATTAAACTCCTAAATCATTTCTCTGAAGACATAACAACAGCAATTTGACTAGTTACTTAAACTTAATTATTTCCATACTATTTACAACACGCTCAAATGAATGCCGTGACATTAATGACAGGAGTCTGATACACAGAGACATATTGTGTAATGTTTCTCATCTTCTAATAGACAATTAAATCACCTGGAAAAATACAAACTGGATGCAGTTGAAATGCAGCCTAGCAGTATTTTATGAAGGCCTACTTAGAAAATACGGAATAATACCCACATGTGATTAATATCATGTGAATGATGTCTTGCTCAAAAGAGTCGTTACGGGACATTAATATAATGTAGGACTATGTTTGAACAGCAAAAAGACATCATTTTGATAAATATGTTACAGATTTCATCTCTGAAAAGGTTTTTTAAAAATTGTCGCTCATTTTTTTATATAATCAGAATATTTACTTTGACATATATACAGTAGTAGTACATAGGATCTGCCTTTGCACGTGCGTGTGAAAATCTGTCCAAGCTTGTGAATCGTGATTTATGATTTATGACCGTACATGTGGAAAAGCAGGTGTCTAAACATGTTGCTCATTCTGTGTGTGTCCTGTTGTGTGTTTTTTTTTAGTCTGTTTTAGTGTTTCCCCATACTGTCTGTTAAAGAAGTGTATTTAAATATATATGTGATTATTCTTATTTGCAGTCGTGTCTCAGTCACCGAACACATTGAGGGTTGTTTATATGGTAAACCTCTTTTGCAGCAGCATCTGATGGGGGCGTCAAAATAAAAATAAATAAACCAGAATAAAAATCTTCATTAGATTAAACAGGCACAGACGTATCTGGGGTGATCTTAAAATGCATGTGACCAGACGGCCTTGTCCCTGTTTATCTCATGCTGGATGAGGATGTCCTGATCACTCAAGGATTATAAAGCATAGACTATTGGATACTAGCAGTGTTTGGTGTCTATCTAAAAGCCTTTTTTAGACATATACTAATGTTTTTTTGTTTGTGTTTAATTCTGTTTTTGTACGAATTATCCAGGACAGAACAGTTTTTACTATTTAGTTAAAGTTGGATAGCTTTGAAATAGCTCAACACATACAGTATTATTACCCGCCCTTTCATCAAGCACCTAACTCTTGGTTGGGATCTGGTCGAGGCGGGTGGTTATCTATGTGTGTATGTAGTTAACTGTAAAGATTAGCACTCTCTCTCCTGCTCTACTGGTTTTGCAGTTGGCTAATGCTAGTAGGCTCGTTTGACCTTTTTCTTTAAGTTTTTTATATCTACTATTTCTGTCAGGTTCTATATTTAAATTCTTTTGGAAAAGACAATTTATCGATTGCAGTACCAATGGATTCTCTGAATGGTGAATTAATATTTCATTATCCTATTCCTAATGGAATTGTTTTATTGGTTCTTTTAATCTTAGTATAATGAAGTAAATATTGTCTTGTATCCTGTTTTTTAAAGGTTTTCTTTATTAGGTAATCGCCTGGGGGTTAGTGTGTTGGATGCCAGTGAAAACCCTGATACTGACAACTGAGGTGGGTGTTTAATGCTTCTTTATTTTACTATTTTTTGTTTGTTTGTTATAATTATATTTATTTCTTTATCTCCTATTGTATAGCTTTACAGGGGGAAATACGACATTCTGTTAAAGTCCTCAGAGCACAGCGGAAACTATAGCTAATAGGAACCAGAGAGCTATTGAGGATCAAAAAGACCTGGATGGTGAAATAGTATTTTGTTTTATACTTAAATAGAAAATGACATTATGTTGAGGGATTATAGACAAACTAACTCGCTGTTATTTTTGTTTCTGTTTGGGTTTTTTTGTTTTTTTTGATAATGTGTATAGATTTCCAGCCTTCTCATAAAAAATTCAGACGCTCGGCTTGTGCTAAAGCCTTTGGGACTAAGTCAATATTGCGTCAGAAACACAGGGGACAGAAGACCATCCAGACTGACAAGGATGTAGGGTATGTGACAAATATATCTAGGAGCCTGTATTATTATTGTCATTATTATAATAATTATTATTATCATTATTATTATTATCATTGACATTATTATTATTCATTTATTTAATTAATTTTCAATTTGTGTGTTTGTTTTAATTTGTGTTTCTGTTTTCTAACTTTATCACATTATCACAGACCAGCGACCAGTGTAACACAACCGCTAGGCACTCCTCAGGAGACACAAACCCCACCCCAAAGAGAAGGGGATGAAACAGAGGTCGATCTTGTGGAGCAGTAAAGAGAAGCAGATGAGGCGGTACAGATGCTCATGCTGCTAAACACAACGCTGAGTGACGAGGTCCAGCCATCCCCCGGGTATATGGTCACCTCTACACAAACAGGTGCTGTAGAATATGGAGTGTCTGACAGTGATATTTTCAGTGTGAGTCATAGGACCAGCACTCCTTCTGATTATATGCCGCCAGATATATCATTGGTTCTGCCTGCTTTGCCAGAGGTATTAGATAACCCCATCATAGTGGTTACAACCCATCTTATAATACTGATAAGCTACATACACCCATCATTTGTATTAGTCAAGATGTCTCCCCAGAGCATTTTGCTTTCCAAGAGGGGTCTGAACTGCCCGAATTAAGTAGACGTTATGGACCCCGTCTAGACATAACTGGTCTAGACTTTGTAGAACAAATTAACACTGAGTCAGAGACATCAAATAATCTGCAGGTATTGGTGAGCGATAGAGCTGATCAGCTGACTGCCACAGCAGACAACAAGTTTGCGGAATTAAAACGCTCCGTCCAGGCTTAGGAAAAATCTGTGTGTGAAGACAAGATCTGTTAAAAGAGCAAAACGAAAACTTAATGGTAACAGTACAACAACTAAGGAGATCTGTTGCTCAGCATAAAGGCAGGCTTGCAGAAATTAGACAGCTGTTAAGGGATCATTCTGCGACTAACACTTGGAGAGGCTGGAGAGGCTTTTGGCTTCAATTTTCACATCTCTCTGTATCATTTATTAGATATCAACATGCCGCCACCCAAAAAATGATTCAAACAGGTAGACGGGGTGTGGACTGTTTTAGACACTAGTGATAGTGATGACGAATGGATCACTGATGATGAGAGAGCGGTACCTATTGCCACTGAAGGAGTTCATGACAGATATATTCGGTTTGATGGTCTGCCTTATGGTGCGGGGGTTGCAGGTGATGTCAACACAATATCTAGGTGGGCTAAAGTACGGACTAAATGAGTTGAAACAGTAACTCTCATATTGGTTAAATGTCTCTTGGCCATTTTCACCTCACTTAGGTGCCATCCACAAGCTTCTGGTCGTCCTCTAGCTGAATTCTAGAATCACTCCTCTTGACAGAATCAGTAAATCTAAATTGTGCTTCCTGGCACAGACTTGTTTCTTCAGCATGGTGCTCATGTTTTGATGGGGTTCAAGTCAGGACTTTGGGAAGACTATTCCAAAACCTCAATTCTAGCCTGATGTAGACATTAATTTAATTCCTTTAACACTTCTGATGTGTGTTTGGGATCATTGTCCTGTTGGAACACCCAACTGCACCCAAGAGCCAAACTTCTGCTGATGACTTTTTGTCATGCTGTTGTTGCACTTAATAGTACAAACAACACAAATGATTCTTCATGTCAGGTGACAGTATAATTGAACTTTAAGTAACTTGTAGCTTAAATCTCTGTGTAGTTTAAACATTTGCTAAGTTTTCTGCCATATACAAAGCGGATAGTCACACAAATATGCAAACAAACTGAATAATGTTAACATAAAACATTATTTTGATATTGTTTAGTTTATAAATGTAATCATAGCACTTGAACTATACATAATTAAGGACATATTCTGGATCAGCACTATAGAGCAAACCAGTAGATTTACACACATTTGTGTGTGTGTGAGAGGGTGAGTATGGGGGCACCATGCTCTCTATGTATATTTCCTAAAATGTATTGAATACTCCTCTGATTGTTTTGTAGTTTGGTGATCAGGAGAACATCATTTGTGATCAAAAGTGTTCCACAGCGTTGTTCTCAAATTCAAGTATTAAATTTGGTATCTTAATAGAGGAAAACATAATATTTGTGAGAAATAGGTCCACAAATTTCAAAAATCTAAAGTATGCAATGTTCTCCCTGTGCCTGCGTCGGTTCTCTCCGGGTACTCCGGCTTCCTCCCACAATCCAAAGACGTGCAAATGTTGGGTTAATCAGTTCCCCCGTGACCCTGAAAAGGAGGAAAAGAAACTGTCATTTATGACAGTAATGTCATAAATGACAGTAAATCCTCGCACTCAAGAATCTGGAACCAGAAAATGTTTGACATTTTTGTTTGAAAAATGAAAATTGAAATGAATAATAGATGTTGAAATAGTTGGCAATTGATATTCTTTCAATTGATTAAGTGACTAACTCTAGTTCCATGTGCCCCTTTTTGACTTTAAGCACCTGCCTAAGGTCTCTGCACAGCCCTACAGGACACACATTGAGCATGCTGCCCTCTGTCCCACTTCAGACTGTCCTCTTACTGTTGTCAGTAAAACTCCAACATACAAAAGAAGCAGCTTCTGGTATTACTAATACACTCAGAAAGCTGATTTCTCCCAATAGCCTGGTTTCTTGTATGCAGCCAAAATTAGATCAGGGACACCATGCTGTCCTGTTTATTAGCATTCAGTGTCTCTTAGCCATACACTGCCCTTGGCTTGAGTCTCTTAAATTACTCAAATATTTGCAAACAGTCTCAGCACATGTCAGCAGGATACTAAGCTTCACAGCACCCCACCCCCTTCCCTGAGAAAGCTCCACATAACATTTCCTGTAATCTAGCATAGTTGTCAAGGCATGGCCTGTTGTTACAGATGTTTGATTACCTAATGAGCAGTTAGACAACTGAAGTTAAAAGCTGTGATCTGTGGACCAGAACAGAGTCCAGAGACCTTATCTGGGTCGTTCAGGGGTCATTTGAATAGTTATGTAGCGGTTTGGAGAAGAACTATACAAAAAACGGTTCACACATTATCTCAATCCACACTTGTAAGTGTTTCACTGAAAATATTTATCCGTCTTTTGTTGTTTGGTTCATCCAGTCATCCAGTATTATATATCTTTTCTGTTTCTTGCCTTGGTAATACTAATGGTGGTACTGACCAATAACACAGCCCTGTCTTAACAGCAAGTAAACAAGTATAAGAGGATGCCAAGTCTAAATATTTCCCCAGGGAATACATGTTGTTCATCTACAGATGGTCATTGGCATGTCATTCCCAAAGAACCGCCTTTGGTCCATTGTGATGTCCCACTTTACTCACAAACATTTCATAAGATGTTACACTTTAATGTAGTACAGTGCAAGACCACTGTCTTTCCCTTAGAAATATACAGTATTTTAAAAAAAAAATCATCTAACTTTCTCAATCTTCTACTGAACACTGAAAAGCTACAACCTTGGATCATAAAAGTTGATATTTACTCAGCACATAGCATTTACCTCCATAAGCCTGTGAAAAGTAACAAGGTGCAACCACTTTACTTAGCTAGACTTAGCTGGTGAAATCATGACGAGACTAAAGGTTTCTAAGGGAACTGCATGGAACTCTAAAACGCTTGGAGCAGTTGTATCCAGAGCGTGACTACACAGAAGATCAATACATCAAGAAAACACTTCCACCACCTAAACCACTTCTCAGGAGGGAAACAAGGCCAAACGCTTGGGATGGGCTAAGAAATACCAGAATTTCACAGTGGATGACTGGAAAAAAGGAGCATTTTGTGACACCATGCTGGGATAACAGGAGTCATCAGATTTTGCACCAACTTGTGGATGCTGTGCATGCAGAGTCAGTCTGGGGGGCAAACCAGGAGGCCGGCATGGAAGGCGGAGGCCCTCTTGAGGCCCAGCGGGAGCTACCAACAGAGGCGCTGGGCAGGCTTGGCTCTGGGGCGCTGGAAAGAGGCGAAGACGAGGACCTGGGTAGCGATGAGGAACAGCAGACCAGGCAGCCGGATGTCAGGGAGTCAGGTTGTGGTCTGGCAGATACCGTGGACGGGAGGCTAGCAGCCTGGTGGCTAGCTGACACTGGAGCTGACGAGAGGCTTGCAGCCTGGTTGTTTTTCACAGTGGATGACTGGCGCTGACGCTGGAGCTGACAAGAGGGTAGCAGGCAGGTTGGCCAGCAGCTACTAGAGCTATTGGCTGAGGCCTGGGGGTGTTGAGAATGTCCATGAAACAAGATGGTACTTTGTCACTCAGCCAGGGCTTTGAAGAAATCCTTTTGTTTGCAAAAGAAAAAAGCAGACTCAGACTTCATGCCCTGCATTGATGAGACTCGTCCACATATCTTGAAGCCATACTCAATCCTGAATTAGCTTGAGTATTTCGTGATTGTTCTGTGACAATTTGTCCGCTTTTGGGTTCTGCTACAAACACCCACAGACATGGGGAAAGGAAAACCATTGGACAAGCTCACATGGAGGGCAGAGGTAGTAGTCGGAGGCTCAGGCTGTGGTATCAATCATGACAAGAAGTATTTTAACAAGTGGTCTCAGACGATGTGTGTATATATCCTTATTCTTATGAATCAATATGATTAATTTACTTAATGGTTCGCTTGAGTGTGCAGTACTAAAATCTATTATTATCTAGCTTCCACAGAGAACTTTATAGTTCCCGAAAAATGTGAAACATGAAAGAATGTTTCAGTATACAGTGCCTAGCATAACTTTCTGTATACTACTGTGTAAAATTATTATAATACACTCTCACAAACCTTATACATGTTGTTTGATATGTTTCCATACTGTTTCATGACAAACGATATGTCTGTACATGTAAATATATAACTTATCTAAAACAGGATAGAGAAGGAAAACGTACTGCCATTCTGTAAGAACTGAGATGCACAATACATTCCACAGAGCACAAGGTCTCACATTGCCCTCTACTGACAACTGCCAAAATATAGAACTTAATTCAAGAAGCTGCATGATTATTCTGATAAACATCAAATTC
This sequence comes from Lagodon rhomboides, assembly GCA_039737535.1. NCBI lineage: Eukaryota > Metazoa > Chordata > Actinopteri > Spariformes > Sparidae > Lagodon > Lagodon rhomboides. The sequence continues at coordinate 1,370,155 of CM077803.1, read as the reverse complement.
AAAGAACAAATGTGTGATCATACTTTTTGTGTACATGGTTTGGTTTTAGTCACCATATCTCTGTGATTCTCCTTATTACTCTGCAGAGTGGATAGTTTTCATCAGATTGAGGGAAACATGGAGAAGTTCCGCATTCACTGTTGGCAGCCTGACCTGCTTACAACACTGCTGCATTCTTCAGAAACTCGGTGACTGGCACCAAGCAACAAAAAAACACAAAAACAAAAGACCTGGATCACCCAGCTGGCAGCAGAGACAGGAGAGCTGGGAACCAGAAAAGCTGCTTTAACCAATGCTTGAGCCAGACTTCCCAGAAGGCTTTTGATAAAAACATTTTTTTAAGATTTGAGTCAGGGAATTGGTATGGGAACTTAACACTGTCTGCAATGTCAATGTTTACAGTTATTCTGATATTATGACTCTAGTGTTGGCTTTGACCCAATACTTGGCCCATTATACTGCTTAGCGTCTGGCAGTTAAGGGTCTGTTCAATGTGTCATGGCTCTGTGAATTGAAGGACTTTGCTCTGCGCTGACTCAACAGCATGAAGTTGAAGTGCTGAAGTGCACTGCGTCCCTCAGTGTGGGAAGGCTCCTCCTCCATCCATGTCTGTGCTGCCACCTCCTTTCATGGTCATATGAATATACAGAGATTGGCTTCAGGGCAATAACTTTAGAAGGCATGGTGCGTCCTTCCAGACATATACAGTGCTTGTGATTCCCATGCTTCATTTACATCCAATAGTGGGACACTGCTGGGCTAGCTCGATCAAAGTAAGGTTGCACTCAGACCAAATCTGGAGTTGCAATGATAATTGCAAGGTCAAGGAGCGGTGTGGACTTGTCACTCCATAGCATTTGTGTGACATCATGTTGTAAAGTTCATCCCTGCCAGTTTGCCAAAATGAGAAGCTGCTATGTTGCTCTGCTACAAGCCTGCTGGTCATACTACAGATAAAACAGATAACAGATAAAAAAAAAAGTTTTTTAAACTGGAATGCAAGGCCACATTCAGTGTTTACACATGGCACATTCCATTCCATTGTGGTTCTGGTCAGACAGGTTGCTGGTCTGATCGCCAGCTTGCATGATATGCCACCAAATGCCTTTGGTTCTTGTTTCTCAAAAAGTTGAGTTTGCTTGAACTTCTTTGCCGGCTGCATTTTTTTCTGCACCCCCTGCGCTACGCACCGCTGCAGCCCAAATGCACTACCCTCTAATAGGACCCACGTTTTCACTGCAACATCAGATTTGGTCTGAATGCTGCCTAAAGCCCAGTTCAGACCAAAGATTCACGATGAAACAATTTAAAATGTGTAACTACTTGCAATGTGCCAGTCTGCAGTTCTGAAAACCTGCCAGTTCATACCAATGCAACTAGACAAGCTTGTGTATCATCTCAGTTGCAACGACTCACCGGCTTTTCAGGCGTTTTTTACATGTGGATATAGCTTATATTTACTTAAAATATGAATGAGCACAGTAATAGTGAGTTACTTGCTACAGTTGCATTTGTAGTATTGATGAAATACCCTGAAATGCCGACAAACATCCAGAACAAAGATACATACTGAAAGATAAGAGAACACAGGCAGAGGGTTGGGTCTCCGCTGATACAGACGTCAACACACACTTCTAGTGGGTCAGAAAGGATTATTTTTAGGGCCGGGACTTTAACGCGTTAATTAGGATTAATTCATTACAACGCGTTAACGCGTTTTAACGCGTTAACGCATTTTAATCGCACTTATTTTTGCACCGCGGATGGACGAGTTTCAGGCGGACCGATTATACTGGAGCACCAAGTAGCGTTCATGACTTCAAACAACAACAAACCACAGTGAACATGAAGGAAGAAGCTGATGAGACCGCTTTGGTTGGCCCCGTGGAAATGTTGTTTTAAAAAACGAACGGATGTAGCGTCGATAAGAGCATGGTTGTGTGCAAGCTATGCAACAAGGAATTCACATATCACCGCAGCACATCGAGCCTCAAGTATCACCTCAATGCAAAACATATAGCAGCTAGCGTGGACGTTAGCCCGACTCCGAATACAAGGAGCCACACCCACTTCCGCTACACTTAATGGCAAAAATTGCACTGGTCTGTTGGACTTGGTTGAGCAAAAATAAGCAATATTTTGTTGCTTAAGCTTATGTATTCAGTCATTATTCAATGGTATACTAAAAATCCATGTGAAAAAAATTACTTCTCACTGTTCTCAGGTCAAATATTTATATGCGATTAAAATGCGATTAATCGCGATTAATTAATAGCAAAGCCTCTAATTAATTAGATTTAAAAAATTAATCGAGTCCCGGCCCTAATTATTTTACATACACCGTTTCTGGGAAAATCCTACAAAGAATACCTTTAAGTAGATTTAAAGGCTGATGGCCAGCCTTTAAATCTACTTAAAGGTATTCTTTAAGTAGATTTAGGATGAAGTTGAGTGCGTAGCGGCTTCTTAGCTGTGCGGCTCGCTCTGTTGCTGCTCATGTGTGTGTGTGTCCACTTATGCAGTGTTGCTCCTGCCTGCCCTGTCTGTTTATATGGAGTTTGCCTTGGATAATACTCAACAAATATATTAATATTTTCCTTTACCCCCTTTGAAAGAGCGAAAAAGCAGGAGGGCGAACGAGAGGGAGGGAGGGAGAAAAAGAAAAAGAGAGTGCACAGGAAACTGTTTTATCTGTGAAGGACTGCTCTTCACCTGTTGTGTGTATTGTCTCCATGTTTGAAATAGACATTAAAACTATAGTGAAACGCTGGTAAGATGTCGATATGACTGGCTACAGGTCACTTTCAGGTCTATTGTTGCAATATAAATAGGCAAGTCTCTGAATCTGTAGACGGAGCACAGCTGCAGCCTCACTTGACATCATGGCCAGCCCTGTCCTCTGGCTACGCTCTGCTTTTGCTTGCCACTGAATAGAAATGTTTAATTGTGTTTCAGTAATTCTTAAATCATCTTCGTTCCTCCCTCCGCCATCTTGTTGAAGAACTATGACCACTACAGGCCAGTGTTGTAGCCTAGCTGTGCATTCTTTCGAGCTCAAGCTGCATGTCAAACGGTCCTTGCCAAGATACTGACCCCCATGTTGCTCCTGTATTTATGAATGCTAATCGCTCCTGGTGAGCTGTTAATACAGGATTTCAGAGAAACATAACCCTTGATGTAGCTGCTTTGCCATGGCTTTGAGGTTTCATCATTATTTTAAAGAACTCTACAGTATAGCTATAGCATATAATTGCAAACTACTCTCCCCAAACTGTATCTACCCACATTCAAACCAAGGATCTGCAACAGAACCTGCTGATCTACTTAATACTAAAAAAAGATCAAAACAGCATTTCTCTTTCACCTGTCTTGTTTCAATGTGACCTGAAAGGTGCAATTTATCAGGTATGACAGGCCTGACTGATTAGGGTCAAGGAGGTCGTTTTCTGAAAGATAGGAGGACAGTTGGTTGTAGACTGCACATTCCAGGGTTTTAGAGAGGAATGAAAGAAGAGATACAGGTCTGTAGTTTTGGATGTCAGCTGAGTCTAGGGTGGGTTTCTTTAAGAGTGGCTTTACTGTGGCTGTCTTGAAGTGAGGGAGGAGTTGACCATGGTGCTGAGGAATGGCAGGATGTCATGAGAGATGCCTTGGAGAAGGGAGGAGGGAATCGGGAGAATGGTTTCCTGGGGTTGGAGGCAAAGGAGTTAACATTATTATTGCCATTTTATTATTGCAATACCACAATGATTAAAGGTAAACAAAGTGACATCATGCAAGGAACTAACTGTACGCTACATCTGCAGGACAGGGGGAGTTTTTGTTTTAGTAGACGACATTGTTCAGTGACTCACTCACACTATAAAAGAGTGAATGGTTTTGTTTCTACAACTCATTTTTACTCAGGCGTTCATTGTACTCAATTCATCTACTATATTTACACACATCTATTCCATTTGTAAGAGGATTTGACAATTTATTTTATTTCAGTTTTGCACTAAGTCATTGGTCCCTTTAGAGGAGGATGTCCATTAGTAGTGCTCACAACACAAACAGTGCTGTGCTGGCACTGAAAAGGGCCTGAGAGGACACGCACAGCATTCCAACAGGATATGGCTCTTGGAGATTGCTACAACTGGCTCTAAGCCATGACAAATAATGGGTGGCAACACAACAAGTTAACACCAAGCAAAAACACTGTGAGGTGTGGAAGTCAGTCTGTCAGTAGTGACAGTGTGTCTGCATGAGTGGAGAATAGTGTGTGGAGCGTTAGAAAGAGGAGAAAGCAAGAAAAGGGCTGGAGCACTGTGGAGCAGAGTTTCTCTATGTCTCTCCATCAATAGTGATCAGTAGAGTGTGTGGGAGCACCACGCCAAGGTGTTCCCACTATGCAGCAAACTACACCCACTAGCACCTGCAACAGAAACCTACAACAGCAGCGTGTAACCAAAAGAGGCAGGGGCATCTCAAGATCAAGTGTTTATCTCACAGAAAATCTTCAGAGTCAATGACAGAAAAACTTTAAACAGAAGTTGGTTTACATTGTGGACACCACACATGTCCCCGCCCATTTCTGCACATCCTTTCTCAGCCTGAGCCAAACGAACTAGGCTGCCACCAAGTGCTGAGAGGGTTTCTTGCTGCAGCTGACTAGTAGAGACGTCAAACAGGAGCGTGGTGTCAGCATCATCAAATGCTACATCTTCCAACATCCTGCTGTCGCCTTCCTCAATGCTAGAACATATGAAACCTGATCTGCCCCTGCGACTGCCCTGGAAAGGCAATCGGCCACCACGTTGTGTTTGCCAGCCACAAGACGAATATCAGTAGTCCAAGATGAAAGAGGGCTGGCACTGCTGGCACACAGACCGGGGCTCAGCCACCTGATCCATGGCAAACCTCAATGGTTTGTGGTCCACGAAGGCGCTGAACCGCCAGACTTCCAGCAGTAAACGCAAGTGTGTAATAGCTAGATAGAGGCCAAGGAGATCTTGATCAAAGGTGTTATTAATAATCTAATGGCTGCACTGGTCGAACAGGGTTGTAACAGCCGTCATATAAATATGAAAATATCCATGCCAGCACTTGGATGAACAATCAGATTTAGAGAGCTTATAAATGTCCTCTTCCAGGTCACGTGTGACTGGGCCTGCTCAGGCGTCCTCCTGGATCTACACTCTTCACATTTATTTTATATGTTGTCCTTGCATCAGATATTCCGTCAGTGAAATTTGTAAGCTGTGATTGTGTTGTTCTGTTCTGTTCATACAACATCTACTGCATGTCTGTCCGTCCTGGGAGAGGCATCCCTCCTCTGTGGCTCTTCCCAAGGTTTCTTCCTTCTTTTATTCCTCCTGTTAAAAGGGTTTTTTTTCTCAGTATGGCAAGTTTTTCCTCACTTAAATGGAGGGTCTAAGGACAGAGGATGTCACTCGCTATACAGACTGTAAAGCCCACTGAGGCAATGTAATTCTGATTTTGGGATATATAAATAAAAATTGATTTGATTTGATTTAGAAATGAGACTGCCATCATTAACTGTATGTATTTTTTTTTTTTACAAAACTTAATCACAAGATTATATTTATCTATTGAACAATGCCAAGGTTGCCAAACAAACTTGAAAGGCCCGCTTTAAGCTATATTAGAATTGGAAACAAAAAACAGCTACTTTAAATGGGGTTGTGTTGAGAACTAGATCAGTAAGGCAGCAGATCCATCTGTATCTTTTGTCAGATGGCAGCAGGGTGAACAGACTGTGGGTGTCCTCTTTTCCTTTGGCAGACATCTCACTTCACCAATATCACTGATGCTCTCTAGATGGGTGCCAGTGATGTTCTGGCGATTTTAATTACCGCCTGCCGAGCCTTCCTGTCCTGGGCCGTGCATGACCCGTGCCAGATTGTGATGTTTCCAGTGAGGATGCTTTCTGTTGCTCCTCTGTAAGAGTTTAACAGAATTTGCCCCCAGAATTTAGCCTTCTTATATTTTCCGTGGTAAGTGAAGCTTTTCTGAGATGTGTGATGATAGAGTTCTTTCTGATGGCGATTCCTTGGAACCTAAACCACCTGCTCCACCTCAGCTCCATCAGTGTACACTGGGTGTGAGATGTGGTGTGTATTATATAGAAATACAACTACTCTTCCTTAATCAAATCGTCCTAAACCTTTATTTGTTCTGTCAGCTTTAAGATAATAGCTGCAAAGATTCTTCTTAGACTATAGTTACTGGCTTTAATTCACGTTTTCATCTTCAAGTCAAAAAGTAGTTCTGCAGACAATCCAAAGGAGGTACTGACCTCCTGTGGATTGTCTGCAGAACTACTTTTTGACTGTCTGTACTGAACCTATCTTTCATCTCTGACCACTAGATGGCCTTATTTCATTCTGCTTATAGTAGTTATGTCCTATGTGCTGTCCTAACTTAACATTGCCCCCACTGTCAGCAAAACACAAAATACACATGTTCAGGTAATATCATAATAGAACTGATGCTATGTTGTAGATAATGTTCTTCACATCAGTGAATGTTTGTGCACATTTGAGGCTTCAGGCAGTTCTGCTGATGCTGTTTATTTTTGGAAATATCTAAGATTAAATATCTTATAAAACCTATTTAATTGATTGAAACACATCAGGTAGATCCACTCATGGTGCTGCTCAGGGGGTTGTATAGTTCCAGATAAACCACTTCCCTCCAGTTCCCTCTATCAGTAAGGTTTTACTGTTAGTATTTCACGTAAGGAATTTCTTTACATATGTACAGAACTGCATTCATTTTATGTCAGCTTAGCCAGCTTCCTCAAGACATGCATTAAAGCTTGCAGTTATATTCACTGCTCACTTTCTTTGTCCCAGTTCTGGAGACAGAAAATCCTACTTTGGACAACAAGAAGGAAACCTGAGTGGAGCAGAAATAGGACAAGTGCCTCAACCAGCATGGCTGACTGTGATAGGCTGACACTCCTGTCAATCAAGCAGTAGATTTATTGTCCTTATGGAAGATGATACTCCTTGTGGAAGATCTAAATAGGAGCCTGTTTTCCATAAAGATAAACTGCATATTGTAGTGTCAGAATATATGGTGTTCATTCTGACAGTGTATTTTGGAGGACAAAAAGTCAATGCACTGAACAATTTCTTCAGGCCAGCTTCAGTAGGAACAACGGCGTAAAGCAAGGAACTAAGATTTTTTTTGTCATCCATTTACTACAAATCCTTTTACATTGTGCTTTGCATCACAGCTTACTAAGTATACTGTCCTTAGTACTCGAGTAAATTCCATCTGATATGGAGACTGATACAAGTCTTGAAATGTATCTACAAACTACATGTAAGCACACCTACACATACATTCATATATACTATCTAGTATATGTATGTTACACAAACATACATAAGAATATTACATGATATAATACAATAGTATGATATAGTATATAGTGCAGTGTAAGATAGAATTGGATATAAAGTATAATATAAGGTGAAGTGATATAGTAAAACATAGTGAACTGTAAAGCTCTTATCTTAGACTGAGATACATAAAGAATTTATAGTATAAACATAGTGTATTATACTTAACAATGAAAAAATGGTTGGGCATGCTTTCAATAGTAGTCAGCAGCATTATTTGTAGTAAGGGGTCAGAGTTAATAGATAGATAGATAGATAGATAGATAGATAGATAGATAGATAGATAGATAGATAGATAGATAGATAGATAGATAGATAGATAGATAGATAGATAGATAGATAGATAGATGATGTCAAAGTGGTAATACAAGTAAGTCCAGCAGTGCAAAGATATGGTCAAGAGACCAGCATTAAATATGGACAGTAACAGAATAATATACAATACAATAATGTACATATAGTAATAAAAACAAACTATAACAGTGCAAGGATATAGTTTGGAAGAGCAGCATTAAATAATGGTAATGTAGCCAGTAAAACAGTCTGGACAGTGCAAGTAGTAAACAGTATCCACTGGCAGTCAGTGCACTAGCATTGTTACAGGAGGTAGTGTAAGTGGTGGAGAGGGAGACAGACTACGCAGAGAAATCTATCTCACCCTCCTTTTTCAGTGACAGATTGTACAGTTGTATAGACCTGGGGACAAATTACTTCCCCAGTCTGTCAGTTTTGCATGGCAGCGTACGTAGTCTCCAGCTGATCAGACTCTTCTGCTTTATGAGTGTTGTAGCGTGGATGACAGTCATTGTCCATGATGGTGAGTAGTTTGTTCAAGGTCCTTTTATCTAATACTGATGTGATGCACTCCAGTTCAGCGCCCACAGCAGAGCCAGCTTTCCTTATCAGCCTTTCCAGTCTCCCAGCATCCCTCTTCTTAGTGCTTCCTCCCCAGCATACCACAACATAGAAGAGAACACTGGCAACAACAGACTGATAAAACATCTAGAGAAGCTTACTGCAGACAGGACTGCAGCCTCCTCATGAAGTACAGCCAGCTCTGCCCTTTCTTGTAGAGTGCATCAGTGTTAGCTGACCAGTCCAGTTTGTTGTCGAGGTGTAACCCCAGGTACTTGTAAGTGGTTACAACGTCCACATTAGCCCCTTCGATGGAGACTGGCAGAAGAACAGGCTTGGACCTACAGAAATCCACTACCAGCTCCTTGTCCAGCTCCGGATGTCTCTGTATTTCAAATTGAAGCTGAGTGCAATCGGCCTGTATTGTCCTGCTTAAACATCACCCACTGCAGACTGGTCAGGATTATGTGGCCCAATAGTCTTCAAGGGACCAGAGAACTGCTGTAGAAATCAATCACATGTATTGCCCCAAAGTGTATTCATGTAGTAGATTTCTGTGAACTGTGTGTATGTTCAGCTCCATCCTTAATCATTTAACAGTTTAATGGGAAACTTCACATCTGAAAGAGGTCACCAACACAAATGTGCTTAAACTCATCTGATGCCTTGACTTTCAGTCAGCTGCCTATTCTGGATTACCATGTATCATGTGGATTAACATTATCAGACCGGTGGGTCAGCCTCACTGTCTCAGCTCAATTGATCTATTAAGCCTGGCACTGATGTCCATGTTTGTCCTGCCCTCAAAAACACTGAGAACAGAGCTTTTGGAAAATCTCTCCCTAACATAGGTAGCTGAGGCGAGTGATCCTCAGAATTTTGTTTGTTAAGTATTAAATTCATGTGTCATCTGACAGTTAGAGCTTTTTGAGCTGCACACATTAAAATGACTGCTCTGATTCTGTGAACAAGAAGGCTCTATCTTTGACACTCTGTCCTCAATGTAGCTATAGTTAGAGTTTCAGATTTTGCTTTAGGTTTAGAGTTTGGGGATAGTTTAAAGTTTTAGGATTCTATTTTTTTGTCAGTAAGAGGGTCACAAACATAACAGAATTGTGTGTGTTTATGTGTGTGTCTGTGTGTGTATGAGGCCTGTTGTTAAACACACTGCAAGCTCCATCAGAGCAGTCAGCTGAAGACTGACTCCGGCTCATCGCTGAACAAAAGCTGCTGAGCACAAGTGGAGAGGCCAGAGTGTTCTCTAATTCAAGGCTTTCTCAGTAGTTGTGTTCCATTAGTTGAATATCACTAGAGCTCACCATCTTCAACTACTGCTACCACAAATCTCCCAGAACTAACATAGCCTCATACCTAAATGATTGAATTGGCCAGTTACTAAAACAACAAAACAAAACCACCTGCCTGATATTGTGAAGGTCCACCTTGTGCAGCCAAAACATCTCTGAGCCGTCCGGGCATGGACACAGGACCTCTGGGGTCACTGCCATCAGGGAGTGATGTTGACAACAAGGTTTGGCTGGATGGTGGATTTGAAGTGGCATCCACTTGAATGCCAGGACCCAAGGTTTTCCAGCAGAACATGGGTAGAGCAGAGCAGAACTGAACTTGCATGGTAATTAGGTGATCATTGTTATTCACTTCACCATGGTTAGTCCAGTCCCAAAACAACATGACCTTTGCAGCGTTCTACCTTCGTCGTAGGCTTGTAGTTTGGTTAGTTTTTGGAAACATAATTTTTGGAAAACATCAATGTTTAAATCAAAATGTTACCTAGGTAACTTCAGTTACAAGCATACCTACAATACTGACTGAACTTAATCTCATTAAAATTACTCACCATTATTTCACCTTGGTGAAAGATCTGTGCTTTTCTGACTCAACCATTCATTCCCAACCTCCTCCCTATGCAGACTTTTTATACTACTTCACCTGACTTCCTCCGTTGCCAAGGCAATAATTACTACGACCACTAGAGGCCATCACCTAACAAGAAAAGCAAATAAGGGTAGTACTAAGCTGCTTTTGCGGTCGACCTATATTGTAGTTTTTCTGATGAGGAAGTGGCTGTATATGTACATAAAGAATGACCATTGGTTTAATGTATGTGCTTGTGTTACATAGCTGAAGTGAAATAATCAGTGTTGAAGTAGATTCAAAATATCTGATGTAAGTAAAAGTAGCAATACAACAATCTAAAACTACTGTCATAGTCTATTACAAGAAAAATTCCTGTATGTTTTTTTTTTGTTTTTAAAGAAAGATACAGAAGTGTTGCCAGCAAAGTGTACCCAAAATACTCATGCAGAATGGCACCTCGAAGAGCCCTGCCCTGGTTCTAGGGCTTCTTTACAGCATGACTCCCCGCCAGAATTGCCCACTCGGGCCTGAAAACCTCATCCTCCCACCCATCCAAAGTTCCTGTGCGGTGTACAGTATAAGCTCCAACGCCCTCCTCTACAGCTCCAGGCTTCCAGCCCAGATCAAGCAGAGTCAACAAGCCGCATGGCTATCTGAGCTAATTAGCAAATGGCAGATACACCTAGCATCAGTTAGTAGTTCCATTTTCTCCATAAAATGTTATTCACTGAAAGAAAAATATAAGAAAATTTACGTGAACTAATTCATTGTTGGGACAGTGAATTTAAATTCAAAATTCAAAATGATTAACTAGGAATGTGAACTAGTTTAATTTAATCTGTGTAAATCGAATGTTGAAGTAGGTCTTGTGTAGTCTGAATGTGCACAGCCCTGCCTCTGTGAGTCCCCACACACAGTTCATGACAGTATTATGGATCAACAAAACTCCTTTGATTTTCTTTTAGAGTAGACACATTTTTGGACTATCAAAGGCTAAGAATACATCATCATCATTTCCTTATTTTTAGTTATTGTGTTTTATGTTATTGTTTCCTGAGTGCATAAGATTATCAATACAGTTCTACCTGCAAGTATTAAATGTATATTTGCATACATTGGGCTTTTTTCCCTTTGAAATACATTCAGGCAGGTCAGTTGAAATGTGTTTGTTTGGTGTTCTATTGTTGGCCAGTCATGCAGAAGCCTGCAGCTCTGTCAGTCAATGCGCAGCAAGGCCAGCACAGTTAGTTATTAGTAAGAATAAGTTATGTTTTTGTGCCTTTGTAGTGATTTGTATTTACTGTATAAAAACACTAATTTCGATGTTTGTTTGCTTACATTTACATTTACATTTAGGGCATTTAGCAGAAGCTTTTGTCCAAAGCGACTTACAGTATAAGTACACTTGTCACAAGAGAGAAACAATGACATATCACTGTTGACAGAGTAAAAAGAAAAATAGAAACAATTGTCAAGCCCTCATCTGAGGATTGTAGCCGCTATTTATCAAGGATACTTTAAGTGCATAAGTTCTATGATAAAAGTGCTAATGATACGAACATACAAGTGCATATACATTTTTATTACATTTTTTCTGGGGGAGGTTGGGAGGGAGTCATGCTACGCAGGGTTGAGGTGAAGTCTGAACAAATGAGTCTTTTGCGGAAGATGGAGAGTGATTCCTCTGTCCTGACATTGGTCGGGAGTTCGTTCCACCACTGAGGTGCCAAAACAGAGAAGAGTCGCAACTTCGCTGAGCGGGCTTTGTTTGCTCTCAGCGATGGGGGTACCAATCCGCTAGCCGATGTAGTAGAGCGAAGTGCTCTTGCTGGGGCATGTGGTCTGACCAGTGTTTAGAAATAGATGGGTGCAGTTCCGTTAACGGCCTTGAAGGCCATCACCATCGTCTTGAATCAGATGCAGGCTGCAACAGGAAGCCAGTGGAGGTCATGGAGGAGGGGGGTCACATGGGAGAATTTGGGTAGATTGTAAACGAGGCATGCTGCAGCGTTCTAGATACGTTGCAACGGTTTAGTTGCAGAGGCTGGGAGTCCAGCCAAGAGGGAGTTACAGTAGTCCAGGTGGAAGATGACCAGCGCTTGGACCAGGAGTTGTGTCGCATCTTTTGTGAGGAAACACCCGGATCCTGCGGATGTTGTAGAAGGCAAATCTGCATGATCTGGCCACAGCAGTGATATTGGGGGTGCAGGACAGTCCGTCGTCGAGGATTATGCCCAGGTTCCTTGCTGTAGACAAAGGCGATACCGTAGTGCAGAGCCTAGTGATCTAGTGTATAGTGAGAAGAGAAGCGGTGCTAATACTGAGCCTTGTGGGACACCAGTTTCCAGAAAGCAGGGTTTGGACAAGGAGCCGTTCCATGTGACCTGAAAGGTGCGATTTGTCAGGTATGATGTGAACCAGGTTAGAGCAGAGTCAGCAATGCCCAGTTCAGCCAGAGTGGAGAGGAGGATTTGGTGGTTGACTGTGTCAAACGCAGAGGATAAGTCGAGGAGAAGTGATGACGACTGATGAGTGGGACGAGGCTCTGGCGGCACCGAGCGATTCAGTCACTGTGAGGAGAGCCGTCTCAGTGGAGTGAGCAGTCCTGATCCTGACTGATAAGGGTCAAGGAGGTTGTTTTCTGAAGGATAGGAGGACAGTTGGTTGTAGACTGCACATTCCAGGGTTTGAGAGATGAATGAGAGAAGAGATGTCGGGAGGTGAGGGGACAGAGAGCATCTAAAGAGGAGAAGGAGGATAGCAGAGTGGAGGAGGCTTCCTCGGTAGACATTAGAGCGAATTGATCTGTGGATGGTAGTGAGAAAAGAACAGTAGAGGAGAGAGCAGAGGAAGAGAGGGATTTCAGACTGTGGTGGGTTGTGACCGTGTGAGGTGTAGGGGCGAGGGAGGTGGTGAATTTTAAGGGGAGAGAGAAAGTGACAGTGTGATGGTCAGACACAGTGAGCGGGGTAACGGAGAGTGCCGAGGTACTACAGGACCTTGTGAATATAAGGTCTAGCTGGTTCCCGGCCCGGTGGGTCGGTGGAGAGGGGAAGAGTGTGAGGTCAAATGTGGAGAAAAGTCGATGAATTCAGATGAGTGCAGCTTCTCTGGGGGGATACTGAAGTCACCCAGGACAACAAGCGGTGTGCCATCGTCAGGGGTGCAGCTTAGGAGGGCATCCATCTCATCATAGAAGTCACGGAGAGGACCGGGAGGGTGATAGATCACCACAATGTTGAGTTTGAGAGGAAGTGTGACTGAGACAGCGTGGAATTCAAAAGCAGATCTGGTTATGTGGTCCAGGGGAACGACCTGGTAGGACCACATGGGGGAAATGAGGAGGCCTCCTTGACCTGTTTGTCTCAGGGAGTGTGAGAATGAGTAGGCAGTTGAGAGAGGAGCTGGAGTGGCAGTGTTTTCAGGGGTGATCCAGGTCTCGGTAAGGGCCAAGAAGTGGAGAGTCAGCAGGGAGGCATAGACTGAAATGGTATCCGCCTTCTTGACTGCAGACTGGCAGTTCTATCGCCCCCCCTAGTACTTCAAGTTCAGTATTGGTGGAGAATGTTGGGGGCTGGGTGACAGTCTTGAGCAATGTGTATCCGGTGAAATCTTCTCCAGTTTGATGTCCTGACTGGGATTGGGTAGAACTCATGGCTACAATTGGCAGTGGACAGTGAGTTACTTTGACTTCGCAGAGAGACTCCCGCAGAGAGACTCCCTAATTATTTTTTGGACAGTCTTCGTTTGGCTGTCCTGACACTGCTGCTGACGCTGAAGTGACTAGCCCATATGTGCTAGATTTACCTCATGCAGGCTTCGCTCTGCCTCGCAGTCAAGCCTATTGGACACAGCTGTCTTGACTGAAACTGCCTGTTAATACTTAGGCCCCGTCCACACGAAAAGCCCCTGCGTTTTCGTGTGAACAGCAAATCCGCATACTTTTCGTTTCAATGACGTCATCACCCCACCCTTCAACCTCTAGCCTTCGACCTCTTAACCCCGCAACGTCTCATAACAACAACAACAACAATGGTGGACTACATGCTTGTGTTCGTGCTGCAGACGATTTTGAGCCTATCAGGGATACTAGGGCAAAATATTCTGCTCCTCTGCCACTGCGCTGAGGAAAAAAGGATTATGGACCACCGACTAGCCACTTTCATCTTCTTCTTGTTGTGTTCGGTTTCTCCTTCGGCTGTCTGTTTGTATACGGCGCTAAAACTTTATGCGCATGCTCCGTCTCTTCTTCTTCTCCGTTTTTGGTGAATTTCCAGCGCCACCTATAGGCCTGGGATATGAACAACAGCGTATTGCCAAGGAAGATGGGGGAAAAAAAGATCGTTTTGGTACGTGTGGACGGGGCCTCAGCTTCAACAGTTTCACAATAATTTACCCAAAAAGTATCTGGACAAGGTTAAATATTTCAGCTAACTTTCCTCACAGAATGCCTAAACACTAGATCTATTTTGTTCTTACTCACCAGCCATACTTTCACAGCTTCTCTTCCTTGGACAGAATGTATCATGTTTGCTGTTAGCATAATGGCACTAGCATAATCATGGTAGCATGCTGGCTCGTTAGTTAGCTCTAGCATGGCCTGTTCATTTGATCTGATTACATGTGGACTGATTTGATTATTAAGATTGTATAATGAGTGTGAATGTTTAACTGAAGATTTAGCTTTGACTGTGGGGTTACTTTTAAGCATTTTTGCTGCAAGTTTATTCTTTTTATAGCAGTTTTCACTCTGTTGATTGTCATGTAGAATTAAGTTAATGAAGGAACTACTTTCATTTGTCATCAGTGGTAGAGTTAGCTATCTGCATAGCTGCGTCCAGAAGCAGTGACAGCAGAAAATCATAAGAGTGGAGGGGGAGGCCACTGGCTTCTGCTTGCAACAAGTCAGGCCTGCTGGACTGATCGTGTTTGTATGCCTTCCCTTTGAGAGCCCTCTGTGGTTGCTGTGGTTACCATGCTTTTTTGGACTCTCTCTTGCATTTTCACCCTGGATTCTGCAGTCCTGCACAAAGCGGTGATTATTCCTGAGCAGCGGACGGGTTGGGAGGGATTTTGTTTAATGAATGCCATTACATTCTCATGAGGCCCTTTGGCTGCTCGCTCTTTGTCTTCAACTATCTGAAATTACTGAGTGCCTGACTGAAGTCGCAGAACAGACACAAAATTGTTTAATCCACTCGTCACAATGACAGGTGATTAAATTTAACCAGAAAGACGCAGAGTACCACTGCTCACAACACCATCCCTAAAAACCCTCTTCATGGCTCTTCAATCATCATTTCATCAGACTGTAAACACACTGAACAGACGATAAACATTCTTTTTTAATTTGTTTTAATCAGTAGCGAGTGACATATCTTCCTTACTGATGTCATTTTTAGTTGACACAGCTGAAAGCTGTGGTTGCTAGTTGGTGGTTAACATATTTTTGCCATGGTCAATGCTAATTTAAGAGTTTCTTACAACAACCTTTTCAGATAATGAATCTCATCTATTCTTCTTGAAATTTTACCAGCCCAGTCGCCAGGACAAAATGTTGGCAGCTAACATTTCTGTGAACCACAGATATGTTCAAATTTGTATGTTTTATAGGCTACATACCATACTGACATGTCTACAAAATGTGTCATATCACATTCACATTAAATGATAATTACCTGACTTTCAAGTCGGTAGGTGGAGTTGAAGGCGACAAGACTGCCAAGTCAGTGACCAATGTTTGAGTCTGTGTTTTAACATTTGCAAGTGTGAAACCACTGGATATTTGTGAGGAGCTGTGTTCATGGCATTTTTTAAGCCAAATCATGTTTTCCTTAACTTAACCAAATGGTTTTTGTGCCTTAACCTACCAAGAGCATTAGCACAAAGTTGTGACAAGTGACAAAATGGATAACTTAACATAAAGTTTCTTACTTACCTGTCATTTTTGCAGAAATAAACTTTGCCAACATTTATTCTTATTCTTGGTTACTTTTATTGGCCTTTTTGTCACTATTTATAATGGGTGTAGTTATTTAGCTGGCTGGAGCTGGATGAAGCTCCAATGTCCATTCTTAATCCCTCCTACAAATTTAGTGAAGCTTCTTAAATCTAGTCCAACACAAGAGAAGTGTGTTAGTACTGTATCTGCATCACAGAACCAATAGTTACTTTTATCTGGCCTCTCTTTACACTCACTGAGGCCAACTACTGTGTCCAGTAGAGCATGTTTAATTGTTCATAGACAGTATTGTATATACCGTTTTCACTGCTGCACAACAATAAAGAGTTAGAAATGACAGCTTCAAAATAAATGAGGAAAATCCTATGCACTTGTTTGGACAAATTTGCATTTGCCGTTAAATAACACAGTAACAGTATGTGGACACTATTACTGTAACATTAGGTTACTGAAACAGAAATCAGACACACTGAATCACTGATGACAATGACTGTTCCTAACAGCTTTACAGTAATCTACTGCTGAAAATGAAATTTGAGTGTATTTTGAGAGTCTTCAACATGTTAATCATTCTCAACAGTGATTCCATTGTGAGTTACCATGTTGACAGCAGTATGTTGATACTATAACTATTCTTGAAAAAGAGTGAACTGAAATCTGACCTGAGTATCTACTACATCCACTGGATTTTTCCCAGTGGAAAGTTAGAGTGTCTGACTATCTTACATGATTGGGGCTGTATTCATAAAGCTTCCTCGTACTAAAAGTTGCTCCTGGTGATTAAATGTAAGAAGATTCTTAGATGCTTTCTGAGAATTTTTCCTTCAAATTAAAACAAGATCCTTGTGAAGAAAAATGTTCCAAAGGTGAAAATCAGTTAGGACTGGGGAGGAGGACTTTTAAGAGCTAGACAAGTTTCTTAAGCAGAGCGGAAAAATGTAGAAAGACAAAGAGGAAGGAGAAATATTCTCCAAATGCTGAATCAAATTCTATGAAGTCCATCATTTTCACTATGCCCATTAACATTTTTATTTCTTTCTTTGATCAAGCAATCCGTTTTTAAAAGAATGTGTCACACCTAGCAAGGGGGTCAACCACACCTCACTCAGATAAAAGTTTCTGTCCCTTTTTTGCTCAGAAGACTAAGAAGTTTCCTAAATCACTCTTAAGGTAGCTCTTCCTGCTAGAAGTTTTAAGGCTAAATTAGGAGCTCTCTGATAGAATATTCAGAATGTGATACAGGCACTGGAATGCAGCACGTGTCAAACTGACCTGTTGTTTGGATTTTTCAGTTTTACACAATGATGAACAGCTTCCTTTAGTTCAATGTAAGCACATGTATTTACATTTTCCATCCAGCATCATTATAGCATTCTGCAGTAATGTTTGTTTTACCTTCTTGTTGGACCTCTTTCTTCAATCAGCGAGCTTTCCTGGGAGACAGGTTCAAACAGCTGCTTTTGAAAAGTTCTATAACTTACTTCAAACATAAGATTCAGTGACACCATATCACTTCACAGGAGCAAAGTTTGTCATCGACGCATTAGCATGCCTGATTATAAAAGGCAGTGGGTTTCTCATGACCCCATGACAATAAGAAAAAGTATTAAAGAGATCCTTAAAGACTTCATTCAGCTGCATAATTAGGATTTGTACAGTAGTGGCATTAATTAAAGGACAAATTTATCAGGTGAACGAGGGACAGAAGGATGAATTGAGTTTAGATGCTCTTATACTGTATGTTAACATGTTGAAGCTGTAGCAATGAATGGAGCACCTTCTTCCAGTATTGCTGGACGTGTGATTATGTTTGTAACAACAGTGTACAGGCCTCCACAACTGAAGAATTTAAGGCTTTATTTAAAACACACCCTTTTCTTTATGAACCATGTAACAGTGGACTGTTTTACAATGCTATAAATACAGTTCGGGAATACAGAGGTAACAAATGGGAAACTGTGGAAGCCTAGCTTCAAAATAGAGTCAGTTTGGGTTTTGTCATCCACACATGTGAACAGCCATCATGCTCAGCATTATAAGGAAAACAATCTAGTATTTAAATGTAGTGGAAAAAATTGAAGGAATACCAGTGTGACAAACTGTGGTTGTGTGCATGAATACAGACAGACCACAGAGGGAAATCAGCCTATTGTGTACGACTTAACACAGGAATTCCTTTCACATGGACCATCAGCACAGTTTCAGTCCAGGAATTTAAACACTGTAATGCAACAGTTCCACCTGATGCTACACCATTGATCCACAATGTTATCACTACTTCAGTGTTGCATCATTAAGACATCTTTTAAAAATTGGGAATTAAAAAGAATACTCTTCAGTTAAAAAACATTTTCATCACTGTATCTCATTACTCTATGCTAATACAAGTTCTTACAACCTTTGCTGCTCAGACCAAAGAGGTTAAGTGCTGAAGGAAAGCACTGAGGCAACATTTCATTTTATGCTTCAAGAGAGGAAAAAGACTAGTGAGGATAGCAAATCATTTTGCTCTGTTGTGTAGTTGATAAAATACACTCGTTAATACTGCTCTGAAGGTGAAGGTCTCCACTAATAGTCAATGCCTTGATCATTGTAAGGGGAGCTGTAGTCGTCATGGTAACCTCCATGGTACTCATCCTCCTGGAACTCAGCCTGATAGTCACTGTCGCTGATCTCTGAGCCGTTGGTGCCAGTGCCCTGGCTCCCGTTAGTGTGGATGACTGGCTCTGTTGGGGGGGCGCAGTATTTGGGGTCGTAGACCTGTCTACCCAGACCGTACACACTCATACCCCTTTGAGACGCCACTTTGTTGGTGCCCATCTGGAGGGAGATGGTGGAGTTGTCCAGCGGCTGCAGTGCCACCTTCTGGTCATAGATGTCCCTGCGGGTACCAGGGGCCGACATGCCTGCCTGCAGGAAACCACAGCACAGTAGAAACTTTACAACATGAGAAAGGACGGATACATACTCTCAACCTATACTTGATTCTCTTTTCTGATTGGACAAATTAAGGATGTCCTTGTTCCATCAGTGAGGACATCGATCAAGCTTTGTGATTCAAAGTAATTTGCAGGGGTAATGTCACATTATTGCACAACAACAAAATAAATGCACAATTTACAGTGTCAGTTTACAACTTATTATCATAGATTGTCGTTGCAGCATGGTCAAATCATAACATCTGCCCAATTGTGGTTTAATGTGTCCAGGCACCATCAAACTCTACTAATAACCACCTTCACTTAACCCTCTGATGTCACCAAAGTTTCCAAGCCTTTTCATGCTGGTAAGGCTGGTCTGAAGTTTTTACATTATATTACTGTCATCATTATTATTAGTTATACTATTTATAATATTTAGTTATGGTCATTTTGTATCATTAGTCAAATCTATTGTTAGTTCAAATTTTTAGTGATGTTCTAAATGGTAAATGGACTGTATTCTATAGCAGTTTTATCGACCATTCAAAGCGCTTGACAACACTCACCCATGGGGCCCGACTGTTTTAAACGTGTGGAGAGAAGGACACAAACCACTGATTAAGCCAAAAAATATATGCATAACTGTACTGTATATTATTATAAATGTAATAATAAACATTTCTTTATCAAGCTAAATTCAATCTTTTATGTTTAATGTTATCTTTGACTAAACATATTATATGAGAATACTATGAACCAACAGGGTGCATGACATATTTTCATGATTTAATTGAAAGCACAAAGCTCTAAGCACTGTATGTATGCATTCTCTATGGGGCCCTACCCACATCCATGGCTATTCATTCTATCACATTGTGTGCCCTGCTTTATTGAACCCCGTATACTCAGTCCACTTTACCCCTAGTCTTATGACTCGGACCGGCCACTGTATCCGATTACTGTTGCGTTGTGCTGTTTGTGCGGTCTCTTTGGTCTTTAATGGTAAGTTCAGCAATATTAATCATTCATTGGATACATTAGTTTGGATATGATTCACCTGCTGGTATCCTGATTATACACTTTCGTACAAAGCAAGCTTCTGTTATACCCATACATTTAAAAATAAAAGTTCAAACTGAGCCAATGCCTCATGCACTCAATGATCTGACAGACTTGCGGTGTCC
This sequence comes from Lagodon rhomboides, assembly GCA_039737535.1. Classification (NCBI taxonomy): domain Eukaryota; kingdom Metazoa; phylum Chordata; class Actinopteri; order Spariformes; family Sparidae; genus Lagodon; species Lagodon rhomboides. The sequence goes on along the minus strand of CM077803.1, from coordinate 1,349,943 downwards.
ATTAAGACTACCCCACAGGCTTACTGGGAATGTGCCTTAAAGTCTGTGAGTCCTTGAATGTGGATTGGGTCCATGTGTCACCAGTGTCTTAAAACAGCACGCCTCCACCACTGACACAGGGCTGGTTTTTCTGTCTCAACAGTTAAGGTGCTCTAAACCAGGGGTGTCCAATTCAATTGAGTCCAGAGGCTACATGCAGTCCAGCTTGATAGCGTGAGCCCAGTCCACACCAACCTGGTCCAATGCTCTGACAAGAGAGCTGAAAATGTAATTCCCTGTTGTAGTGTCGGTCATCAGTACCATCTCGAAAAACCCATCAGCCACAGTCAAGGTCTCATCAACGCTGCAGATGAATATGGCCGCCTGAGCAACTTACGCAATGTCCGTGCTCTCATCAACAGCAACCAAAAATGCAACAAATGGCATAACTTTGTCCATAAGTTGCCAGTCCACATCTCCAGCAAGCTCTGAAATCCTTTCTGCCACAGTGTTTCTTGTCAGGCTGATGTTGGCAAAAGCCTGCCGCTTCTCAGCAGCAACAATTTCTGCCACCTTTGGCATGCATTTCTTTTCAAACTTGCCATCTGAATACGGCTTTGAAGCGGATGCTATTTCGTTAGCAATAAGGTAGCTAGCTTTCACAGCTGCGTTGCTCACCTAAACTGCCATTTCTTCAAACCGGTCAGTGGATTAACAGGTGGACACCAGATATAAATGTCATGATGTATACCGTCACGCCTCTTTTGGATCCGCAGCATGGGCGTGCTGTATGAATTGACACACTGGTGCCGCTTTACACCAGAGCTGCTTGTTTCTGTGTATTGACGAGACTTTGCTGCTGAGATAATGCAGAGTCTCTATGTGAAAAGGTCTAATGTGTCAGGGTGAGAGGGTTTTTAACACTCTTTGTATGACAGCACCCCCATTGGACAGACAGAAGATGTGCACTTCATTGGGAAATAGGATATTCATTTTTCCCCAATATTCACACTTCACACAAATTATCCAAAGAGCTAGACTGAACCCCCTGGTGGGCCGTATCCTGCCCATGGGTGGTATGTTTGACACACCTGTATTCGACATCTGTATGTCAAATCTTGAGTGTGTTTTGTGAGGTTACAGTGACCTTCACCTTTGGCCACCAAATCAATTCAATCTTAGTGGCCATTTTACCAAATTTGTAGAAACTCTCTCAACGCATTTCTGAGATATTCGAGAATGTCCTCAAGTCCTCAAGAATGACGAATGGACAGACAACCCAAAAAGCATAATGCCTGCGACCTCGGCTGTCAACGGCGTGAGGGGTATAAACACATGGCTTTGTCATGTAGCTTTGGGACAGAGTTCCATGTTCTCAATGCTAGTTGCCATTCTGACATCAGACTTATATATATAAATATAATATGAAATATTTGTTAGTCAACAAGTTAAGTATTACTGGGTCTGGAATTGGTTGAAAATGAAAACATCCACTAGTAGCTGCATTAGAAGAGGAGTGGGTGTTAACCTGGCTGGCTCCCTTGTTGGTTCCCATCTGCAGGCTGATGGTGGTCTGGTCGTAGGGTTTGTCAGTCTGAGTTTTTGGATCATACAGATGTCTTCTGGTTCCATAAGCAGTCATTCCGGCCTGGCTGGCACACTTGTTTGTCCCCATCTGGGAACAAAAAGCCACAATAGGATCTCACCAAATCCAATCACATATTAGATTAACTTATTTAAAATAATCTTTAAATGAACTGTCAACATTTTAACGAGGTTATTGAAACTTGTGTCAGTTCCAGTGTATCCATTTTGAAGGAATTGTTGTTGTTTTTTTCATTTTAAAAAGGCAGCAATGTTTCCCACTATTAAATGTTGAATAGACTAAGTGTTTGACCTGCTTTAAAAAGCTCCAAAACCATAAAAGTATTACCCTAGTTGTACTTTTACTGGGGAGTTTCAGAGTCCAATTATTTCTTCACTGCATGAGAAATAAAACTCTAGGGAAAATGCTCAATGTGTATGTTTCTCTGGTACTAAAGCTTTAATATTTACAGCAAAGCTACAAACAAAACATCAGTCTATAGATATCAGTTCATGTGTTTGTGTTAATGACCACTTCATCACCGTTCACAGTTACCTGCAGTCCAATGACACACTGACCAGCCTTGATCTTGTCATCATCAAAATGTCGAGCTTGTTTGTCTGCATATTTCACCCCAATATCGATCTTTGTGTCCATACCTTTGGTCTTTGCCTAACAGAGAGGACATACTGGTCAAAAGACTGATGTGACATTATGTTCATTTCCTATAACAATAGGAAATGTGTTTCTGAGCAGACAATGACAGTCTGTAGGCTACTCTGTGTTCACTCACCATGCTTGCCAGTGCAAGCAGTGTGGTCTGGACTTGAGTCATGTTCCCATTTTCAAACAGGTCATTGGCCTCAAAGATGTCATTGGGCTTTAGGCCATAGGCCAGGATAGCTTTGATGAAATTCCCAAGGTTTTCCAGCTGCAGAGAGCAACAGAAAAAAAAGGAGTGAAGATCAACAGAAAAAAAGGGAAAGAAAGGAGTGATGGGTGCTGGGACAGGGACTCCAAAAAACTAGGGGGAAGCAATAACAGCACAAGTAAAGCTTTAGTAAAAAGCAGTGACAGCTTGGAGCATGAATAAGGCCAACTTTCCTCAGAGCCTGGTGCACTGTGACCAGTCTAAAAGGAGCTGATTGTCATTTTCATGAAGCTTCTGACTTACTCGACTTTTTTCTATCAGCAGACAATGTGTTTCCCAGTTCAGGAGTCTTACCTTGTGCCAGTTCAGCTGTGAAAGGTTGGTTTTCTTTACTGAACCAGGCTGCAGCTTGTTAATCAGTCTAAGAGAGAAAAGGAAAACACAAAATGTATTAGATCATAATGTGATTTACAAACCTGATTCCAAAAAATGTGTGCAACATGAATAAAAACAGAATGCAATCATTTACAAAGTTACCATGTTGACCAACAAAAGTTTAAGAGTTGTTGTAGTAATATCCCTTTACAATCACATGTTAAACAAAGGGGTGAACCTTGCCCCAAATTTTCTTGTGAATGACTGAGCTTTTCTATGATGGAACTTTCATTAGGGATTGGAATCACAATACAATACCTTGCCCATGATAACGAGGTATCACTATACAGCGATTATGCAATAATCAATATGTTGCAAGACAATCATCTAGCTATGCGTCATGATATATGTCAAACTACAAATGACAAAATGCCACTAGTAGGAAAAGAGTAGGAAATATGTATTTATTCACAGCATTGTTGTGTCAGTTTTGCAAAATTAACATTAACTAAAAGTAAACAATGTCTTTGTCACACACACTGACTGCACCCTGTCCATGTGTGCCATCATTCAAATGTAATACAGCTACAAACTGGCAAAAGACCGAATGGTCACAAAGTGTTTCTGGAGTTAAACAAAATTAGCAAGTATACAAAGGGATTTTTGTTATCGCAGGCAAACTCCCTATTAATCAGCTTTCACATACACATACGAGTTTGCCTTTCTATTTTTTCTTGTGTGTCCCATTCATCATCACAAATGTGCCAGAAAAACAGGGAACAGTGGGAAGCAGCATATCAAAAACCTCGTCAGAATACATATCAAGAGACATTAAACTTACAATGGTTACTTTTATTATATTTCTTTAACTTCAGTCTCTCTTTCAAACTCAGCAACAACTGAACAATGTTCAAGTGGTGCTTGACAAAGACGAAGGAAAGATATTAACAAGATATCCAACACACATCATAGCATTGCGTCTGAAAAGACTAACCCCTTTCACACTGGCGTTTGGGTGCGGCTTCTGTGCGCCAATTCTCCGCATCCGTCCCAGTGTGAATCTCTCCGATGCGGCGAGGGGTGCAATTTCGCTCCGGCGCTGATACGCCTCTGGAGGTAGTGTCAGGGCCGTATTATTGGCGAGCCGAACCAGTGTGAACGGATAAGCCGGCGGCGCGTATCGAGGGCGTGTCGATCGGACGGTCGGTTGACTACACAGGTCCTTCACTCAACTTAAATACAGAGAAATGTCCCACAAAGCAACGTTACAGGACCAAACAACAGTAACGTAGTAACTGTAACTGTCTCTGGCAACTTATATGAGGAAAATAATACCGCAGATATACGTGGAGAAGCGTCTGTCCTCCCTTTGCCCTCCCGTCTGTCAGGCCGACACATTTCTGTCCAAAAAACAGCGTCTGTCGGCGGCAAAAAAACTTAAACTCACCGAGTGTTTGTGATGAAAATAAATCACCGCGACGGTCAGCCCTCCAGACCGAGACTTCGGTGAACTTTCCCCCGGAGGACAGCCTCCGTCCCCGCGAGTCAGACAGCGTCCAGTTTACTGATGGTGATGTAGGCTAATTATGTAATTTAGCGCGAAAAACGTAACTTCGTCTCTTTCCAGGATGTTTGGTGGGTCAGGATCTCAATCACTACACATTATAACAGCATCCATAGGATTATAAACTGTCCGCGGGTTTAGATTGACAGGGGGGACACCGGGGAAACACCTTGAAAACACACCGACGTCATCATCATGACGTGTACCGTCACGCCTCTTTAGGAGCCGCAGCGCCGGATTTCTGTGTGAATTCACGTCGGTTCGTCTTTAATGCGGAGCTGCTTCGCTCTGTGTGAATCGCTATCGGCGGAGAACTGCCGAACCGCCGCTGCGGAGATAATGCGCCTTCTCCTGTGTGAAAGGGGTTAATGTTTGTTGTAGTCTGCCCTGTGGTCCAGCACAGTGCGGTCTAAAACGTGACCTGTGGCCCTACTGACCCATCATTAAACCAAGCTTAAGTTAATGTTATGTTGCTTTGCTATGGAAATGGAGGACAATAGCGAACAGAGTTATCCTGAGCAAACAGTAACGACACCAAAAATCTGAGAGGCAGTTTGTGGAAGTATTTTTGGGTTCCACACCGTAGCAGACAAGGTCACAAATCGCAGACTCACCTGCTGGCTTACCACCAAAGGTGTACAACCTCTTTGACTGCATATTATTTGGTACACTCGGTTTCAGCAAGTCCCCTGCCAGAAGTTCGTTAAAATGCCATCACTAACAAGATAGAAGGTAAGGCAAGGTAGGAAACAATATGTTAATACAATTGTTAAATTAGATGAAATGGGAGAGAATAGGAAGACTGTGATGTCAGACAGGGTTACAGCCCAAATTACAGGGACATTGTACATTAATAACATCTCTTTAAATGTACCAGAAAGGAGGTAGAAACAGAAAGAAGAGAATCAGACAGGACAGAAAAACAGAAAGGAGAAACAGAAAGGCAAGGCAAGCCAGTGTGCATGCATTAAAGTGGACAATTAAAGCAACACTATGTAATGTAGGCACACTCCTCAAACACTCTGAGGCAAGGCATTAGTTGATTTTTTAGTCTCATTCTCAGGTCGTCAAATATACCATATATGCTGTGTATAAGCATACATTTCCAAAAATCTATGAAGTAAATTAGATAAGAGACACACACACACACACACACACACACACACACACACACACACACACACACACACACACACACACACACACTCACTCTACTTACTCGCAGAGGATGACACCATCCTTCAAGCCTTTCTGAAAGTTTTCCCCAATAGACATTCCAGTTTCCTCTTCAATCCAGAAGCGGAGCTCCTCCTCCTTTTGTTGGTCATATTTCTGAGCAATCTGAAAGATAAAACATCATATTAGTCTACATTCCTGTTTTGGGGAAAGAAATCTATAAATTGGAATAAGAAAAATTAAGTTTAAGCTGCACAAGGCCACCTTGGCAGTCAGAACCTCTGTATGATAATGAGAGGTAAGTGAAGTTGAGTACTTAAACTACCTGAAATCTTTTAATGTGATGAATAAAATCATCTATCCTGACTATGAGCTTCAGTGATAAGAGGAGTAAGCCTGGGTCTGACAGAATGTTTTTTTCTTTTTTCAGTCATAGATACTCTGATATGCCAGATACTGATAGATGGCAATCGGTCCACAAAACCACACGAGAGAAACCACCTGATAGCAAGAGAGATGATAGGAGCATGGATTCATCCAAGTATAGCACATACTGACACACAGACCTGAAGCAATAACAGCTGGACTTACCAGACTTGATTAGACTGACTAAAATGAAGACCTGGCCTGTCCCCGGTCCTGGGCGGGTAGGCCCTCAAGACCTCTACCTCACAAAGCAGGGGACAATATTTAAAACATGAACAGTCCCCCACCTGACTGGTTCACACAGATCACATTTTGAAAATCTGAATAATAAAAGTCAAACAATTTCACAGGCTGTTGTGGAAGCTGTTTTTGAGTCTAATGGACACTGACATGACCTGTTTAGAAACTCTCTTTTAAAACAAACTAGAAATATGGAATAGAAACAATAAATAAGCAAACTGCTCAACGTTGTTCTCTCTTGTCCATTGCCTTCTGGATGAACTGGAGTTACAACTACATTTACTTCTTTTTACAAGTTTTCTCCCTAATTCTGAATAAGACACATTAACATGGCTAATGAAAAACATTGTTCCAACAACATGTTGCTGTGCATAATCTGTGGTGCGTTCAACCACCTTTTTGAAAAGGTTGGCATTGCAATATTTGTGCGTATCAAAAAACTTGTTGAGTGTTTCTCCTGCTGGCTGACATTCACCAACTTTCACCAAAAAGTTGATGTATATTCCATCAACTGCAGCAATGGAACCAACCCTATGTTTAAGAATAGGTCTCTTGGATATTTGGAGAAAGACCATCAATAAAATACACCAATATGGCACAAGATTAAGATAAAAACTGACAGGTGATGTGATTAACATTGATCATCTCGTCACAGTGCAATATTCTGCTGGGAAACCTTGGGTCCTGGCACCTACTGTTGGGCCTCACTCCACATGGTTTAACAAAGAAGAGGCCTGTAAAGAAAATCAAAGGCCTAACTACTAGGGCCTTATCAAGCTGAGGAGTTCAAGAACAAAGGATCTGAGCCAACGAACAAAAGGTGTGAAAAACTGTAATTCAAGGTACTACCCACCCCCAAAACCTTTACCTGTTCCCTATGGGATTAAAGTGGCCGCGGGCCATAAAACTCCTACAGGATGACCATGACGTCACTGAGAGCTTAAAGGTCAGGAGACCCCTCTGCACGTCACATTCCCAGGGGAACGTGATGTTGTGAAGAGGCTTCAGCAGTAACCGTAAGGGTGTACTTTGAAGAACGCTTTTCACTTTGACCTAGGCTTCAGCTCCCTCCTGGCTGGACAAGACAGAGACTGTTTTTGTTTTACTTTCGTTTTTGTTAGAATATTCGTTATTGTTGTTTTGTATCCATAGAGGAACACTGCACAACCCAGTCGTTCCTCACCGCCTGCAGAAGGAAGAGATTATCTTCAGAAGGAGACGGAACCATCGAGGTCCGGTCCTTCCATCTGATCATTCCCGCTGTTTGATTGCAGCCTGCCTTCATCAGCTGTTAGGACGCTACAGCTGATCCCGTGCTCACAACCAAAACGAGTTTTGAGTTGGACGGGACCCACGGTAGTTGCTTTTGTTTGGGCAGAAACAGCATGTTCTTTTGTTGTGCTTATATTTGTTGTGAAGGGACTGCCGAGTCCTACTTATGGTTTACTGTAGTGTGTGCTAATTGTGTTATTATGCTCTCTAGGAGCTCATGCTGATCCACTCTGTGGATAGCTTATGTAGTTTTGGTGCCGTGTGTGATCACAGTACGTCGTGTTCTGGCTCAATCAGCGGGCGATAAACGAACCTCGATTCGCTTGCCGGCCACTGGTTGAGGGAGATACAACCGCTGTATCACATGGTCATTGTGTTATTCTTTGTGGTCTGCTAAGTGCTTGCTTAGCTTCTTTCTTTTTACTAACACACACACACTTTCATATATATACGTCCCGGGCAACGTACACACGTAACCCTGTGAGCGATCTGTAGGAGACTTATAGTTAGTAACCCTGTTATAACATGAGATACGTGTGACTACATGGACTCCTCTCGGTAGCCCGAAGCCAAAGGACGACGTGACCGTTGTCTTTGTTCAAATTTTGTGCGCTCATGTAGGCATCGTCTTGGGTCAACACATTCACTGTTGCCACTTTTGAATTCCAGGTATATGATTCAGTTGAATTGGAATCAACATCTCAGAATTTGTGTTCTCGCATGAGTTTGCCAAGTCATGTTCAGCATTTCCTGTAGTCTCTCCGACGAGATTTCTTAAGTCACACCCATCAATTTTTGGCCATCTTTGCAGTCTTTACAAGGGACTTCCTGCCAGATACACGCACAAGCACACACACACAAAAATCTCCACCCATTCATATGTTTGGCTTGCTTATGTTCTTGTGTTGCTAGATGTAAAAAGCAACTGTTGTTTGTTAAAGTAGGTGGTTTGTGTTTTTGGAGAAGGCTTTAATAAACACTGTTGATAATAACTGAGCAGTGTCTGTGATTATTTTGCACAATCCCACATAGGCCTGCACGATATGAGCAAAATGTGCAATGTGCGATGACACCCTTCAATATTGCGATGACGATATGACTTGCGATAAATAAGAAAATATTTAAGTTTGCATACAGTTCCTGTGTCTTTCAGATTTATCTGCATTAATAGATTCCCTGCTTTGAGGTACTCTTAAACACTTAATAGCTGATGACAATTAAATAAATAAATGGAAAAAACAAATATTTTTGAGCCTGCTTTTATTGAACAAAACCCTTATAACATTAATTTACATTACTGTTGCTGCAGTGATGGTCGCGTTACTTGACTGCTGCTCGACGTTTGCGCTCGAGACTGACTGGCCTTAAATTGCTCGTGCAGCTCTTTATGGTGGTGCAGCAGGTGGTGATGGAGGTTGGTGGTGTTACCTCTGGACGTTGCTACAACTGTTCTGCAGGTCCTACACAGTACCTGGGTCTGTAAATGTCTTCTGGCTTGAGTCCAAAGTATCTCCAAATCACGGAGCTGCTATTTCTTTTTGCCACAAGCGTTTCGTCGGCATTTTCACCGCTCTGCTCTCCTGCCTCCGACATCCTGTTTACTCTGGCTACTAATTTTCACGCAGGAACGTGAGCAGAGCTGGGCGTCATCTGATTGGCTAAACGGTGTGCATGCATGGCCCATGTGTCCAGGGCCGCATCTGATTGGCCAAATGTCAGTACGCTGAGTGTGAAAGCATGGCGGATGTAAACAAAACTTATCGCACTTCAGACCAGCTTTTGCGATGGGTTTATCGGGCACGTTCACATCGCGATGACGATGAAAATACGATTAATCGTGCAGGCCTAATCCCACATTACAATAACAGCTGGTTGAGACGGTCAGTGCTCAGATTTACGCCTTACGGCTGATCAGTATGTATCCATAGGGAAATGAAAATGTTCTCCTTCCAATTACATTTTGACTTCAGGCTTTTTTCCAGTAATCTCATTAATGAGGTTTTAGATGTTTTGATGGAACCAGTTATTTCATAAGAACAAAATGGATCTTTATTAAACTTCTAAAAAGAGAGGAAAGAGGAAATAAAAACAGAAAATGAACAAATAACACATAAAAGAACACTCATTGACAATCAAGTTTATGCAGTACAAGTAGTTTTGCAATCATCACTAAAACAGCTTGGCTTAAGACCTTTATACACTGTTGGTAGCCAGGCAACAGTCTCATAGCAAGTTAGTTAACGTTAACATCATATTAATCAATTACAGGAGGCACTCTGTGTAGCTTTTACCTTACTACCCCCCAGATCAGACACTACCCCCAGTTCTTCTAAAAAAAACACTGAGAATGTCTTCCAAATGGAGACTCATTGCAAAGTTGAAGTTTACATCTTTACTAATCAGTATATCAGAGCTGGAAGCTGTGTCATTTCGGAATTTATGAGAGACGTTTTGTGTCTGTGGGTTTTAATAACACAGAGGAACCTCAATGAGATGACAAAGAGCTGGAGGGATTAAAGGAAAGGCAGTATTCTCTCTTTACTTCTCCCAGCAGTTATTTTTGAAGAAGACTGTCAAGTACTCTCTCGATGGAACCATTAAACTGAACTTCTGAGGGAAACATCTGGAAGGTTCCAATTTAAGCCTGGTAGAAGTTAAAACCAGACAACCCGTACCCATTTCATCTCTGTAACCAAAAGCAAAGCAACAGCACAAAACTGCACAAATGTATATATATATAATTTTCAATCAGCAATAACATAGTCTGAAATGTTTTCAGATAGGAATTCAGCTACACATGGTCAAACCAGGAAGATAGCAAATTCAACACACACAGTGGTTAATCAGCATGAAGCTGATGGGCGTTGTCAAATCATGGCTGAGTACTGAGCCAAGGCTGAGCAAACAGAGGCTGCTATTTATTAAACCACTGCTGAGCTTCAGAAACATGAAACAGATCACATACTGTGGTGAGAAGAGTGATGTCATCACAAGCACAAGCCGAGGCAACCAGCCCAAAATTCAAAGATAGTCAGATTGTTATATATATATATATATATATATATACACACATACACACATACATATACATAGTACTAGGGGTGTGACGATACACTCAGCTCACGAGACAAGACGAGACGAGATGAGATTTTAAGAAAACTACAATGACAAAATCTATGACTGGACCAACAGACTTTCATTTAACCGAGTTCCACATGCATTTTGAAATGTTGTGTTTTGAAATGTTTCTACACAGGTGCAGTTGATGTGAGTACTGAGCTGTGGTGCTGCTGTCTCTAGCCCCTTTTAGATAGAAAAGGTGGCAGCAAGGTAAAGGCCCCAATGTGGCGCCTTGTCTATCTAAAAGGGAGGTGTAATATTCCTCCTTTTCTAAAAAGCCTCCACTTTTCCTCCTCTGGTAGGCGTAAACATGTGACGTGACGTGAAGCAGGAAGTTGGGCGTGAAGAGAAGCAGGTCGAATTTGTCTTCAAAATAAGAGCTTTACATTGCACCCCATTGGAGTTTAGAACTGGGTTCTTAGCGGGGGGCTTTTAATTTGAAAGTAGCGACCGCTATTAGCTCGTCGCTACAACAACAAGCGGACAACCAAGACAACTCCTGGCTGTGGGTGCGCAGCAGTGCACGTCATCGAAACCTCCGCCCACCTCAGCATTGGCCACCACATTGCGGACCAAAACAGACCACCAATTTGCCGTCTTCTGTCTAAATCCGTGGAGCGAGCCACCAAAAGGACGGCAAATTGGTGGCTTACTGCCCAGTATAAAAACGGCTTATGGTCACAAATATAAGTTTGGATAGCTCAAAAATCTCGCAAGACCGATTTTTTACACAATGAGAAATATCGTCATGTTTATTCTCGCGAGATCTCGTCACACCCCTACATAGTACTGTATAAAAGTTTTAAGCAGGTGTGAGAAAATGCTGTAAACTAAGAATGCTTTTAAAAATGGAAGTGTTAATCGTTTATTTTCATCAATTATCAAAATGCAGTGAATGAACAGAAGAGAAATCCAATACGCCAATCATACGCCTCCCTTATGGTATTGCATGATGGATAAGCATCTGCCTTTATTTCTCAGCACTGAGGACACCATTAATCTTGACCAAATCTCCACCTCCATTTGCAGAAATGCAGTCCCAAACTTGCAAGGAACCTCCACCATGCTTCACTGTTGCCTGCAGACACTCATTATTAAGAGTGTCACAATTTCGATTTTAAATCGAAATTAAGTCACAATCTCGAACTTCGAATTAAAAAAAGGAATCGTCGATGCTGTCATGTCTGGTGGGCTTGCCAAACGGAAAAAAACACACACGTGTTGAAGTGCTGCGAGTCAACCTCCTCTAACTCAGCTACTAGCTAAGCCAGTAGCTGTTAGCTACAGCCAGTCAAACGATAGCATGGTGTTACACCATTCCTGTTCGGCTCCCGGACCGTGGTCGGGAAGCACAGGGGAGATGATTTCCTCCAGGGCCGAAGTTTCTGTTTCCCTTCGGGGTGAACCCCCTTTCATGTGTTAAGCTGGTCGGGAAATAAGACCAGGGAGCTTTGCTGTATCTGGAGGAGCCGTCGCCTTTATTCACAGCCAAACTGCAGCCTATATTGTACACTTTATTGCTGTCGCTACTACTGCCACTCCTTTCTCATGTACGCACGCTGCCTCACTCTCGCTCTGTGGTATATGTACAACTAAATTGTTCAGAGAAGACTATGGACTATGGTTTTATTTTTTTGTTTGTTTTGTTGTGAACTTGAATGTCATCTTCTGTGAAGAAGACTGCAGTTACAAAAGAGAAACTAGGTGGCAGATTCATTTGTTTAAGTTTCCAAAAGACTGAAGATATAAGTTGTCGTTACATTATGTTATCAATAAATGTTTTAAATTTGACAATGTAGTGTGGTTCATTGCAAACAAAGGTCAGATATTATATGGCATAAAAAAAATACATGTAAAAATTGAGAATCGAATTGAACCGTGACCTTAGAATTGAAAATGTAATCGAATCGAAGATTTGGAGAATTGTGACACCCCTACTCATTACTGTGCCACTCTCCAGCCTTCTGCGAACAAACTGCCTTCTGCTACAGCCAAATTTGACTCATCGGTCCAGCACCTGCTGCCATTTTTCTGCACCCCCTGTGTTTTTTTGCATAGTTGAGTCAATTTGCCTTGTTTCCATGTCAGAGGTATGGCTTTTTGGCTGCAACTCTTTCATGAAGTCACTTCTGGCCATACCATTCCTCACCCAGTTTTAAGCCTCCTACACAGCTGTTTCTGTTTCAGTTAATGACTGTGTTTCAACCTACATGTTAGCACCTGTTTGGTATAATTGGTTGATTATACACCTGACTATAATCCTACAAAACCCCTGACTTTGTGCAAGTGTACCTATAAGAATTGATGCTGGTTTGGCAAAGGGTCGAAACACCAAATATTAATTTGACTCAGATTTGTCTTTTGTTCACACACTGTGCCTTATGTAGATTGATTAAGAACAAACAAGTACTATTCATATTTTTGAAAGCATTCTTAGTTTACAGCATTTTTTCACACCCAACTTTTGCACAGTACTACAAAGAAAAGCAGAAGATCCTCCCTGGAACCACATGTTTACAATTTTTGCATGATAAATGACTTACATGATTTATTACTTTTTCAAAATGTTGGTAAATAATTCAGTTATGACTAAGACTAGGTCAAAATCTGGTGCATGGCTGTGCTGTGAATGGTTAGTGGTGACATGTAATGTGAATTCCTGGGTATTAAATGTTCATCAGTAGTGATCCCTGTAATATTCGTTCTTAAGGTCTTTTGAAGGAGCATTTTATTTCAAGAAACACAAATACAAATAAAATTACACAAATTAATAAACATTTTTTTTTTTTTTTTAATGTTTTCACAATTTCCTCTGTCAGTACGTATTTTCCCATTTTGATGTTAATGTGTTGTGCTTGTGTTTTTCTCGCGGTTGGTTTGTAAAACAGTCAGCCAGCGGTGGAGCCACTACAGCAGACTGTCAGTCATATTTGCCTGGTTATACACACTACTACACAACTACTTTGAACAACTGTAGTGTCTCTGGGATCATAGGTAGTGCAGACAGCCCGTGTGGTGCTGCAAGGAAGGGCTGCCCAGCAGCCAATACCATGGACAGCTGGCCCTAATGAACCCAGGAACACTCTTGCAGTGAAGGGCGGCTATGGAGGTTGAAAGAACCCAAGGGGTGCCGCTGAAGACCGGGACAGATGTCAGTCAGTGAACTTCCCCCTGAAACTGGAAATACAACAGTAATTGTACTTTGACTATTACTGTAATTTTTTTTCACTACGATGCTCACACTACGAAGTCATCCACCAGGAATGTGTGCTCCATGTATCTGACTGGCAACCAGCGTGTTCTGACAGATGAAGTCCTATTGTGGCAAAAGGAAAAGTCAGCATTTTTCTTTGACATGCTGGGCTAATGTTAGCCTGACTCTCTGATAATCCAACATTTACTTACAGTTGCAAGTAAAAATAAGGGAACCCTTTGGAATTACCTGGATTTCTGCATAAATTGGTCATAAAATGGGTTCTGATCTTCATCTAAGTCACAACAGTAGACAAACACAGTCTGCTTAAACTAATACCACAAAAACAATTTATGTTTTCATGTTTTTATTGAACACAACATGTAAACATTCACAGTGGAAAAGGTATGTGAACCCTTGGATTTAATAACTGGTTGACACTCCTTTGGCAGCAATAACCTCAACCAAACATTTCCTGTAGTTGCAGATGAGACCTGCACAATGGTCAGGAGGAATTTTGGACCATTCCTCTTTACAAAACTGTTTCAGTTCTCTTGAGGTCATGCCACAGCATCTCAATGGGATTGAGGTCAGGACTCTGCATGGGCCACTCCAGAAGGCGTATTTTCTTCTGTTGAAGCCACTCTGTTGTTGATTTACTTCTGTGCTTTGGGTCATTGCCCTGTTGCATCATCCATCTTCTGTTGAGCTTCAATTGGTGGACAGATGGGCTTAAGTTTTCCTGCAAAATGTCTTGACAAACTTGGGAATTCCTTTTTCCGTCGATGATGGCGATCTGTCCAGGCCCCGAGGCAGCAAAGCAGCCCCAAACCATGATGCCCCCTCCATCATACTTCACAGTTGGGATGAGGGTTTAATGTTGGTGTGCTGTGCCTTTTTTTCTCCACACAGTGTTGTGTGTTCCTTCCAAACAACTCAACTTTGGTTTCATCTGTCCACAGGATGTTTTTCAGTGGTTTCCAGTAGTGCTGTGGAACATCCAGGTGCTCTTTTGCAAACTTCAAAAGTGCAGCAATGTTTTTTTTGGACAGCAGTGGCTTCCTCCTTGGTGTCCTCCCATGAACTCCATGTCCTCCATGTTTTACGTATCGTAGACTCGTCAACAGAGATGTTAACATGTGCCATTGATTTATGTAAGTCTTTAGCTGACACTCTAGGATTCTTCTTCTTCTCTTGCAGTCATATTTACAGGACGGCCACTTCTAGGGAGAGTAGCAACAGTGCTGAACTTTCTCCATTTATCGACAATTTGTCTTACTGTGGACTGATGGACATCAAGGATTTTAGAGATACTTTTGTAACCCTTTCCAGCTTTATGCAAGTCAGCAATTCTTAATCGTAGGTCTTCTGAGAGCTCTTTTGTGCGAGGCATGGTTCACATCAGGCAATGCCTCTTGAGAATAGCGAACTCAAAACTGGTGTGTGTTTTTTACAGGGCAGGGCAGCTTTAACCAACACCTCCAATCTCGTCTCATTGATTGTACCCCAGGTTGGCTGACTCCTGACTCCAATTAGCTCTTGGAGAAGTCATTAGCCTCGGGGTTCACATACTTTTTCCACCCTGCACTGTGAATGTTTATATGTTGTGTTCAATAAAAACATGAAAACATATCATTGTTTGTGTGTTATTAGTTTAAGCAGACTGTGTTTGTTTATTCTTGTGACTTAGATGAAGATCAGAACACATTTTATGACCAATTTATGCAGAAATCCAGGTAATTCCAAAGGGTTCACATATTTTTTCTTGCAACTGTACTGACTGGCCATGTAAGTAAGTAAATAGGATTTCACCTCTCAGTTTATTCTTCAACGAAAACATATTTACATTTTTGCGTGCACAACACCATGCATGCTTTTGAATGGAGAACATGTGTTGTGAACCTACAGTCCAGAATTTTGAGACTAAAAAAGAAAAAAGGACATTGCTTTTCCATATAAGACTGTCTATGGAGACAGGCACAGTGAACATTAAATGGAGGCTGCTAAATGTGTTGTCATTCTGGAGCTAAACAACAACTTCAGGAAGGGAATCGCTCCAGTAAGTTCAATTGTAAAAGTCTTACCGACAGTTGGGGTGTGGGGAATAACAGGGGTCTAGGGGTTTCTATTTTTTCAATTAAATTTTTTTTTTCAACACTGACAGCTATGCCAACGTTAGACTATTAGACATCTGGATATGTAAATATCGACAGATTAAATTTTTCAAAATCCTCCAAAAGATAGGGGTATTCAACAACAACAGCTTGACTTATCCTGAAGCCGTTTTGCAGGTTAGGGTTAGACAAGTTCAAATAATATTCTGCAAAAATAAAGATTCCAGAGTTCAACAAAACATACAACCCTTTCAGTCATTCGACAATAGTACAAGTTCAGTTTCTCAAATCTGTTTCGTGTAAACCCTCTTCCCAAACAAATCAAAAAAGCAATTGAAAGCATTCATAATGTTAAGAAAACCAAAACAGTGTGATACAACAGGCTAACAGTTGCAGAGCTGGTTGCAATTATAGGTTTCATTGCCTAAAACATTTAAGCAGCTCCTCAACTACTATTAAGTATTGTTGGGACTAACAGATGAAGTCATTCACTGTGGATTTCAAAATGGACTCTAAACTGAACTTAGTTCCCTAAAATTCCCCAGTCTTCACACCTAGGTGCAGAGACCCCGCTTTGAGCTCTCCAGCTTTCCTGGATTCTTCTGGGCCTAACAGCTGCTGAGAGCTGCCAGCAGTTTCCTGCGGGCCATAAGAACCTCTCCTCACAGCAGCGACGCAAGGTCCTGCTAGTATTCAAACTCATTTAGCACCAGCAGCTACAAGGCAAAGCTTACCAGCTAATTCCACAATCCAAAGAACACAAAGAAAGTCAGCACCAAGCTGCTATCCCTGCAAGGGAAAGGATCGACCAGTTTCCTCCATTCGCTGTCTTTCATCAGACCTTGAATAGCAAGAACAGCACTATTCAACATTGGGATTACAACCTTCTCTTGCTTGGCTCATCAGCCAATGAACCACCAGCACCTTTTCTTCTGAGTCTGGTAACGTTGAACGCACATGTTCAATCTTATGTGTTTATTCACTGTTTTGATGTTATCGTGATCTCAGGTCAGGTTATTGGTAGTTTGCTTTGCTACACGGCTAATTTGACATTAGTTGAATTATGCTTCACACAGACTCAGGGTCTTTGCATGCTACTAACCATCTTCTCTAACCTGGCATCAGGTCATACACGCCCACACTCCTTCAGCCTGGACCATATCACACCAACATGTGATATCAGTGAGCTAATGGTGTGAGCACCACCACTGTTTCTTTGTTCTCTCAAAGAAACAAGTGGAGATCCTCCATCTTGGATCTGTTGTCTAAGAATTTCTTTTTGCTTGACATGCTATGCTGGGCGAGCCTACAATTTCAATGTTTTACATTTCCATATCCTCGTCATCTTTTCTCGTGACGCTTGATCTCATCTCATAAAAGGAGAGTGTCCATCACATCAATTTCTGGATTCATCTTGAGTCTTGTTGAAGAGTTACAACACTGAGAAGATAGAAAAACTGTATTTGTACAAACTGTAATGCTAAAATGTACAAAAATGAGATAAATCTCCATAACAAACAGAAGAAAAACAGCAGCCGAAAATAGTGAATTAAATGATAACTCACAGTTATGTAACCCATTAAGCAGTGGTCTTTTTGTCTTTCTGTCTGCCTCACAAGATAATGTGGATCATATGTAACTACTTTTCAAATCATGATGACGGCTGAAGATTAGGTTTCAGCATAACAATTATCTGGATATAATTGTTCCATCAATCTTGAGCAATACATTAATGCCTCATTAGTCAGTCCCTACAGACTGTGAGCTGATGTCCTCGAGTGGAATGAGCTGACATATCAGGTTTCACTCTCCTTTTGTACACAGAGCAGCCACCCGCTTTCTTCATTTTATTACGTTAGTGGTAAACACTTAAAAATCAGAAATCAAGCTGCTTTCCATTTCATCTAGCGCTGGGCAATATGGCCTAAAAACTGAATCGCTGATTTTTCACACCAAACTCGATTCCTGATTTTAATTGATTTTTTTTCCTTCTCAAAAACAAACTACAAATGACAAAGAAATTATTAAAAGCACTGCATTTATTTTAATGCTTTTATTGTAAACAAAATTGCTCTGCCATTTTAAACAGTGCACCTTCAAACTCACTTGAAAAAAATGTGTCCCTTAAATTGAAGATGTCAGATTGCATGTTTTTATAAAAGCAGATCAGTTTCCATATTGGGACTGATAAAGTGTGAACATAACTTTCATTAAATACTTTATTTAGCAGAAGGTGCCTTTTGTTCACAAACAGCATTCTGTATCCCTGAAGATATGGAAACTAAATGAAACATCTGCATGCTGCATAGAAAACATGACATGTTGGTAGATGTACAGAGGTGACATGAGGTGTGTGCTTGCTGTCTTTTTTACACATTTTTGGCAGGAAGACGAGCCTGTCTCCTACCTCTGGCTTCAGACATGCCTCCTTCCTGCTTCGTAGCACAAACCTGGGGCCTAAAGTTTTCAGCTTGTGGATGAACCTCCGGCTTTTCCACTGTACAGGTGTTAATTTTAAGTACAAATGTCACTAATCAGGGCCATTCATGCTTCATGTTTACTGTAGTACATCAAACACCTTTTTTGGTATAATAAAAACAAATATTCACCAATGCTGTTACAGTAAAGTAACATTACACCATAAAACATCTACTACAAGGGAGTTTCATTTTTGTTAATTCTAGCAGCCTTTCCGTCAAAAGATGTCAATCATTAAAGTAAAGTGAAAGTAGTGAATTAAACTACCACCAGGCTACAGAGCAGCTGCTTTCCACAGGCTGTGAGACCCCCAAATTACCAACCTGCATAAAACGACCTAGTGACAGGCAATAACTATATATTATACAGATATAGCCTTTATAGAAGGTCACACAAAGAGATACACAAGTAAAACTGCATCTCCAGATTAAGGAAAGGCTCTTTATGATGTACAAGGATTATTCTATTAATCTACAGCTGCATTTCCAGAGTACTTTTGGTATAGTAACCTCCAAACCACTACGTACAATCGGCCAATTGATACATCGGCCTTTCACAGATATGAGGCTGAGACCTCACTTAAATTGACTTTCTGGCTAAAGAATGAATGAGCAGAACATAATAGAGAAGCCAGAGGCAGAATTATTCAACATAAAATAATTCACAGATATTGCTTCAACAGAATGGGCCTAATTAAAGACAATCTATGTTCGAAATGTAGAAATGAACAGGGCACATACTGTACACACATTATGGGAATGTTCCAGGGTTTCTTCCCTCTGGAGAAATGTTCTGGACTATGACTATGGACATGAATAATTAACAAGGGGACAGCTTCTGTAGATACAGTGCAAGACTGGAGGGAACTATTTGGTCTGGTAAAGAAACTTACAGTCTGGTGTACACATTATTGTAACCAAATAACAGTCTTTCCTGTGTCTGTCAAATGACCTGCCTGTCTGTTGTTTGCTTGTTTGTCTTTTTTATGTTGGACATTTTTATTAAAAACTTCAATAAAAAACTTTTATTAAAAACAAGAATGAATTAGCAGATAACAGTTGAATATAGAATAGATGGTTACAGAAGGACTGTGTGTGTGTTTGTGTAAGAGATGCAACAAAAACAGAAGCATGTTGGACTGTGCGTATGCACGTGTGCGAGTGGAAATAATACTAATGTTTCCCATCTTTGCTACGTTATGAAATCATTCAGCTTTCAACAGCCAGCATTCATAACCACAAGGACTTTAGAACTTGCCTTCTCTAGTTACTAATATCATAAGACAGCAGTTATGTGAAAATTAAATGAAATGATGATTGAATACAATTTTGAAATATTAATGAGACATGATTTTAAAATGTATACGTTTATAAAAACTTTTTTAGTTAATTGATAAAAAAAAATAAATTTTAGGTGCAGCCCCACAGCCATGTTGAGACAGGGTTAGGTGTAATCCTCGGCACTGGTAGTACCTAGGAGCTGTCAGCTAAGAGTTTAAGTGTTTTGATTTTTTTTGATGAACCTCCACAGACAGTGTCGAGTGTGACGGAGTTTGGGAGAGCGGCTTTTAACACAGCCAGAGGCCACGCAGTCGGCCCATTCTGGACAGGCATGACACTGCACTAGATTATACAAATCTTCTTTCCATTTCATTTTTTTATTTGTTTCTGCAAAACATACTGCAGAGGAAGAGACACAACTTGTATCTGACAGCACATCTACTACCCAGGCTAGAAGAACACTGTGATGTCAACTGAGCACAGTGAAAGAGAGACGCAGAGGGCTGAAGGCTGGTGGATGGGGTGCTCATCAAGGGGTTTTTGCTGAAGAATTTACGGAATGTGATGTATGCAGCTTTCGGGAAGAGCATGGACTACTGATCACACTTCATGCAATGGAACCCAGATGGGCCCCTGCCTGCCTCCTCCTTTTGTTTATGTACACTGTCTGAAAGAGGGGGTTTCACTGCAACGAACAGTGCAACTGTAAAATAAAACCAGAGCCATTACTCTTTACAGGCAGATTTAGAAAACAGTTGCCTCCAAATGGAAAAGAGGAATTCTGTCAGGCAAATGTATCCAGCTCTAAGACATTTGTAAAGGGAAAAAAAACAAGGAACACTGTTTATGAAGGATTTCAGTGATTCTACATGACTACAGCCTTTTTGCAAATCAAGTATAATTCAGTAACAAAGCCTGTCACAGTGTTTACAAATCATGTAACCTGTTCAACAATATAATTCATTTGGTTCCACTTATTTCCATATTCTCTAAAAAATCTGATCTACTCGACTACACTGGGTGTCTGTGTAATTCAGTGTGTTAACATTCAGATACCTAAAGCTCCATCCGACCAGAAATGTAGGCTATCCTTTGGGCCATGAACAGTATCTCTAGCCCAGCCATGCAAACTGTTGGCTAGGCAACGCACAGAGTGCAACATAATCAGGCAAAAGGCCATGTGCCTTAACTGCAGTGAAAACACTGACTGAGGTGCATATTCTGAATGGGCAGTGTACATGGTCACAGAATGCTCCTGAAAAATAGCACTTTACCGGCATATCCCACAGGTTTTAATTGGAAAATGCTGCATTTGGATATCCAATATTATGGATATTAGGATATTAGAATATCCAAATGTAATATGCAGTTCACATGACCTGTATTTTTCTTTCTTTGGAATTCTGAATAATGTCATATTCATAATAATAATGGCAGATTAGTGTGCATGTACACACGCAGCCATTTTAGTTTTTCAAGTGCAGCTTTAAGATGTCAAAGTTGACTTTGAATGTACTTCCATTGACTCTAGCTGACAAACAGCAGCAGTTTTCCAAGGCAATTTGTTGGCTACTTGTCGTTTTTTTTCATTCTTGGAGGAGCTACAGTGTCGAGAGAAAACCTCAATTTTTTATCAAAATCATTCACAAGATCATCAACTGAGCAGGTGTTGGAGGAAAAAAAGGTTTTCATCTCATCTACAAACCTTTTCTGAGCATTGTCATCATTGACTCTCACTGAACTGTTTGGAAGCAGAACAGAAACAGAAATGATAAGGAACTGGAACAAATTTGTAATAACCAAATCTAATGCTTCTTGATATAAATATAAATGTCTTCATATGTCCCAGCCTCTGTGTTCATGCTGAGGTCTTGTAAATCAGCTGAGGACTGACATCCTTGGAAAGCACCAGGAAACAACGTCTAATGAATATGATCTTTTGAAAATGACAGAATCTTTTGCTCTGCAAAAAAATGACTTGACCCATTATTAATTTGATTACTGAAACTTTTCTGGACTATTAAAATGAATGAAATCTATATGCTGAAATTTAGCTCAGTGGGCCAAACTAACAAGTTTCAACATGATTTTTTTGTCCAAGAAAATCCACGACATGAGCTGGGAGGTCCGAGGTGAGCTGGTATGGAATGTGTGTGTTTTTTTCATTGTTGTGTTAACATAAAACTTATTATCTTTGTGCCTTGATAAAGGGGTTAAATTCCACCTTTTTTCGTTCAGTCTGTAAATGATAAAAACTGAACAGGTCATAAAAATGATCAATAATTATCGATATGTCAATATATCTGTATCAGCCCCAAAAATCCATCATCTGTCCTCCTCTAATTTCAACCGGTGACAGAAGACGAGAAGCTGTTGGGTGACAGACTCGTTAGTGTCGGTGCTTAGTAATTCTGTGTATTGTCATCCAGGTGTCAGAGGCACTCACCAGTGCACCGATGTCATTTTGCACATAAGTACTGTCATTTTCACTCACATGTGCAGTGAAATGCTGCACTGTAGAGCCCAGCTGTCAAGGAGAGCAGCTTAGCAACACTAACAGGTTGAGGTGGATAAAAGTTAAGTATAGTACAGTCAAGAAAGAAAATATCCTATATGCCCTGATCAGAGCCAATACCAATACTAGGATCAGCTCAGGATCTCTCGAGAGTACAGTGTGCAAAAGCTGGCCAGCTGATCTTCACTAATTAAAGAAAGTACATAAAGCAGATGAATTGTAACATGACACTACCATCATGGGATGGTGCAGATTTGTTGTCAAAAACTGCAGTTATGAGCTAAATGAGACTCTGACGTCACATTTCAAACCGTTGCAATCCCACTATGAGGAAATAGGGCTGTACAAAACACAAAAACTTCAATCCAAAGAGAAGGCTTTAGGTTTAAAAACTACAGTAAAACAGAAGATTTTTGTAGCATCCCCTAATCTCTGTGCTCAAAGACAAAAGAGCTAACCACTCAAACTGCCAGCTCTACTCCTGAAAGTTCAGATGAGTCACTTCCTGTTCAGAGAATATTTTCCACAGTGACCTTACACATGCTTAAGTTTTAAATGGGATAACCACAAACAGGCGATTATTCTGTATCACTCTGCATCACTCTTCTATTTCTGTGCCAGCCTGTATTTGTGGTTTTGTCTAATATGCAGGGCTTAAAGCAAGGAAAATGTCTTTGCCTGCAATGTGTTAGGGGGTTAGGAGAAAGAATGAAGGGAAGGGGGCTCAACACAAGCTTTTATGAGCACTCGGTTAAGAAACAAGAACAGAGTTCTGTGCCAATCTGCTCTCTGTCTCCTCCAGTTTCCTCTACCCAAGCACATCTCCGTTTATCTGTGACACAACTGTCAACTACACTACAGTTCTGTACTGTACATTTCAAGGTCCAGGTTCTTTACTTGAGTACTTGCATTTTATGCAACTTGACTACATCTGAGAGGCACACATTGTACTTTTGACTTCACCACATTTGTCAGACAGCTGACAGCAAGTTACTAGTTACTTTTTTCAGATTAACATTTTTCATTCTCATACATTGTTTCCATTGGACAGGAAGTATGAAGTATCTCTAGATGTCTTGATTTTGAATGTTTGTGATGCAGTTGCTTTACTTGTTGCATCTTCATAGCTTGCGGAAAGGTTCAGACTATAAGTACCTCTTTTCCGTAAAAAAAAAAAATATATATATATATATATATATATATATCATGATTGTAAATGAATGCATTTTAAATAGTTTGTCAGGTCCAAAATGATTGTTTTGTTTGTCTCTGTGTAAGAATTATGACAGCTGGTTCCAGCCTCTAACTAGGTTTGTCAGCCAGTATTATAACAATGCTGATATCATGCGGTATCTGTGTTTCTTCAGCAATCAAGGGTCTTGGTAGTCCCCAGTTTGTGGAAAGAAACGTAAAACTAATGTTGGCAATGTTAATGTTAGCTAGCAAGTGTTAGCAACTTTAACATTTGCTAGGTAGCATTACCGTGTGCTAGCTATGAGCAACATTAATGTTGCGTTAGGACATTAGTGGGTGGCAGTTACTTGAGGGGCCAGATTATTTGAACAACAGCAATGTTGTGATGTGAATGTAGTGAAAGGGAGATGGAACGCTACATTTTGTGGCTGATCGTTATCAACACCTTTAAAGGGGCTCTGTGGAACAGCAACTCCCCCCAGTAAGGGTTTCAACGCAGGACTAAATGACATAATTACATCACCATCAGCAAACAGAACGCTGTCTGACTCTGTCACTTGTGGGAAGGGATGATGCTTTCTGGGGAAAACGCTGTTTTTCAGGCAGAAATGTGATGAAGAGTCAGTAGGACAGACAGGAGGACAAACAGGAGGACAGACGCTTATAACGGCAGAATTTTTTTCCTCCTAAAAGTTGCCAAAGACAGTTACAGTTACTATGTTACTGTTGTTTGGTCCTGTAACGTTGCTTTGTGGGACATTTCTCTTTATGTTGTAGAGTGAAGGACCTGGCTAGTTATCAGACTGTGAACACCATCAGACCGACGCTCTCTGCCTCCGGCTTACCCATTCACACAGTTACGGTTCGCCAAGGCATCCGAGCTGCAGCGAAATCTCACCCCTCGCCGCATCTGAGACTTTGACACAGAGGAGGATGCAGAGAACTGCTGCAGGATCCCCACACTCACACTCACAGGGCAGTGTGAATGGCAAGTTTCATTTCATTGTTGCACATTTGAATGCAACTTCACGAGCAACGACCTACTTCTCAAACAAGCACATGTTGCGATGCTCAACTCATGTCTGTGCAGGAGACCAGAGAGAACGTAAGCTGTAAAGCTGTACAAAACTAACCGATACCGCAAACACAGCAGGCTGAGTGAACAAGGTACTCATCCCGCTCCAGGACTTCACAGATGCCATGTCAGGTGAACGTCATGAGAGCATCTCTTACCTGAAGTCTGTGCGTCATCTTCTGAACACTACCTGAACTACCTCAACAAGAAATATGAAGACACACTCAACCTGCTGAACATCACAGCCTTCTTAGGCCCAAGGTTCCAAACACAATACATTTGTACAGAGGAGGCTGAGACCACACAAAAACAAGTCATCTCTGAGTTGAAAGCACACACATTCTCACACACACACACACACACACACACACACACACACACACACTCTATATTGACTTGGCTTTTACAAGCTCTATGTTGACCTAACAGAATTTAAACTACCACATTCACCTCAGAGATGGAGGATAGCCTGGATGTGGACGATCAACCTGCAGCAAAAACCAAGAAGACGGCACTGGCCAGTTACAAGAAACACCACACACACACACACACACACACACACACACACACACACACACACACACACACACACACAATATGCTTGTGAATATTCTCATTCATCCAGGTCATAGTTATCTCAAGGAAATTGAATCGAATGCAACTGGATTTGGTTTTTGTCTTGAAGACGTTTCACCTCTCATCCGAGAGGCTTCATCAGTTCCTGCTCGCTTGACTAGTCCCAGCCTAGTCAAGCGAGCAGGAACTCAGTTGCATTCGATTCAATTTCCTTGAGATTACACACACAATATAAACAGCATCAACCACAGACACCATGGTACTATAAAGAGAAGAAGTGGTTACCGAACTTAACACCAACATTGACATACCCAGTGTGGACCACAGAGAAGATGGTGGAGGTGCCACAAAATAAACTTCCCTTGGCTGTGCAAACCAGCACAGAGGTATCTGGCTATTGCAATGCAATATGAAAAAAAAAACACACACAATGAAAAATGTCCTATAAAATGAATAATTGTCACATAAATATGCAAGTAGCAAGCTAACGTTAACATTAGATAAGTAGAACCTGTCTACCCGTCCACAGGGCTGAGGGTCACTGTCACATCACCAAGTGAAGGACCTGTCCTGGTGTGTGTTCTGGTAGCTGACATAGTTTGACGTGGTTGATCCAGCATCCTTTATATTCATTCGACACACATTGCATTGCACATAAGCGCAACTCGAGTTCAGGTTGCAAACTTGGAGTCCCCATCTCTGCCATCTCTGAGCGCCAAATGCTGGAGGAGCGCCACGAACTTGATAGGAAAGCTCTGCACCGGTTCTGATGCTGTCCTCCTTTAGACATTCCCTACAACAACAGTCAGCGTGTCTTTAATAACTCTGATAGACAATTTTCTTTATGTTACTTTATGTAGTTTTGGAGAATAAAATTCAGATCAGAATTTTTATATTTCCATATGAATGGGGTAACAATACAAACTCTGAATTATTTATTTCTTAAATATAATGCTCTAATAATAATAATAATAATCATCATCATAATAATAATCATAATCATTTAATAATATGTTCATTTCGTTTATCAAGCCATAAAAAATCCAGTCAGTGGAGTCGCAGAGAGATTTTGCAGTAAGACCTCCTGTCGCACTACTTTCCATAACTAGGCCTATTAGTTTATTAATGACAGCGCGATGATCCCACAGTGCGACGTGGCAATCTGCTCACCGTGCAGACGCACTGACCGCACAGCGAGCGGATCAATGATCTCCTGCCGCCCGGCCGGCCTGTCTCTCTGCCGCCCGGCCCGGCCTGTCTCTCTGCCGCTGGGCCTGTCTCTCTGCCGCCCGGCCCGGGCCTGTCTCTCTGCCGCCCGGCCCGGCCTGTCTCTCTGCCGCCGGGCCTGTCTCTCTGCCGCCCGGGCCTGTCTCTCTGCCGCCCGGCCCGGCCTGTCTCTCTGCCGCCCGGCCCGGCCTGTCTCTCTGCCGCCCGGCCCGGCCTGTCTCTCTGCCGCCGGCCCGGCCTGTCTCTCTGCCGCCCGGCCCGGCCCGGCCTGTCTCTCTGCCGCCCGGCCCGGCCTGTCTCTCTGCCGCCGGCCCGGCCTGTCTCTCTGCCGCCCGGCCCGGCCCGGCCTGTCTCTCTGCCGCCCGGCCCGGCCTGTCTCTCTGCCGCCGGGCCTGTCTCTCTGCCGCCCGGGCCTGTCTCTCTGCCGCCCGGGCCTGTCTCTCTGCCGCCCGGCCCGGCCTGTCTCTCTGCCGCCCGGCCCGGCCTGTCTCTCTGCCGCCCGGCCCGGCCTGTCTCTCTGCCGCCCGGCCCGGCCTGTCTCTCTGCCGCCGGCCCGGCCTGTCTCTCTGCCGCCCGGCCCGGCCCGGCCTGTCTCTCTGCCGCCCGGCCCGGCCTGTCTCTCTGCCGCCGGCCCGGCCTGTCTCTCTGCCGCCGGCCCGGCCTGTCTCTCTGCCGCCCGGCCCGGCCCGGCCTGTCTCTCTGCCGCCCGGCCCGGCCTGTCTCTCTGCCGCCCGGCCCGGCCCGGCCTGTCTCTCTGCCGCCGGCCCGGCCTGTCTCTCTGCCGCCCGGCCCGGCCCGGCCTGTCTCTCTGCCGCCCGGCCCGGCCTGTCTCTCTGCCGCCCGGCCCGGCCCGGCCTGTCTCTCTGCCGCCCGGCCCGGCCTGTCTCTCTGCCGCCCGGCCCGGCCCGGCCTGTCTCTCTGCCGCCGGCCCGGCCTGTCTCTCTGCCGCCCGGCCCGGCCCGGCCTGTCTCTCTGCCGCCCGGCCCGGCCTGTCTCTCTGCCGCCCGGCCCGGCCCGGCCTGTCTCTCTGCCGCCCGGCCCGGCCTGTCTCTCTGCCGCCCGGCCCGGCCCGGCCTGTCTCTCTGCCGCCGGCCCGGCCTGTCTCTCTGCCGCCCGGCCCGGCCTGTCTCTCTGCCGCCAGGCCCGGCCTGTCTCTCTGCCGCCCGGCCCGGCCCGGCCTGTCTCTCTGCCGCCGGCCCGGCCCGGCCTGTCTCTCTGCCGCTGCCGGAGCCAGCACACCGCAGCTGCAGCTCGACTCCTCCCTGCAGAAACCATCACTTCCATTTCGAGTTTTATCACGATCATTATTTTCTAAACTACAGTGCAAACTAAATCACGACGTCGGAACCGCCCGAACCGTCTGGCCGCTGCGCTCCTGTGGTCCAGTCCACGAACAAAGAGGGACGGAAGCGAAGTTAGTTTCCCATCAGTGAGGGGGACATGGTGACGGCCGGGTGGACAGGACACCCTTTCAACTGAGCTGCTAGTGAGCAGACCAGACGGGGACCCCATCACCGCGCCGAAGCCCTGTTCTACTTTGGTCTGTTGTAGGTTCTAAACCCACAGGCAGCAGAGTCCGGCTCGGCTCGAGTCTCAGCTGCTCCAAATCCCTTTGTCGATGTACAACCCGAGGCAAACGTTGACGGGACCGCGGTCCTTCTCCGACCGCAGCGCATTCCCATTCTTGATTGTATAACACTGGGCCGAGAAGAAGTTGCACAAATTCGGGAAAGTTCGGCAGCTTCGCTCTAAACCGAACGGACCTCAGTCTGCTGAACGGAACAGCGGAGGGTTCGACGGGTTGTCTTTGTCCGTCGAACGAGAGGCAGCGTTCAGTCAGCGGCTGAAGAGACTCGACACAGAGCTGCTTCTAGTTCACTTTGGAAAGTGTGTGAAAGAAGTTTGCTGTGTGAGACACACAGCTGCACACACACACACACACACACACACACGAACACTTACTTTGCTCCTCACTTCGGCAGACAGTCCGTAGGCTGGTCCCTTATTGAAATGGGTCATTGTGTTGTTTTTGCAGGTAAACCCAGATGAATGTCCTGATCGATGCACACAGACACACTCAGCATGCAGCGGACCTCTGCGGACAGAAGGGAAGTATTCCGAGGCTTCTCAGAGGACAGGACAGGACCGGAGACTTCTCAACCTGCAGGACAGACTCGGACTGCAAACAAAAATGTCGTCAAACGGTTAACGGAGCCAAAGAGCCAATCAGAGCAGCGTGGGATCCTCCCTCCCTCCCTCCCTCTCTCTCTCCCTCTCTCTCTAACGCTCTTCAGGAATGTCATAGAACAACAGTTAGTGAACTTGAATAGTGATCAGGTGTCTGCAGTCACAGACGGGACACTGACTGCTGTTTAGGAGTTAAAGCAGTGCCTGCTCTCACTCTTCATCATCGGCAGTCACATCACATCGGTCCGATGTTGAGCATCTTAATTGACAGATGTTCTATAGAAACCAGTGAAATGAGGGGTTTCACTGAAGAACATGGTTCATTGCATCACTTGAACTTTAGATACAAATTCAGTATTTCTGTGCACCACCATTGATATTATCTTTTCCACTGGAAGTCTCTGAAGAGCCCTTCCATCAGGGCAAATATTAAGAGCCACTACATTTATTACAGCTATATTACATTTTAGAGTTTGTAATTGTTGTTTCAGGCTTTTACAATGACATATCTAACTATAGCTTGTGTTTGTAGCTGTATGTGTTCACTCAGTCAGTAACTTTACCAGAGCCCAAATCCAGCTCACTGATCCTCTTCTGGTTAAACCGAGGACCAGTTTGTGTGTGTGTCTCCTCGCCACAGATACTTAGAGATCTGTGTGTAGATCTGCCCAGGTGTGAGGCTGAATCAGAACCTTAGCTTACCTTCTCCTCCACTTTGGTCTAGTTCAACCAATGATCTCAGAGCTCTTCCTGTCCAGTGCTCTATCCAGGAACAGGAAACTCAGCACAAAGAAAGCACAACAGAGCAGTGACAATGCCACCAACAATATTTTAAAAATACCCCCATAAATGCTCTCAGAATGGAATAGTTATTTTTTGCATTCCTTAGTTGATATGGACAAAAACTATTCTGTTGATGTTAAAACAAAGTTGATTCTATTCATGTGTTACATCCACCAATGAGGTTTGGTTTTCCCCACGTGTCCCTTTCTGTGCTGGTCTGTTGGTTTGTCAGCAGGATTACACACAAACTACAGAACAGATTTCCACAAAACGAAGAGGATGGGTCTCGGCCCAGACTACACCTAATCATCTTTTGGTGTAGATCTGGATAAAGGGACAGATACAGAAATGTGTTCTCACATTCTTAAATATTGCAAGATGGGGCTTTTTTTAAATCCTTTTTTTTCTCCACAGGGAATATTGTTTCTTGATGAAAAAAAAAAAAAAAGCTGCCATACTCAGGTGGCTGCTGTCTAACAGTGAGTGTAGTTGGATGTGGATTCTAATATAAATCAATTATTTATCCACAACACAATGGAGATTATAAAAATTAAATGTATTGTCATTTTTAAAACAGAAGGGCTTGAAAATGAAGCACCTTCAGACGGCAGCAGGGTGAACAGACTGTGACGGGGTGGATGTTGTATCCTCTGGGCTCTGTGCAGACATCTCGCTTCACCGATGCTCTGTAGATGGGTACCAAAGATGCTCTTTCTGGTTTTTAATCAGCCGCTGTCCTGAGCCGTGCACACACCATGCCAGTTTATGATGTTTCAAAATGTTGACATGATCAAACAACTCTGATGTGCTGGAGAACCATAATAACATCAGCTAGTCGATCGGCACATATCTGTAGAACACAGCCAGGTGTAAATCTGGACCGGCAGCTTCCCCCTCAGCAGGGCTTTCTCCCATCCGCTGTGGTTACTGACAGTGTCCAGTCCTCTGGACAGACAGAAGACAGCCTCGTCTTTGTTGATTGAAGCGAGCAGAAAATCTATTCAGCTCATCTGGCAGCGTGGCCTCACACATGATGGGGCACCCCTACTTTTGTCGCCTGACATTTTGAATCTCCTGCCACATACCTTTAGTGCTGTTCAGTGCTGCATAAAGTACCCAAAAGTCACACTTGAGTAAGAGTACAGATATTATTATATTATATAATATTACTTTAGTAAAAGTACAAAGTCATCCATACAAAGAGTACTTGACTAAATGATCTGATAGTAAATTGAGGTCCGTTTCCAGCTTCTGCTGATGTCTTCTCTTTGCCTCCTTGATGTCAGCTCTGTGCTTCCTTGTCACCGGACCGAAAATCAGCTTTTCGGCTCTGGATAGAGCCCTCCTGTTTTGTGTTCCACTGATTCCATCACAGAAAACATCATCATCATCATCCCAGCTGTAGAAATCATTGGAACTGAAGACTGCCATGATATACATATACATTTGCTGTGCTCAACCTTCCACTCTATGAAATGCTACACCAACAAAATTGGTATATGATAATGTATCAACATAACTCGCTGATTAAAAAATAAAGCGTTTAATCCATGACCATTACAACAAACTTTTCAACATATTTGATGTCACATTTGTGTAAATGTGTATCAAATGTTTTCACACTATTCTTCCAAGGAAAATGGATTTGGGGTATTTGTCCCTAAGAGAGGCCCACTGCACAAAGAAATAATCTGAGATTGGGTACAGGATCTTCCCTGTGAGCGACAGCGTCTGCACCCGACAGATACTTTCAACATAAACTATAAGGACTTTCTTCATTCCGAGAATTCCAAGCAGGAGTCCTGCCACACACAGGGGGACGCACGTCCCCGGGCCGTTGCACAGCACCTGAAACAACAACACACACAGACATGAGGGCGGTGAGCACACATCCAGGAAGTGACATGAGTTTCATAGAGAGCAGCCTCCGGGGCTGTTCAAGACATCTGGGACAGAGCTCTCATGTCACGTGACTGAAACTGGTTCAAGGAACAATTCAGTGTGCTATACATTTGCCATATTAAGATCAATATGTTTAATCCCTGTGTGTCCAGTACTTAGACAGATTGCAAACTGAATAGTTTTTTATCCAGAGATCTAGTTTTTCTTCTGTTCTATAATAAAAGGTGGCTCTAAGTGGGATTCTGCTTTTGCCCAGTTGTCTCCAGTTGCTCTGTGGTGGGCTATCTGAGCCAGGGTTGAAAACTGAACACTACTGTCTCTGAAGAACAGTAAAGTGAATATCCAAAGTATTTGGGTCTGGCTAACAACGCACACGTTGTAATATTTCGTGTTTTTTCCAAATACAAAGCTTCAAAGTGTTTTTAACTTCTTCTCACTCGTTCACAATATACTTTTGTTGACTTTTACCAAAGTCATTCCAAAGTATGAATGAGGACAACTTTCATTGTGTCACTGTGGTAATTTGTATTTCTATTATACATACTGTATAAAGTGTTTGAGTAATTAATCAATTATCAAAATCCATTGCTTGCTTTCTGTATCAAAGCTGAACCTTGACTGAAGTCTAAAATATTCCTGTTACACAGTGACTGGGACTTTCTCTAGCTTTTGCTTTTTTTCTTGTCTGAAACAGTCGATATATTCACCTCTTCAAGGCCTCTTAAAACAATTTGAAACGATACGATGCGAAATGAATCCCACTTTGATTGAACTGCTCACAGCATACTTCCACAGTGTGTGAAGAGAGGCTACAGGCAAGACATGATTCAATCAGTCACAATGATAGTGCTAAAGGAAAGTACAGGAATAATTGTCCCTTAACTTTCCAGAGTGAAAAAAAGGTGAAGGAAAAATGAAGGCAGCTCAGTCAGACTTAAAGACAGAGGGGGAGGGGACGGGGATGGAGAAGTGGCCTCAGGGCTGAAGAAGGCTGAGGGAGTTGAAGGAGTTTGGGTTTACAGGAAACCAGACAGAGCTGCTCTGAAGTCTGGAGAAGTCATCATGCAGCTCCACGGCACAGACGTCTCTACCCTGCTCACTACAGAGAACTGGCTGCACTCTGCATTTGCCAGGCAGAACAGTTCCATCCTTCGTCCAGTTCAACAGAGAAAGAACAGCTGATTTACAACCATAACATGAAATGGCTCATGGAGCAGCAGATGGAAGCATCACCAGTACAAACCTTTCCCTTGTTCACTTGTGAATTTGGGTTCACAAGTACATGAAACTAAACAATCAGCCATACACATCGGCAGGTTTCACCACCCCATCTGAAGATCTCTCTGACTGCAGTAAGGAGAATTCTGGAGCTGGAAATCTCATTTCCCCTTCCCAGAGATTTCCAGGCACTGGATTCACATACAGTTGCGTAATGTGGTTATTGTCAGCTTTCTTACAGTAACTTGATTTCTTACACCATACACATTAGAAACCCAGTTAATACAGCTCGATTTCAGCTTGAGAAACCAGATCGTACATTATGTACAGTGTATACTTCATGTATAACAGCACTTGCCGTGACAAGATTCTAAATAACTAGATGATGTGCCACTGCTCTAACCTGGTTACATGGGCGGCAACATAGACAGCAAGAGGCACTCAAGCAGGACATGTGGACCGGGCCGAGAGCCACTGCTCAGAACCAGACCCTCGTTCAGCAGCTAAACCAGGAGCACAAAGAGGCCAGCAGGGGAAACACCATGGAGAGCCAGGAGATCTCCACTTCTAACTCATATCAGGGTATACTGTTAACAAACCAGAGCTGATGTGATGCTATTGTATAATGTTATGGTGAGTTACATTTTATTGATGTCCAGTTTGAATGAAGTGTGTTTATCAGTAAGTTAACTGGTAATTATAAAATGAAGCTAGTCTTAATATTCAGAGGGTGTCAGTTGTAAGAATATTTCCTTCCTTTTTTGTGTGTATTTATTAGACTACAAAAAGCTGAGATGGCTTGTAGAATGTCGCAAACTCACACACATCCACCAAATAAAACATGGGTGGGAGGTAGGCAGCCAATTTTACTATTCACCATTTCTCCATTTTTCAAGTTTTTCTTGATCTAAACTGGGGTTTAAGGATAAGGATATTGTGGCCAGTTGTGGCAAATGTATGACTTTATGATTTTGGGCACTGTAAATATGACTTGACAATTGGCAGCTTAATTTTAAAAGTGTAATCGTCTTAAGTTTGGTCTTCATTTGACTCGTGTCTATCATATTCCATATCAAAATGAATGTGTTTCTCATTTATTTTGTGACTGCCTCTCTTGCCTGTGAAGATGTGTGAGTGAAGTGTCACCAGAACATTTATATCCGACCGACAGAGCAACAACAGGTCTGATCCGCCTGACCCTACACATGGCTCTCACCAACACATAGCAGCTTGTCAAATTTGTCAAATGTATTTGTGATGAGATACAGCAGTTCTATGTTTTTGCTGTATTCAGAACCGCTCTATAAAGCATACCAGTTATTTTGTACATGTGGTCCAAGGTATGGAAATTCTGGTGTCCCCAACAGGTTAAAGATGATCTGGCTCTCAGAAGTTGCACCAGTAAAATCCCCTTATGGCAGAATCAGTGCCATGCTAATGAGAGAGGCTGAGGGTTCATGACTATTCCTCAGCAGTGCTGCAGTCATAAGCCTGACTGGAACATTCCTGTCATGACTGCTCTGGCACTAAGTCCCCAGCTTTGTTTCCAACCAGCCACCAATAACCAGAGGATTCTGCTGGACAGACATCCAGAGGGACCCGTCACAGGTCTGGAATCTCTTCTCACTACTCTGATCAGCTAAACATACAGTTCACAAATACCAGAGCCGAGCTTCATCATCTGTACTTTACAGGGGTGAAGCTGATAGATTTTTATTTAACTGACAAATGAGTTCTTACTGTCGTTTCTATTTCCCAGATTTTTTCGTTTCCACACAAACTAAACTCTGAAATCAAATTTACTTTCTGCTGGAGAAGTAGTTCCTATAAATCCTGTCCCCAGTGTGTTCTGTGATTTATCAAGAGTAACATGGGCACTGTTTCTGGAAAGTGATGTGCTGTTTTTAAAAAGGTTTTAAAAAGTCATTTTCAATGTTGTGAAGAGCACACATTAAATTCCATTCACCTCCATTGTACTGGGTGGAGACAGAAATCTAGACAAGTATTTTTAGTGAAAAACAAACCACACCGATATAAAAGGATAACAATCAAGGGAGAAGAAAATGAGTCTTTAAAATCTGGGTTAACCAAAGCTTAATTAATAGACCACTTAGAACCAATGAGGCTCGCCTTCTCTCAGCCGTTGTTCGTTCACACTGGACCAAGCTGCTCCGGTGTAAAGCCGCACTAGTGTGTCAATTCACACAGCAAGCTGGCGCTGCAGATTCAAAGAGGCGTGTACCGCCACCCCTCTTTGGGAGCTGCAGCGCCGGTTCTCTGTGTGAATTACACACTGGTTTGTCTTTACGCTGGAGCTCCTTGGTCTCTGTGTGAACGAACAACGGTGGATAATTGGCGAACCGCAGCTGCGGCGACAATGCGGCGTCTCTGTGTGAAAAGGGCTACAGACGCTGGCTTGTCTCTGCTGCAGCTCTGGTACTACCTCTGGAGAAGAGCCGCAGCAAAACTATCACCCCTCTCCACATCTGTACCTTTCACACAGACCACGATGCGGAGAATCGGCACTGAAAGACGGTGTGAATGGGGCTTATGACTCATGTTTGACCTAAACTTCAGATAGAAGAGCTGTTGAAGGTTTTATAGTGATGAAGGTCATTGCAAAACTTGGAAAATATGAGGCGGTGGGGTTTAACATATACTCTATATTAATCTACCATCTAGGGATGTCACGAGAACCGATACTTGCGATACCTTTCGATTCTAAAATGTCAAAACACTGACGATGCCCATTTTTTTTGAAGTACTGCTCGCACCGATTCCGGTGCTGGCATCGGTGCAGCGCCTCTTCCGGAAGTTGTGTCCGCGGGGTTGTAAAAGGTAGTAAAAGGTAGTAAATGAAATTAGCCCAAATTAAGGCCAGTAAAAAGTAGTAAAAGGTAATAAACGTCATCTGACGAGGTAGTACATTTTTGAACCCCCATCCAACTTGGCCTATGAGTTTTTCAGTTTGTGTAACTTACGTGCAGGTCTATCTCCTTAAATTACTAAAACTTGCCTGGATTTATTTTTATGTTGCGAGTAGGACTCGCGCTCGCGACAAACCTCGCGCATGCGCTGACCCGGCTAGCTTGCTGCAAAACCTCTTCGGGATGCAGACCACCATCAGAAGCTGAAAGCACTCCTGGCCTCGGCGATTTTACCTGACTGACAGCTAGCACTAAAGCTCCGGTGGAAAATGATTAGCACTAACAGTTAGCTAACGCTACCGTTAACGTTAGCCTAACATTAGCTAGTTATCATCTAACTTTAGTAACGATATGTAGCTAATGTTAGGCTAACGTTAACGGTCAGCGTTAGCTAGTGCTAATCATTTTCCACCGGAGCTTTAGTGCTAGCTGTCTAACGTTGCGTTCTCTCCTGCTGTGTTCAATGACTCAGTTCATCAAGCTGTAGCTAACGTTAGCTAAGCCTATGTCAACAGAGCTCCTGGGTAACTTGGATATACCAGAAAATATTAAAATGATTGAAACCATCACTCACCAAATTCAGTCAGGTAAAATCGCAGAGGCCAGCAGTGCTTTCAGCTTCTGATGGTGGTCAGCATCCCTATATGCATTAAGCCATTTGCATTAAGCCCTTACCACATTGTGCCTCATATGCTGTAAATGTTAGACCCAGTGACAGGCTGGCATGAAATGTCTTGCAAAATACTTAGTAAGGAGGCCATAATATTTTTGACTCATGGCTGAAGTTAAGTTTCTCCAGCTCTCCACAGGTTGGCAAAAAATGCATCTCAAAATGCATCAGACTGATGATTTAAAATATGGAATATTCAAATTTTTCTTTTTCTTGCACTGTTTTGTATGTCTTGTTATGACATTTTTATATTTTTCAAATATTTAATAAAGCAGTTCATGTTTCAAGTTCAAGTACATGGAATCTTAGAAAATCCTTTTTTTTTTTTACCGTGGTATCGAAATTGGCATCGAGAATCGTGTAATTTTACTGGTATTGGCACCGACTACTGAATTTTTGGCATCGTGACACCCCTACTACCATCTGAGATCTTTCTGTCCTGTTCATGCCACAGCTTTCCCTTTAATATCTCTAGGTGCATTATTACATCAATGTGATAAGATATTTGTGAGGTATTTAATAGTTCAAAAACAGACATTGCAGTATAGAATTGCACATACTGTTGTAGCAAATCCACACATCAAACCTCAGACGAGTTGGTAATACTCAGTGTAGGCTGTTTAAAATGCTCCATGAAGAAACAAACAGAAAGGAGGAATACCTCATAAGACTCTGGTATGTCTTCACGATGAAATACTTGTCAGGTGAGACCCAACAACCCTGAACCCACATAACACTCAACTGTCCATCGCTGTGTGTTCCAGCATATAAAACAGGACTAGCAGCATTCTTCATACCTGTTCCTCATTCATCACATTCTTGTAACTATACAGTGACTTTTTTTTTTTGCTTTTGGATGATCTTCCTCTTTGAGAACGATACCTGGACCTTTACAACCTATAATGTAGCGATACTTCAGAAAAAATACAGATTCTATACACAATTCCTGCCAATGAAAAAAAGAAACACAATAAAGCATACAAACGGTGACCACATACTACTTGTCAGTCATAAAATGCATTTCCCTATCTTCAGTAGATGTTTAAAGTAGTACTACAACAGTTGGAACACTTGTTTTGAACGGAATAAATGGCATTCAGCGCAGATTAAGTTTTACGGTTCAAAATTTGATATTGTTAATACGTACTTGGAACGAGAATGACTTTCAAAAGCCGATCTATTTGAGAAAGAGGAAGTGTAATTCAATGAGCATGATCTTGTGATGCAACCCAAGTTAAATGTCAGCATTGTTGTAAGTTTCATAAGATTTTTTCCGAGTTCGTATTTTTGTGCTATCTATATATGGCGCCTGTAAGTGCTAGATGGAGTTGAATAGGTTTGTGTAAATCAAAATTTCAAGAGTTACTTAAACAGTTTAGTATTGCACCTCTACAAAGATGAGGGACTCACAAGATACAGATTAGGAAAACAACACTCCCAATCTGTGCAGCAGATAGAGAAGATATCCTGTCTATTGTATGTGTCAGGGTCAGTTCGACCCTCCCTGCCTGGGTGCACTCACCATGTCAGGTCTGAGTCTGAACACCAGAGGAAGAGAGTACCGCAGGGCATTCAGAGTGCTGATAACGGAGGAACTCCAAGACTGATGGACCTCCCGGCTCCGTGGGATCCGACAGATGGTGAACTGGGGAACAAGGGCAAATGTCCATCAGGGGTGCTCAGAGATGTTGCAGTGTGCACTGCAACAAATACAGATTCATCAGAAAGATGAAAGGATACCTCCACCACGCAGGTTTTGTTTTCACCCGTGTCTGTTTGTTTGTTGGTTTGTCAGCAGGAATACACACAAAGCACTGAACAGACAGTTGGATGGAGGATGGGTCCTGGCCCATAATAAACTACATTAAGTGTTGGTGCAGATTTGGAAAAAGGGGCGGATCCAGGATTTTTTTCACATGTTCTTTAACACTGTGAGATAGGCCATCTTTGTTAATGCATATATCCTGATGGAACAAATCAGCCATATTTGGGTGGTTGCTATCTAACAGTGAGTACAATTTGATCCAGATCTTAATAAAAATCTATTAATCTTCCACAACACAATGGAGATCATGATTCCATCTGCACTGTTTTGTTGTCCTAGTGGTCGCTGTTACACAAATAGTGATCTTAAATTATGGTTAAGCAGTTATGGGTGGTTTCAAATTTAGAGTGATACAGAACAAGCAAATGTGGTATTGGATCAGGCTTGACTGAATTAAAGGGGGCTGTTGGGAGGTGAGCGCTCTGCTGAGTGTAACTCATTGGGATAAATTGACTTCTAACTCTCATAACTCTGACTACACAGGTGTTTACCAGCTCATTGTTAGAGTTTTCCAGTGAGTCTACACTTAACTCTACTTCCACACAACAATAAAGGTTCAGTTCACCCAAACTATATTGACATCGAGCCATGCAGATATTTGGCGAGATTTCTGTCTCAACCTCAATTTAATAAATATGAATGACATTTAATTTGTGGTCTCTAAGCGTTTTTGACAACAACCCACAAATCCCTTGTTATCATCAGTGGAAAGTAGCTCCCAGGGCATTTGGCGAACCATATAACCACAACATTCTGACTGGGTACCTTTGTTGCATGTCCTTATGTCAGCCCCCTCTTCCCAATATTTCTGTCTATATATGTGCTGTAAGCTGCTCAATAAAAGGTAAAATGCCAAAGAAAAGGAGTTTTAGGAAAACATCTGTGGATTATCAGTGCCAGAGGAATAGAGAAGCACAGATGACAAGTGCACTCATGCCCCCTGCTGGTGCACATTCACACTGCGCCACAGACAGTCCTATCACTTACTGTACATTACATCTTCTAGCAGCTTTAACTGACAACTTTGCTTTTTGGTGTTAATTCGCACACTGCTCTGCAATGTCCATATTCACACATTCACGCCTGACTCTGACAAAGCTTTACTTCATTCAATATTTATCTATATTAATAAATCAGTATATAATATATAATATGTGCATATATAACTTACTGAAAACAGGATTTGTTTTTCTCTATTTTTTAAACAATATTTAACATTTATTATATATACACATATATATTATATATGTACATATCTTAAATAAATAAATAGTTAAACAAATAGACAAAATGGTCTGCACAGAGCATCAGTGATATTGGTGAAGTGAGATGTCTGTACAGAGCCAAAGGAAACTAAAAGACAACACCCACCCGAGCACTAGTCTGTTCACCCTGCTGCCATCTGGAGAAACATAAAGAAGTATCCAATGCCATACCACCAGACTACTGAGCAGCTTCATTCCTCAGGCCTTTAGACTCCTCAATTCATCCTCAACAGTCCATTTTATAAAAAAAAATATTGTTTTTTGTTTTTTGTTAATGCAGCATGTTTTGTTTTTTAAGCCCCAATTGTTTAAAAAATGTTTGAAATCTAAATAAGTTGACCTTGTACCTTGAAAAAGCAAGTCTACCCATCACCTCACACTGTATCTCATGACCTTTTCCAGGGGCCCAACCCCATGATCTACAACCACTGGACTAAAATAATTCAAACCAGCTGCTCCTGGACCAGCTACAACATTAAAATGGTACTTACGCATTAATGCACTCATTTTCTCAATCTAATAATGTAACAGATGATCATTTATCAGTCACTAGATGTCAAGTACTTTTACTTATGATATCGTAAGTACATTTAGCTAATAACACTTTTTACTTAAGTATAGTTTGACTGCAGGACTTTTACTTAAGTAAAGAATACAGAAAAATCCTGCTGATTAGAGCTTGCCTGTATGTGTTTGTCTGTGGTGGTCGGGCTGCTGAATCTCCAAAAATTGAAATCAAACACAGTTTCTGGGGACAATGGTAGGGACATACCCCTACCATCCACACCCAAATATACCCATATTCACAGCTGTGTACCTGTGGGTCAAGGTCTGAGTGCTGGTTAGAGTTTTCAAGGGTGCAGATTTTCTCCTCACTCATCCTGTCAGTGTCAGCGATAACATAGTGTCGAGGTGTGT
The DNA here is from genome assembly GCA_039737535.1 of Lagodon rhomboides. Lineage (NCBI taxonomy): Eukaryota > Metazoa > Chordata > Actinopteri > Spariformes > Sparidae > Lagodon > Lagodon rhomboides. Next base: position 1,309,988 of record CM077803.1, on the reverse strand, counting down.
AGGCTGCAGAAAGGCACTCCATCACCCGCAAGATCTCTGAGGTGTGACCACCTGGAAAACATTCAAGACACACTGTTAACTACACATTATGTACACATGATCAAAATAAATGTGAACGACAGCCCTGTCAGGACAATAGGACTAACAAGACCCTTTGATCGAAGACATTCACATGGAACAGATTCATTATTCCAAATTTTGCCAAAGACTTTTCAGCATCTGTTAAAAATTCTTAATATTTTATATCTTCAGATTTACTATGTCAGTAAGAGAATACCCATGAAGGTGGCTGGAGGCTGTCCACATAATTGTGGCCATGTAGTGTATCCGCTCTCATCATTACCATCAGATGAGAGGCCTGTCAGTGTCTGGAGTGAAACAGAGCTTTTTTTGATGTTTCGCACTTAGGGGGACTGTAGGCTATAATTCGCCATGGTTGTATGACTATTTGATTTTGATGTATCTTATAAGTGTCTTATAAGATTGGGACTGTTCTAAATACCGCTAACGTTACACCCCCATCTACTCAAAACTTTGGTATAGCCCGGCAAATTATGCATCGTTAGCGTGGAAGCTAAGGAAGTCAGCTAATGGCAGAGCGGGGGGACGTTGCTCTGCTTGTTCGCCCTTTAGCGCTACAATTTGAAACAATGACTAATAAGCTGGGAAGTACAACTTATCGCTTAAGTCATAAGAACTGACTGAGGAACCGGTTATGTTAACTGGTTATGACCTAAAAAAAACAGCCCATATCAGAGGCATCGTGTTACATGGATGCAAATGAATGTCATTAACGTTACCTGAACCCGCAACGATGAGAACAGCAACCGAACCTTTCGTTCCAGGTTTATAGCTTGATCCACTTTTCAAAACGATATATAACCTGATAAGAAATAGCAAACATGGAAGTAAAACAACTAACACAGTTCCTACCAGGAACGCCATGACGGCTACGGCGGCTTTCTAGGACAAAATCAGTTGCGGCTTCTTCGCCGCTTTTGTTTCCCTGAGTTCAGGCTTTCAGGCAGATGTTCGTTTCCAGCTGCGTAGGCTACAAAGATTGCCCCCAGTCATTGTTGGAAGCGAAAATATGATCGTTGATAAATCCCCTTATGTGCTGATAGGATACAGTGTAACACTGCAAAACGAAACAATATTTTTATTGGAAATTGTTGCCACCCACCTTGTCAGTGCTCCATCATTTGTCCATTGTACATCTAACTTACCATTATCATCACTTACTGGTGACCTGGAAAGTAACAAAATCAAACAGCAGACAATGCATTTATTGTAAACAAGTTAACTATTTTAACATGAAATGTGCAGGAGTGGAGAACAGTCCCTTACATGAAAATAATAGATGTATATATAAATAAATGTATATAATAATGTATATAAATGTATATAATAAAAGTATGTAAAATGTAAGTATAACACAAATTAAAATAAAAAATACATTAATTACATGGAAATGTAAATAATAACATATAATGAACTGGATGAAATGGAACTTGTTTGGAAATGATTCAAATCAGTAGTATGGACTTTTTGGTCAGTTAAAATACTATCACAATTGTTGATTGTTGTCACGATATGTTGTTTTTCTTTTGTGTGATTACCACTGATATGACATATCACACACACACTACCAGTCAAAAGTTTGGACACACCTTCTCATTTAATGGTTTTTCTTTATTTTCAGGACTATTTACATTGTAGATTCTCACTGAAGGCATCAAAACCATGAATGAACACATATGGAATTATGTAGTAAACAAAAAGTGTGAAATAACTCAAAACATGTTTTATATTTTAGATTCTTCAAAGTAGCCACCCTTCGCTATGATTATTACTTTGCCCACTCTTGGCATTCTCTCAATGAGCTTCATGATGTAATCACCTGAAAAAGTTTTCACTTCACAAGTTTGCAAAGAATTCAACAGAATTATAAGTATAATTTTAATTTAAAAAAAGTTGTACTATTGTGAAGTATTGAATTGTTCTATTATCGCCAGTATGACACAGTTAACATACAGTTATACATGAATTATAGCGTTATAATTGCTGTATTTTAAAGATGTAATTATAAAAAATAATCAAGTAACCACTGACAGTGTAATAGGCTGCTATGTTAATTTTTTTTTTGCATTTAAATGTAACTTGTGCTGGTAATACTTACTTTTTGTAATGTGATTATGATTACATTGAATCTGTTACTACCCAATCCTGTTTACTCTGTAGTGTTTTATATATTTTCTTTGCCTGTATGTTGACGTTCTTGTGGTTTTTGATACTGCTGGTTAATTCAAAGCAAAAAAGTATGCACTGAAAGACGGCCTTTACTGGCTATGCAAAACCTCGACACATTATTCGAGGAGTACTGGTATGTCCAATCTTCCTTACAGGACGTGAATGCAGCATGTGTTCAGACAGCGGAGGCTGAGCAGCATCAGGATCAGGATGGGCAGCTAGCAGCTGGTCTACGTCTCTGCATCAACAGCATCATCCCTGTGAAGCTCGATGACAGGTGGGTAATACACCATCACGCTCACACAGTGTGTGTGTTGTCTCTGTATCAGCGTTATGTGTGAATCAGTAAACGTGTGTGCGTGTTGTCATCAGCTGTGTATGTTGCGCGGCTTCATAGAAGAGCAGCAGCAGCAGCCGCCGTGCTGCAGCGCTACAGGTGCACAGACAGGCTGCTGCACACACACGGCCGCGTCCTTCACCACATCACTGTCTCTGCAGCCACAAGGTCAGGAACAGACGCAGCCTCTCCCGATGGACGGATGTCCTTCACCCAGCTGCTGGAGCAGATGATGGATAGCTATTGTAGGACAGCACCCCCCCCCCCCCCCCCACACACACACACACACACACACACATGCACGCACGCACGCATGGACACAAGCACTAACAAACTAACAAACTCAATACAGAACACTAGACGGATAAATAAAATAGCCTACAGTCAAAGTGACACTGAGGTGATCCTTAGGGCAGTTCCAGTAGTGTGTCATGAAAAGCAGCACATCAGACGTTTAGGCATTTATCATAGCTGGGCCTTGAATAATTTTAGTGCTTTCTAATGAGGAACATTGTCCAGACTTTACGATGCCCAACTTTATGAAGACTTTATAAGTTACAACTTGGCCTCAGAACAGAATGTTTCTGACAAACTAAAGATCGGCACGACCAGAAGTAACCTGGTAACTTAACTGATCTATAACTCATTAGTACATGATTTACCATCCAACATATTTAATCAGTAATTAATTAATCTGAAAATAAAAAAAACATGCTGCTGTAATTTCAGTAAATTTACAGTCAATTTCTATATTGTGTTACAGCTTTAATCCGAGTACAGTCCACATTAGGAGGTAAAAGCTTATTTACATTTCATACTGGTATCATTTAGCTTTCAGTCATTTTAAATAAACATAATTTGTGTTCATTTGTGTGGTGAAACTGACTGGGGTCATTGTGAGCAAATGGTTTGCTAATGACAAATACATAATATGTAGGATTTCTGCATTAGAGTGTCTAAAACCAATGAGACCATATTTTGGAGATGTGTACTGACATCATCCCAAATGTTTCCAACAATGTTCAAACCTAGAGAAATCTACAAGTTTACTCAAGGGAAGTGTATGTTTTATTTGGTCCCCTGCCATTATAAATTCTGGGATAGAGTCAGAGAGTGAAGGAGGAGGAAGGTGAATGAGAATAAACATAATGGGAACAAAACTTTTAAAACATCATCCCCAAACCTTTGTGCTTGAACATACACATTAGCCATGAGCTAGTGAGCAACAGCACGCACTGAGGTTGTCAGTGTGTGTTTGAATGCAACCTCTCACTAAACCCAGCACTCACCAGAGACTCTGGTTCCTTTCCCTGCAGCTCCATGTGACAGTCAACATTACAGTACATAACCACCCAACAATGGAGGTCACCTTGGCAGATAAATCCCATTCTTAATCACAAAAGTTAAAAAGTAATCTCCGAGCTCTCTTCCTGTCAATTAACAGCTCTGGATCAGAGCAGAATCTGGTGTGACTCTGGGTGTTTATTCCTTCAGAAAGTCTGGCTCTGCACCTGACTCTTTCCTCCAGAGCTCTGAGCAGCTGAGCAGCACCCCATTTCACCCAACTCTTCTCACATAATACTTTTTTTTTTTTACAACTTTTTACAACTTTTACAATTCGTTTTTTTGTTGTTGTAGTTGTTTTTTGACCGAGAAATTATAAATCGTTCATTTAAAATTTCATTAAATGAAAGGCAATAACTCTGAACATCTGTAGCATTCATTGGAAGCCTCTGTTGTTAGCTTTAATGTTTGATTTCATCATTCCTGGCATAAGAAATGATGGTGCAAATGATTTGTAGGACTCCTCAAATTAATTCTCCCAAAAATCTAATCAGTGCCTTAATTCTCACCTGCTTTTCATTTTCTCTTACCTCCTAGAACCACTGAAATCCTTCTTAGCATAAAACCACTGAAGAGGAAGTGACAGGGAGGAAGGATGGACTCCATCACTATGATGGGCAGCTGCAGGAGCCCATTGTTCCTTACAGCCTCCTCCTCCCACCACCTCCACCATGCCCGGGGTTGTTTCCTTCGCAACGGCATGAAGGGTGGAGCTGGAGATGCTGGGACTGCTTGTCTGTCTGCCCAGCCCACTGTGGCCATCCTGGGCTCAGGTGACTTCTCCAAGTGTCTGACCATACGCCTGCTGCGCTGTGGCTTTCATGTGGTGGTGGGCAGCCGCCATCCCAAAATGGCAGCCCAGTCATTTCCCCATGTGGTGGATGTGACACACCATGAAGACGCTGTCGGGAAGGCCAGCATTCTGTTTCTGGCAATCCGCCGTGAGCACTACTCTATCCTGTGGGACCTCAAACACCTACTGGAAGGTAGATCGCAACACACACACACACTTAGAACACTAATGCTAGTTTAAAGGAAGACGACATCTTTTTAAGATAAGATCATGTGTATGAAAGGGTAAAAAAAAAAGTCTTTTAAAAAGAAGATACAATGTAGTAATAGGCTTAGGCTAGTAGGATTGTAAGCTCTTTGATTACTCAGATGCACAGCCTACACTATAGTGAATTTGCTCTGTATTTAAGGAACTTTTCTGATTTTTTTATCTTAATAAAATGTCCACTGAAATATTTTTTGGCCACTGTAATCGCTCCTCCTTCCCACACTGGCCATGTAGTGATCCCTTTTCAGTGGGATTTCAATGTGAGAAATGAGGGACAAAATCCACAGTTCTTGCTCTTTATAAAAATACATCTGAAAGTTCAGCTAAAGATTATATGAAGCTACAGCAGTTTGAGTCAGACAAATCAGTGAGGATCTTCTAGAGCTAAAACCACATGTCTTCTTCATGTTTCCCAAGACAATGTTGCAATGCTGAGCTGCAGTGATAGGAAAGTAACACAAAGAGGAAGCAACAGAAAAAGACTGTGTGACTCAGACAGTAGAAGCCTCTGGTTAGTTTCAGCTGAACTTAAGGTGCACTAGAGAAGGTGCTCTTCATGGGCAATGTAGAGAGGAGGAATGATTGTGTGTGATTGAGGTGAGTATTGTGTTAGTATTACTTGAAATAATTATAGTTTGACGATATTTTAATTCTTACAATGATTTATATGTCTCTGAAAATACATATGAACACAAATCCAATAACTTATAGGGAATATACATTTGTTAAAAGAGAACATTTGATTTACACAACACTGATGATAGTCTACCCAAGATTCCTTGTGCAATCATGTGAGCAGGCTAAGCTGATGTCACACTAAATCACTGTGTGGCTCCTCTCCATAATGGCAGACTGGTCAGCTAACTATGTATTACTGAAACATTTTTGCCAGTTCACTGTGTTATTTTCCCAAATGCAGGGACATTCTTATATGTCACAATAGATTGTTCTGTAATTTTTTTAAGCAAGAGACATATCATCTACCTACCACCCAGATACGATTAAAGGGGAAATTACGGTATTTTTTAACCTGGGCATATTTACATGTTCTGGTGTGTAAATGACTCACACTAACCAAATGTTTTGGAAGTGGTCATGGATATTCCCTTGGTTGGCAGCCACAACACATTGCAATGGCTGCAGTGTAATCTTTGGGGCAACTCTAACTATGAGTTACATCCACTAAAAGTTCTTGTTTTTGCCACTGACAGGCTGAGGTTGTTATTTGAAGTGTCTGACAATGTTACAGAAATGATACCTTCAGATAGACCTTATTGTTAAATTGTAAGATCTGTTTGGTAACTAGAAACAAAAGTCTTGTTCAAGGAGAAGTCTTGCTCTGAAATCTTGCAAAATGGGAGTTGTGTCCCTTCCACATGTATGTTCAAAACTAAGACATTAAAAGCTGTCTACAATTATTATTCTTATACCTTATTATTGTACGCATGATAACAAGATATGTACTGTTTATTGGCCTACATGGTATTACAGGCTTCCCTTCATGTTAGTGTCGGCCCAGTTTATGCAAGAGCATTTTATACAATATACTATATGTAATAGGGGGTTACTGCTCCATCTCAGAGGACATCACAGAGGCCTATTGTGCCACTGTGGTTGTAGCTGACAACCCAAGCTTAGTATGACATTCATAATATAGAGGCCATGTGTATTTGTCTTTTTGTCCTGCAGGCAAAATCCTAGTGGATGTGAGTAACAACAGGAGGGTGAACCAGTATCCAGAGTCTAATGCTGAATATCTGGCTTCACTGCTGCCAGAATCCATTGTGGTTAAAGGCTTCAATGTCATCTCAGCCTGGGCCATGCAGCAGAGCTACCCCAAAGATGCCAGCACACAGGTGAAATCAAACAAATGCTATTCCTTAACTTTTATTGTCCACTTTAATGGAAATTGTCCTTTGGCTTCACCCAAAGTACAACACAAGTACAACATATCAATAAACAGTCGATAGTAGGAAATAGGTCATATACCAGAGGTAGTAGTGTTCCCTGATGCACTCATGTGTTCGGTGCCAATATTGTATGGGGAATAAGATACTTGTTGTATATGTTCTGGCGGGCCTTTGGGACCCTGAATGAATGGCCAGATGGTAGTAACTCAAACTCTGAGTGCAGTAGGTGTGAGATTTCAGAACTTGCCTTTCTATGTATGTAGATCATATCAACATATAGATGTGAAATGATGTTATGTTGAGTAGACAAAAGAAAAAATGAGGCTGAATAAGCAACATAATTCCAGATGGACTTTAACCACAATGTGCTAATAATCTGTAGTAACAGTGGTTTTCACATCACCCACAGATTTGCACAAAATACTATTCCATCAGGTTGTAATACCAACCTGTTGACTTGTTGAATGTTGAATGAAAGAAAAAAATGTAGGGAAAATATAAGGTCACTTCTGAGAGGCATTTAAAGGAATTACTATATTATCTTATTGCCAACAAATCCCATGAAAGGGCAAAACCAACATGTTATTCCTGCTCTTAGTGCTTTTTGACTTCCCCACCTTCTCTGTGGCTCTCAACCCCAGGCCAGTTGATTCCTAGTGAAGATGTAAATCTATTTAGATACCTCATAATGTACATAGTATTGGTGTAGTATTTTATTCTTATAAATATTCAAAAAAGGCTATGTACGTTCCTAAAGCAACTGCAACTTAAGCAATCCTTCTCACTGTTCTGTGTAGGTGTTCATTTGCAGTGACTCAGTGGAGGCTAGACAGCAGATAATGGAGCTAGCCCGCCATCTCAACTTCCAGCCTGTGGATATGGGCACCCTGTCTTCTTCGCGGGACATTGAGAACATGCCCATACAGTTATTTCCTGGCTGGAAGGGCCCCGTCCTCGCTGCCGTGGCCCTCTCCATCTTCTTTTTTGCATACTCTTTTGTGCGAGATATCATCCACCCTTATGTGAAATACAAGCAGAGTGACTTCTACAAGATTCCCATAGAGATGGTGAACCGAACACTGCCTACTGTTGCCATCACTCTCTTGGCCCTGGTGTACCTGGCAGGCCAGCTGGCAGCTGCCCACCAGCTCTACTATGGTACCAAGTACAGGCATTTCCCACACTGGCTGGAGGGCTGGCTCCAGAGCCGGAAACAGCTGGGCCTGCTGAGCTTCTTCCTGGCTGCTGTCCATGTTCTCTACAGCCTCTGTCTGCCTATGAGGAGGTCTGAGAGGTACTTGCTGCTCAACACCGCCTACCAGCAGGTCAGTGGGGTGTCCACACTCATACTCATAATTTGCCTTCCACCCATACAAAACTTGCAGTATCCACAAAAATTTAAGGAAAAGGTCAAAATTTTGAGAAATGTCTTATATGACATTGATATTAAAACAAGATCAATATCAATCTCTTGTCTGTGCTTTAAGTGTAGAGAATTTGGGGTGGCTTAGCAAAAAGACTGGCAGCAGGATGAAAGTTCTCCATCCAACAAAAACACACCTACCAAAATTTAAAGTTCAGCTGGACTAAGCTTGTCATCACAGTAAGGTTGCCAGGTTTGGTACCATTGTGCCTGTATAAAACCAACAGCCTAAAAGCCTGGTTGCCTTGTCTGGATGTACAGAATTTTAGTTAAATGCCTCACATAAGGTCTGTGGATACCAAAGGCTTAAAATGGTAAATGTACAGTATTTATACAGCACTTTCCTAGTCTTAGCAACCACTCAAAGCACTTAACAACACAAGTCAGCAGTCACCCATTTACACACACATACATACACTGGTGGCAGAGGTTACATGCAAAGTACCACCTGCTCATCAGGAGTGATAACCACTCTGACACCCTCACATGATGGAAGAGTCACCAGGAACAATTCAGTATCTTGCCCAAGGACATTTTGAGATGTAGACTGCAGGGGCTGGGACTCAAACCACTGGCAGAGGGACGATAGCTCTACCCCCTGAGCCACAGCCTTGAGATATTTTCACACTTTGTTCTACAACATATAAGATATGTTAGTAAATACCCCAAGTTTGAAATATAAAACATCTATGTGTTTTAAAATCATCTGTTGCTAACAAGTGGCTAAATGAGACTCTAGAAGTTGTCTGGGACATTTAATGTCATTTTGTCAAACATGGAGACTCATCTACTCGCTAAGTCATTTTTACAGGCAGGCTTTTGTTGGTGGTGATGTTTAGATCATGTGGCTGCAGTGTAATTCATCCGTACATTAACATTAACTTTTTACTTCTGGTGGTTTCATTTATACTTTACAAATCACAAAAGTGGTGTTCATCTGTGAAGATTATCTTGCTGAGAACATGTCAGTATCATAAACTTAAATCAACAGAGTTTATTATCTACAATAATTCATATTCCAATTGAAAAATAGGCTTTTTGTTTTTCGAACCAAGGTGATGCTTACTTTTGCATTATCCTACAAAAATATGTCATCCCTGCAGCACTTTATAACCAGAGATGCTGCATACAAGTATCAGGTGGATGGATACATTGTAGTTTGTCAAGAAATAGTTCCAGCACATAAGTCTCCCTAAAACCACAAACCGATATTTTTACAATATTTCTTTTGCACAGGATGAAGAAGATTATTAGTATGATTTTCAGTTTTTGGTAGTTCTATTTGTGAACTTCGGACGGAGCCAGGCTCAGGTTTCTCCCTGCTTCAGTTATTTGTCCTAAAGTTGTCTCGCTATGTCCTCTAACCTTGTCCACTGTGGGCTGAACACACAGCGACAGACTGATATCCATGTTCTCTTCTCACACAAGTAGAGTGGGTCATCCACTTACCAAGTGGTTGGTGGTTTGATCCCCACCCCTTTCCTTTTTGACATGTCAAAGTGTCCTTGGGCAACTTGGACACTGATGCCCAAATTACTCCTGGTTGTCAAGTACCCTGCACGGTATGATATGCATCAGAATATGAGTGTGTGTGTGAATGGGTGAATGAGCAACTGACTCGTCAAGTCCCTGAAATTTTACATAACAGTACAGTACATGTTTATGACCATGCATAAAACAAAAAATGAAAGATGATGATTGTGGTGAATTCCATCTTGAGCATCCTATGTGTTGGCAGGTCCATGCTAATGTGGAGAATGCATGGAACGAGGAGGAGGTTTGGAGGGTGGAGATGTATGTTTCCTTTGGGATCATGAGCCTTGGACTTCTGTCTCTCCTGGCAATCACCTCCATTCCCTCTGTCAGCAATACGCTCAACTGGAGGGAATTTGGCTTCATACAGGTACAAACATCTAGTATAAAGCAGGGGTTCACAAACTCTGACACTGGATTACTTTGACACTGACGGATACTTAAAACCATTTTAACACAATAATAAGCATGTATATAACTTATGCTAATAAGTTTGTAAATGCAGGTAAAACCACAAAAAAATAGTCCATTGATTCCTTTTCTTATTGCCAGTGGATGGCAATTTTATTTTTTCTGGTGTGTCACATGTCTGAAATGCAAAATCAGGGAAATAGAGTGTCATATATAGAAATGTAATGTGCCTGCGCATATACTGGTTTTTATACGGTAATACAGTCTGCAGTTAAACATAAAAGACTCACAAACGTTATGCTTAATTGTAGTAAGCAGTGGATCATAGACCTCATCAGACTGCATCCTGAGACGTTAAAATTAGTTTTTGTAGAAGTCTTAATCAATAGCATTCTGAATTGGACACATCATTTTGATGATGGAAGTAGCTATAGAGTAAGAAATCTTTCTGATCTCTTTTGAGAGTTTCACATGTGGAGGAGCGATGCTATGACATTTGTTGAAGTTAAGGCTGTTGGCTTTATACAACTTTTCCATTTGTCTCTGTCAAGCAGTGCTTGAACATTTTTCAGTCAGAGCTGAGTTTGAGAGAGAGACTGAAGTAAAATATATTTAAAAAGTGACTTCCGTGCCTGTTTGCTGCCTGATCTGCAGCTCTCAACAGAAATGAGAAGGAAGCGAGATGTCTCACTCCTTAGCAACTTCTGTTATCAGCTCTGGGAAAAAAGATGTGTCTAATTCAGAATATTATTTGGACTTTTTAAAACAAATTTAAAGTTTTCTGGATGTAGCCTGATATATATGATAGGTATATTATTTGCTGCTTTCTACTATGACATGTTTTTTTTTTTTTCATTTATGACGACAAATGTGATACACAAAGACAAAGAAAAACTAGAAAGGCAAACTCGTCCAAGGAAAGGAGCTAGCCTTTTTGAGCAGCTTTACCCGCATTTAAAAACCTTCATATACAGGCTAATTTTGGTGTAAAAGTGGTATGTGGATGAAACACCCATGACTTCTGCAGGGTAATTTTACCTGGGGATACTAATAGTACCTTTTTATATTGTAATGTGTTGGGGAAAGCCCCTAGACGTTCAAATCCAAAGTGGACAGGGTTTAGTGTGTTGTTATCACGCCGTGATTGACACGGTAAGTCACCCCAGGTATGTTGCTAGGTTGCTAGCATGTTGTGTGTGTGAAAAGTGAATAAATGGCATAGCTCTGGAGTTGGGGCTTGTCAGCGATAACTCTCTGCCTAATTCTTGCTGCTGCTTGCTACATTGGTGTCAGAAGTGGGATCTCAAGATGGACAAGAGAGCTATCACCTGTGAGACAGTTCCGTGGGAAGCATGCTTAGCCGACGGCGCTAGCGCTCCCTGACTGCTAGCGGAAGATCGCCGCCGGGACAGGCAGACGAGGATGTCCGCTCCAGACCGAGAGCACGCTAGCTTTGCTGATGGTGCCAGCACTTCCCGGCCGACAACGGAGGATCGCTGCCTGGGCAGGCATGCACAGATGATCGCTCCACACACACACCCGCTGACGCCTGCAGAGGGTGCTGTCTCTCTGCCACCAGCTCCCCCCGAGGTAACGCGGCATAGTGTGATGAAGCTACCACGTTACAACGGGGAAAAGCCACCAGAGACCTACCTCATCCAAGTACATCAGCGCAAGTTGCCCTCGCTTTGGAAGGAAAGGCCCTGCAGATGTTAACAGATCTCCAGCCAGAAGGCGTTTCAACTGGCCGGCCATTGAAATGGTGATCCAAGCTCATGCAGATGATGCCCGAGACAAGCTGGCTGGATGTAGGAGGAGGGACGGAGAGAGCCTTGGTGCCTACACTGCAGACCTCCACCGTTACACACGCCTGGGTTATCCTACATTCGACACAAGGGCCCAGGGAGAACTCACCCTCCAAGCCTTCACACGGGGGCTGCAGCCGGAGCGACTGCAGGAACATCTCCGCCTGTATGCTCCAAGGACCCTGACAGATGCCATAGCGGAAGGTGAGCTGGTTGAACATGTGTTGAACACAGGGGATCATGCCTCCTCCATGAGACACCGGGTGAGATTGACTGATTATGGGGAAAGTGACAAGGAAAGGAGCTCTCGCCACACTACAACCATAGCCCCACAACAACCACGGCGTGGGACCAGGAGGCTGCCCGCACAGTTCCTGGAAGGCTGTTACAGATGTGGGGAAATAGGCCACATTGCACGCCACTGCCCGGCTCCTACCCCACAGAGCCAAGCACCTCAGCGGACATCAAACTAGAGCAGGGTGGCACAACAGGAGAACTGCCACCCACAACAAACCCTTCCCCCTCTACCACACCGCAAATGCAACTGGGTAGACTCGGTCGAACACATGGACTCTACCTGAACTGCGACCTTAATGGCACCCCATGCAGAGCCCTGGTGGATACGAGGTCCACCATTTCCCTGGTCCACCGGGAACATTGCCTGGCACATGTGGCTTGAATCCATGGGGCTGGAAGCCCACAAAGCTGAAGATAACCATAGTCTCAGGTGAACATGCCAAGATGCAAGGAGAAAGATTTCTCCAAGTGACTGCAGCTAACCACATTGTTGACCACAAGGTCTGGTTAGCCAATATCCAAGACCCCTGCATCATCGGTCTGGACCTGCTAGCTAAGCGGGAGGCCATGGTGGACGTACCCAGGACCACACTCTACCTGGGTTCCCAGGCCATACAGCTCCACACCAACGGGGAAGAAGGACTGCGATTCACCACACCACCACCTCCAGCAACCAGGGGACCTTCCACGCTGCCACCGCCTGCAGCCAGGGGGCCTACCTCATCTGCACCAACCACCGTCTGCTGTGACACAGCAAGTGGTTGATGACCTGTATCAGAGGAGTTGTGAAGGACTCGGGACTGATCAGAGGTGCCAGTTGAGGAGCTGCTTGGACTCTTTGGTGACATTTTTGCAGCCGGAGACAAGGATTGTACACACACCAACCTGGTACAGCATGACATTGACACTGGAGATGCACGCCCTACCACTTACCACTCACCAAGCGGTTGGCGGCAGAACAAAAGATCAAAGAGATGGTGGAGGCTGGCATCATAGAGTCGTCCAATAGCCCTTGGGCCGCTCCAGCTGTTCTGGTGAAGAAGAAAGATGGCACCTGGCGTTTCTGCGTTGACTACCGCCTCCTGAATGATATCACCTACAAGGACTCCTATCCACTTCCCCACATCGACGATACGCTTGACTTCATCGCCGGGTCCTGCTGGTTCAGCTCTCCCGACCTTCACAGCGGTTACTGGCAGGTTGAGCTGGCACCGGAGGCGCGCCCCAAAACCGCCTTGTCCATTGGCCAGGGGTTGTGGCAACGGGACCGGCTCGCACCCTACCACCCTTTGACCTCGTCTGAGGGGGAGTTGAGGGCTGAGGAAGAGTCTCGGACTCCTACTCTGCCCCCAGCAGCTGCTGAGGGGCCCACACTGTCAAACCGGCAACTGCGCTGACTTCCCCAACACCTCAGAGACTTTGTTATGAACACATGGGTTGCTGGGGACAGCTAACCACTTGGGTGGGGCTGTGTAATGTGTTGGGGAAAGCCCATGGATATTCAAATCCGAAGTGGGCAGGGTTCAGTGTGTTGTTATCATACTGTGATTGAAACAGTAATTCACCCCAGTTATGTTGCTAAGTTGCTAGCATGTTGTGCGTGTGTGTGTGTGAAAAGTGAATAAACAGCATAGCTCCAGAGTTGTAGCTTGTCAACGATAACTCTCTGCCTAATTCTTGCTGCTGCTCGGTACAATATTGAAGACAAAATCCATGTTAATGGGTGTTAGTGGGTTTCTTGTCCAATGTGAAAGAAATATGAGTTACACAGGAAAAATATGTGTAACAAATCTGTGTCCAGAATTGACTGAGTTATGGCTAACAGAAAAAAGAGTACAGTGCCTTAACTGCTGTCATGAGCTGTATGTCACAGCTGCTGCTGCCTGTTAGTGTTCATTTTGTCAGCTTTATCTTAGCCAAGTGGACTAAAAGTCTGGGTTTTAGTCTCATTTCAGTCAAAGAAAACATAACGATTTTAGTATAGTTTTAGTCAGTGAAAGTGAAGTAAAGTCCTGAACTCTTTTTATTCAATTTAGTCTTTTGCTGTCATCAGATTAAATTAAACATTTCAGTCATTCTAGTCAGCCAAAACAATATATTATTATGTGATAAAAAAAAACCCCCACAAGAAACAATGTCAGTGCTCACGCATAAAAAATGAATTAATCAGAATTCAACAGAAGATAAGTAACAAATATGAACAATTTTGAAATAATTATTTGTTAATTCAGTTTTATTTATATAGCACAAAATCACAGTCACAGTTTTTCAGTTGTGACCTTCACTGTCAAACAAATTGAGCAGATGAGCCCAAATGCAGTGGTTGTTCTTTTTGGAGCCAGGTACACTGCTTTCCTGATTTACTGGCTCTCATTAGTGACTAATGGAAAAGTTGTAATGAGGTCACATGTTGAGATGGCTTCTGATGTTAGAGAATGAGTGACGACTTGTCATAAAGCCATTTTGATCAGAGGAAATCATATTGTTTTTAACAGGTAGATGCTGAACTAAAGCTTTGGCTAATATTTTAATATTACTATTTAATATGGAGATGGGATGATACAATCCAGAATCTGATCATCTATCCCCGACTTCTGTAAGAGTATTATAGACTCTGGTAAGCCCCAACTATTCATTGAATCATTAAATATTTATAGCAGAAGTGGAGTTAATTTAAAGGATTTCTTCTTCTTTTTTTATACTCAATGGGGTACCCACCAGGGCCCAGGGACTTTCCACCCTGCAATGAGTGATTGAATTTGAGATTTCTGTTTTTGAGAGTTTTTTTCAACCTCTGTTTTATGAGCAGGGCTAATAACAGGGGTGTTTGGATCAGTAAAGAAGTTTTACATTTCTGTAATGTCACTTTGATGCCTCAGAAGTGTACAGTTTTGAATAACATGTCCTAAAAATCAGTCTGTAGTAAGCTCCCCATTGACTTTTTTAATTGTGGGATCTTTTGGTTGGGATTTATATTTTAACTAATGCGCTAAAAGATGGCCAGCCTCCCCAGGCTAGCCACATCATTTCATTAGTATACAGTCGTGGTGAAAAGTTTACATACACTGAACATGTACATATACACAGAGCATGTACATATGCAATGAACATGTAAAAAAAAAAATGTGGAAGACAAATAAACACAATGTTATTATTATTATTATTATCATTAAAATAAATGCTAAATAAGTTAGCTGCTCAGGTGTTAGGTACTGTCGTTGATGGATGCAATGAGTATGTCATTTACCTAGTTAACTTGCTAGTTTCAGACCGAAGCTCCCACTGCTGCCTTAAATGAACTTAAAATATAGCTCAATCATCAGCTTTTAAGACAAACTTCACTTCCTTATAGTTGTTTTTTGAAGCCCAACATGCACCATTCTTTTTTAACAACCCCACCCCTGCCTGCACAACTCTTCTGCACCACCTGACCTGCTGGTGAGATACACTGCATAGTCTGAAAAACCCTGATATAAATAGTATTGGCTAAGTAGCAGAATGAATAGTTTCAATAGACTGCCAAACTGCAAAGGGGTAAGTTTGTTGTGTGTAACACAGAGTAAATTAAGTTGTTCTTATGTAAATGTAACTCTTAAACTGGAGCTGTGTGTCTGAACTGTCTTTGCTCCAGTCCACTCTGGGATACATCGCCCTTCTCATCGCCACCTTCCACGGCCTGCTGTTTGGCTGGAAGCGAGCCTTTGAGGAGGAGGCCTACCACTTCTACCTGCCCCCCAACTTTGTGGTGGCCCTGGCCCTGCCAGTGTGTGTTATAATGGGGAAGGTGCTGATGCTGCTCCCCTGTGTGGCCCGCAAGCTCCACCAGATCCGCCGGGGCCAGGACAGCAGTCAGTATCGGTGCCAGCGCCTGGAACCGGTGGGCTCTGCTGTCCAGGTTTCACCTGAGAGAGTTACCATCATGTGATTGCTGCAGCGCAGAGCTATCTACTCCTTTACTGGGATTTTCACATATACTGCCATAGTTAGCTGTTTTATTGAAGCAAATGAACACTAATTACTCATATGATTCTCATTGGAGGGACAGTATCATTCTTTAAGACTGAATTGTGTACTTGTGTACTTATTACCTATTACTGTTCTGATTCACTAAGACTAGTGGCCACCTTGTATCATGTTGCTGTTTGCCCATGTTTGCCCTGTTTTTTCCAGGTACTTTGTTCCTGTCTTTGGTTTTGGCAGACATTACACTGAGATAGCGAGCATTGGTCATTACTTTAAAGGGCAACTTCACCAATTTTACACATAAAGGTTATTGTACAGTACTAGTTCTGCTTGGACGATGAAAACTGTAGTATAGTATTGTCTGGCTCTGGGGGAGCTTTGTTAGGTCCAGGAAAATAACCCTGATCATGTCACAGTCATGTCAAGGAGATTGGAGAATACATATTTATAACAGAAAGCCTGCATTTACGGGGGCAATGACTAAAAGATGTAGGTGGTTGCTTACAGAGACTGGCAGATGAAAAGTCACTTTTTATTGCATTATGGGAAGTATTGGATCCAGAGTTTCTGACCCATTCTAAGGACTAGTCACTCAGGTGAAACCTGGACAGCAGACCCCACCGGCTCTGTCAATTGTTACTATTATGTCCTTTAGTTCTTGAAGTGTTTCTCATTACAGTGACAATGCCACATTGCAAACTGCCAAGAAATGTTTTGACTTATTTGTTGATTCTGCAATATCTCTGTTTTTTGGTTTTTCTGTCTGCCTGTATTAATGTAAAACTGAATATTTTTAATATATATATATATCACATTCTTCTTCATGAGATCCATGGCTTTGATTAAGAATTTTCTGTTTTTAAACACTGTCTTATTCGTGACGGACATTTCATTGAACGCAGGCAGTGAAACTGAAGCTGATTACAGGAGCTGATGCAGTTGGTGAAGTTGTCCCTAAATTACAGCAAAATCAGTTTGTCAGTCTCATTAGTCTCATGACAATCCTTTTTTTGTGTGAATAAGGTAAATGTGTACCATTTCCATCAGCACTGTTACACTGAACTTGTCACGTTGGGCTGATGTAAAACTTTTCTGTTCAACTGGCCCTGTCATCTTGTCCTTATCCTCCTGCTGTGGGAAACAGCAGCGTTTTCGGAACTTAACACAGTACTTTACAAAAACGCTGCTGTTTCCCACAGCAGGAGGATTACCAGTGACCAGTCACCAGTAAATGTACTTGACTCTCCTTTCATGAACTCACACAATGAACAACACCATGAAAGCAATCCATGCTTTCACTTGCATTACCATGCAGCAGTAGGCTATATAACTGTAACAGGAAATAAAGCAAAATGTGATATTCACTGTGATGGATAATCTATTTAAAGTCTTTTTGAAATCTCCCTGGGTTTGAAATGAAACGTGTAAAAAACAATGGCTGTCTGGCTGTGATACAGCAGCAGTAATTTTAGAATGTGGTTACTGCTTATATCTTGCCAGATTGAGTAAGTCATCGGGCAGTGTATTTTAATTTCGCATTACATCTTCCTTAACTCAGATCAAACCCAGCTTGGTATGACTGCACTGATTAATGAGCAGAGAACAATTATTGATGTGAGAGACAGAGAAAGAAATCGGCTTATATCCCAAACAGGTGTACACATGCAAAGAATTTGACTCTAGTTTACATTGCTCTCAATGTACTCACAGAAAAAGACAGCTAGGAGTGTATAAACAAGGGGTGCCCACACTTTGTCCTTTGGACAACCAAATCTTAAACTTTACATTGGGCCATGGGCGAAAAGCAAACACCTACTCTTATTGTATTGTAATGTTAAGATGCAAAATGCTGCTAGGATCCCAAGTTCCCTTTATTGGCTGACTCTTGAGGGCAGAATTGAACTCTAGAGTGGGTCAACTTTGACTGCAGGCCTCGCTGTTCTAAGCAAAGAGGGCCTTTTGTAGTTTCAAGGTTTCTAATGAGGCAGAGCATGGAACTGTGAAACACTTTGCAGACATCATATCAGTGGTATCCAGAGCACAGTCAGAGAGACCACATCATCAGAAGACCAATACATTACTTTTGCGAGTTGTTTGCGAGACAGAAAAGCACAGACACAGAATTGCTGAACAAACAATACAAGACCAAGACTCTAATCAACAGTCGTCCTGTCAAAAGAAGACTGTCTTGTTGTGGTCTCAGAAGACAAGTAGCAGTTTCTAAACCACTTCTCAGGAATGGAAACAAGGACAATCCCAGTGGTGGGCTTACAAATACCAGCAGACATAGTGGATTACTGGGAAAAAGTTGAATCATTCAATTTACTGATGAATCCAAGTTTGAAACTTATGTCAGTGACAGAAGGGTGTATGTAAGGAGACGAACAGGAGAGAGAATGATACCACAGTGTTTCAAACCCACAGTGAAAGATGGTGGTGGGAAGATTCAAGTCAGGGGCTGTTTTGCCTCCTCTGGAGCTGGATGAATGCACAGACTTGACTCCACCCTTACCAAGGCGAAGCACCATTCTCACCAATCCATTCTTTAGAGACATCCTCCACCCTCTGGTTTGATCTTTGTGGAGAAGGATTCATACTGCAGCAGGATGAGGCCAAGCATATCTCTAAGCTTAGACAGAACTATCTGAAGACCAAAGAAGACCAAGAAGTCCTGACTGTCATGGACTGTCCTCCACAGTCACCTGACCTCAACCCCATTGAACATTTATGGGGGCAGTTGAAGACTGAGAAAGCCAGGCCTTCTGTGACATGATGAGTAGCTTTGTGGAACTCTGTCAGATCATGCTGAGATAAAAGTATTTTAACTTGTGAACTCTGACTTTTGGACCCTACAGTATGTACAGTACATTTTTTACTTAATGTGTGTCTGTATGTCATTTGCTCCCATTTACTCACATTTTTCAAGTCCTTTTGTACATATACATTTTAACCTACTCTAGAGTTTGTTTTTTTTATCGTCATACATCAATCATACAAACACACAACACTGAGGTTCTTGGGTCAAAGTGATTTCTGTAACACTGTAATCTTCCACATTGGCATAATCTGCAAAGTATTCAAACAACTGTTTCAGGGACATTTTAAGAGGGGAAAGAGTTGAGGGGAGTTATATGAATTTAAAAAACACATACTTGCAATTACATTTTTAATGTCTTTACAAGATATTGCACAATCACCATATGTCCTACTCTCTCCCCTGTTTCATGCTTAGGCTACATAACCTGAATGGTCATTTTGGCATTCTGATAGTTAAAAATAGCTCATTTGAAGTATTGAAGTTAGTTGGGCTCCTACATTGCTCAGCTGGTAGAATTCAAGCTCCATGTATAAAGGCTGACCTCCTGTCAGTGGTGGTTCCATTCCATCTCCTCGCCTTTTGCTGTATGTTCCCCACTTACAATGTCTGGCCAAAAAGCCATTTGATACCTGCTAACATCCGGCTTTTGTCTGCAATGTGAATGTATATTATCAGTATTTACTCCAAGGACAATTGACCCTTCAGTAGTCATGGGTATTTATCACATCGGGCATGGCTTGGCTTGGCTTTAATGTGAACGCATCACCCGGGTGAACTTGCTAATTTAGCCGTTGGCTCGCTAAGATCTGCCCAGTCGTCTCGTTGGTGCTGAGTTTGACAGAGAGACTGAAATTAAAGAGAGAGAAAAGAGAAAAAGGAACCATTGTTAGTCACCTGCCTGATTGCTACTGCAAATGTGCAACTCATCAGAGATCAGAAAGAAGAAATGATTAACTCCTTAGCAACTCCCGTTATCAGCTCTGGAAAAAATGATGTTTCTAATTCAGAATTAAGACTTTTCAAACTTTAGAGGAGGTAAATGATCTGCAGCTTTCTACTCTTAGTTGTTTTTCTGGCGTGTTCCTGATGACATGCGTGAGACACAAGGGGAGAAGAAACTGGCACTGGCAATGTGGAAAGATTTAATTGCTGATTATAACTGGGTATAAATTGGGCTTTTACATAGCTTACCTGGTAGAGTGCTCACCCCAGTTGTCTTTAGTAGTGGCAGTTCAATTCTGACCTGTGGCCCTTTGCTTTGTGGTCTCTCTCACACAATTTCATATGTAAGCCACACACACTAAATGTTCTTTTTGGCCTTCTAACACTGAAAAAAGCTAATTTGCACTACTTTTTAACTGAAAAATGAATTTGTCAAAATAATTTGATGGATTAACTTGGGCTTCTACATAGCAGAGTTCAATCCACATGCACATTGGATGAGTCATCCAGTTCTACAAGGTACATTTATTGCCATTTATTCTCTCTTTTTCTAAAATCAACAACAGCTGAGCAGTAGATTGTTCTCTGTGCACCACTCTGCAAGATTATTGATTTCCTCCCAATATGAACTTTTATCGTCATTTATAATGTGGCCGTTGATGGTTGTGTCATCCACATACTTCACTATAGAGTTATTTTGATGTCTAGGAGCACAGTCATGGGTGCACAGTGTGAACAGGAGGGGGCTGAGCACACAACCCTGGGGTCCTTTTTTTGACCACTAAAGTAGAGGAAGTGTGTCTGCCAATCCCGGAGTGTTAATTTTTCCAATGAGTTTCATAGGTGAGAATGTTTTGAATGCTGAGCTGAAGTCGATAAACAGCATTCTGATCTGGCTGTTCTTATTCTCTAGGTGCATGAAGACTAAATGGAAGGCAGTGTATATGGCACCCTCTGTGGATCTGTTGGTTCTGAAAGCATACTGGTGAGGGTCCAGGCTGGCAGGGATGTTGTCTTTGATGTGCTGGAGAACAGAGTCCTATGAGAGTAAGATTTTTTTTAAAAAGCTACGCACACTAAATGTTATTTTTTGCCTCCTCACAGTTAAAGAAGCTCTTCTGAACTGCTTCAAGGTGTCCTATTCAGAACATTCAGAGTTGAATGCATTTGGAGCACATGTGGCTCCAAAGCATGCATTTGCAACTTAATTTTTTGAATGCATATACAAGATATTCCCAAGCACCAAACGTTGGGAATGCAGTTTTGGATTTGCTTACCCTAACTGGTTGCTAACCGAGTTTGGATTCAACCATAATGAATTCAGTGTTACTGTTCAAAGATAATTCTGAAGGACTATGATTTAACAGTTTGAGTCAAGCCTAGAGAGCAGACAGGCTGGGCTTCCCCGGGGTGATCTGCCCATTCTACACACACCAAGCTTGGAAAAATGATGCAATCAAGACTAATGTCACTTTCTTTCAGCATAGGGTCAGGAATCAGGTACTGTCAGGTAGCCCACCCTGCAGACACCCGGCCTATCCACTCTCCCTAGCACAGAGACACACCGGTAACAAAGAGTGATGGGGCACTTTAAAGAGGCACTATGTAAATTTGAAATCGGAATAAACAAAGTGTTCTCAGAGGAAGATTAGGTCCCCAGAAGACTGTTTGACGCTAGAAGGGTGACTGGGTCAAAGACAACAACAATCAGTATGAAATGTTCAGTTTTGTTTATTCAGTCAAGAGAACAGAGAGGGGCTGTTTATCTCATTTATAAAGGCATAAAATATTCAGCTAATGAAGATCTTCTCTTGTGGTTAAAATTCCTTCCCCAAAACTACATAGTGCAGCTTTCAAACAGTAGAACTGTCTGGCAAATGTGTTACACATTTCTCAAGTCACACTTATGTATAATCTGCTGTCAAATCAACATTCTGTTTTGTTTTCTGAGGCAGCAGTGACCTCTACCGTCTGTCACTGAAAGCTGGAGTCAGACGATCTGCTCTCACTTTAGTGTGTGTTTGTGTGCATGTGTGTTTACTGAACATGCATGTGTTGTAGTGTTGCATGAAAGATGGAGGAAAGGTTAGTTTGATATTTGAAGTGCTGGTGCAGCAACAGAACACAGTAATGATGTGAATGTATCAATTGATTTAATATTTGTTCAAATAATACATGTTTTCTCCTGAACATGTAAATTGTTTTTCAAATGTGGACCTGACCCTGAATGTTTCCTCACAGAAATAGTTTAAAGAATCGTCCTAAACTTAGCTTATGAGCCAAAAATTCTTAGTGGTCTGATGAGTTTCGGAAAAATAAGCCATTTTTAAGTTGACCCTTACATTCTTCCCAATAAAAATAACAGAATAAAAAAGAATAAAAATGAACCATTTCATTATCATGCCTGTTAGAGAAGAAGTTTGGCTGACTTATCTGTTTAACTCTGCTAAGTGAAACCTGGGGCAAGTCTTATAACACCAGCTGAAAGTGGATGGGGCACTGGGGTTTCTTCTGAAAAGTTTATCCAGATAGCTCTACAAAACTGCCTCTTGGAACTGGCCCCAAGTGCTAATGTAAGAATTTCAGTTCAAAACATTCAAAAAGTTACTAAAATTATCAACAGAATGTTTAGAATTTACAGTGTAGACATTAAGTCAAAAATGTATTTCGTAGCTAACCAGCTAACTGCACACCCAAAAACCTCCAGCGGGTCCAAAGCTCCTGTGCAAGTGGGGTGAAGACAAACACTACCCTGGTAGTCTGGCTAACTACACGGCTAACTGAGCTAATAAGCTAAAACTAGCTAAGTGATGGAAGTATGAAAAGAATATAGTGTGCAAAAGTTAGCAATAACACTGGTGATATTCTGCCCCTATTTGAGTTGAGAATGAACTGAAGGTGGCCAAGTCTCACAAACTGCACCTTTAACTAGAAGCTCTGAAACACGTGGGTGTGTCTCCATGTCAGCCCTGTGACTGACTGTGTCCTGTCAGCAGCATGTGAGGAGGAGCCCAGAAGCAAAACACAGTATAAAAATCATTTTAATGAAAACCATCACACTAACATCTCTTTACAATCTCAACATAGAAATAAAACTCAATTCACAACATTTTATTCCATAGTTTAAGAAAAGTGGCTAAAACAGTCAGAACTCTCACAGTAACCTCAGCAAAGTGTGGGTGTTGGCTTTAAACTGAATTTTCAAAGTTCTGTTTTAAAATGTCTTCACAGTCAAACCCCTGCACGTGTCATCAGTCATACAGAGGACAGATGGGAATCTATCTGAAAGCGATTCTTTCTGTGTTCTACTTGTGCCGGAAGGAGAAATAAAGCATTAGCTCTGTATGGCCCGGTTCTATTCCTGTCGTTAAGAAATAAAGGCACTTAACTGTGAAGTTCTGATTTTAACATGAATGTGATCATAAGAAAATGGGAGTCCAGCTTCGTCTTGTAAGAGCACCTTTAAAATGTCCCTAAAACCTGTCCACCTTCTGAAAGTCCCAGCTGTCAGTCCACCTGTGCAGCAGTCCGACAGACGCTCACACCTGGGCGCGCAGCTGCTCCAGGTAAGGCAGCAGCTCCTGGGCGCTGGGCCTGCAGCGGCCCTCTGCACTCCAGCAGCGGCCCAGCAGAGTCCTGCACCGCTGGCCCTTCTCCGAGCGGAACAGCGGCGGGCTCTGGACACACGGCCGCAGATTCTGCGCCACGACCGCGTAGAGCACGTGCTGCCTGTCTCCGCTGTAGGGCTGCTCCCTGGTCAGCAGCTGCCACAGGGTGATCCCGAAGGAGAAGATGTCCGCTTTAGGTGACACCCCCTCGCCCTTCAGCAGCTCCGGGGGTCTGTGCGTGTACGTGCCCCCAACGTGACTTAGAAGCGGGCTGGTGGCTCTCACTTCACAGCCACGCTCCAGTTTCAGAGAACAGCCAAAATCGGCAATTTTGCAGACGTCCTCGCTGGACAGCAGCACGTTGGCTGGCTTGATGTCCAGATGCACAACGTCGTGTGCGTGAAGGAACCGCAGGCCGTGCACAATGTCTGCGGAGTACCTGAGCCACCTGTCCTCACCCAGCGGCTCTGCACATTCGTAGATGATCTGCTGCAGATTTCTGCTCCCCACGAACTCCATCACCACCGTCCCGATGCTGCTCTCATCTTCGAAGTCCGCAGGTATGCAGGTGCTCGCCGCGATGACGCGCACGATGTTTCTGTGGCGTAGGTGTGCTGCGTTCAGCTCGGCCCAGAAGCTCTGGCGGGAAGCCAGCTTGTTCTTTGTGCACTTCTTGACTTTCTTCAGCGCAACGGTGTCTCCGAAGTACTCCGCCTTATAGACGGAGCCGAAGCCCCCGGAGCCCGCAGGCTGCATGGAGCGCAGCTCCTTCCAGTGGATCACAGAAGACCAGAGCCGGCTGGCGACTCTGCCGTTGGGCCGTGGCACCGGGACTTGTAACGTGGCGCCGTGAGGGTGTTTGGTCAGCGGACTGCTGCAGGTCCCGATGTCCAGAGAGGGGTAGATGTCTCTGGGCAGCAGGCGGCTCACGGGGATCGGTGAAGGCATCGTGCGTTGGACAGAGAGGCAGCCTGAAGCAGCTGCTGAGAGAGCAGCAGCTCAGCAGGCTCAAGGCTTTCTGCACACACACACACACACACACACACACACACACACACACACACACACACACACACACACACACACACACACACACACTCAGCCACACCGCCACTTAGTGTTGTGGAGTATGTAATGCTTTCTGTTTGGGTTCATCGGGTTCATCCCGATGGTTCAACTCAGTTTATTTGAGCCTATCTACAGAAGGGGAGGACGGGGAAACGAGCCACTTGCATTCTGTGGCAGAAAAGCACAGTAATAATTATGGGTGTCAAAAAGTATTATGTGTGAGTGTGTGTGCCTACCAGGGCCTAACTAAGCAGCAGCCTGACAGTAGTTAATACATACAAATCCTTTCCTACAGTGTACAGTTCTACAAGTGCAGACGGACACATTTGCCTCAGTAGACTGAGCGTGCTGCCTGCTGGGGGAGGGAGCTCCACTGAGGAGCATGTTACAAACCTCTCAGCCTGTTGCTCCTTTTGACTCTTTTCACTGAGTCTTACAGCAGCACCAATACATGATCATTAGCTCACACAATATGCTACGTCATCTGTCAGCCTGAGTTATTTATTCCTGCACTTGTGGACAGTTATTGTCACACATTTAGAATTTTCCAGAACCTCCACAAAAACGGTTTGATGCAAACAGACATGGTGATTACGTGAGAGATGCATGAATGTCAATGCACACAGGCAACAGTGAAAACAGGAAGGGGAATTAGCCTGCAGAGTAAAATATAGCTTGGACTCAGAGACAGCTAACCAGAGCTTTGTACACATTACCTGTCAGACTGGTGAGCTGTCCTGCTGGGACACACTCCAGCCCTCTGTTACTGCGAACGGTGTTTAGGAGAATGGTTAGAAACTGTCTTGGCATCTTAATGGGTTTGTTTCACATTACTAGAAGATTAGATAAACGACTGACATCAATTTATGAGAGCAAGAGCATTAAAGAATTACTAACTCACATTATGTTGTAACAGCAACATATGTGAGCATTCTATGCACCATCCATCTGGCATGAATGTACACAGAGTGAGGCAAAGATACAACTCTTTCTTGTCAGACAGTAAATCAAACTTAAGACAAAAGTGTGCAAACTTGAGGCTGCTTTGCTCACATTGGTAAGTACTTAAGCTATGCATTCTATTTCACACAAGTTACATTTTCCTGGGATCCACCCAGCATGCATACTTCTGCACCATCAACTTTTAGGTGGGGTTCACCTCATATTTTTGTAAAGCTCTTCCACTAAAAAACAACATGGTAGGAAAGAAGCAAAACACAACTGTTAACAACTGCAGTTTGAGTTCAAAAACAGAAAACAGATCATTCAAGATGTAGATGAAGAATATTCTGCTTGGCAGATCACATATGCTACATTATGATGAAAACAACAAGATATACTGTACATTCGGAAAAAGATGAGCCCAGTCACCAGTCACATTTCTGCAAACCACAGATGTTCACAAAACTAGTCAAATCACTTTCACAGTACATGTTTATTTCATGTCAAGAGGTTGTGTGGACCAGGCTGCAGTCAGAGGCAACAAGACTGCCGAGCTAGTGGCTGTGGTCCGAGTTGGGTTTCAGAATTTGTAAGCTTAAAACCGGTGGATATTTCTAAGGAGCCCTCGGGACAATTTCTAGCCATGTTTGTGGCAACCTAATTCTTGGTGGTAAGTCTTGTGCAGTTTGTGGCAACCAAAACAGGTAATTTAAGACAAAACAGTCTTTTCCTAACCAAGTGGTTTGTGTGCCTCAACCTAACCATTGTAAATTGAACTAAAAGAAAGATTGACTATCTGTGCCAGCATTTACTCTGGAGATTGGGTTTTTAAAAATGTACAACTTCAGTAGGCACCAATAGGCTTGGGGCGACACATTAACACAATACTGACTTTGGTCTTTTCATGAGATTTTAACAATCGAAAAGAACACTTCACCGTAACACGGGACTTACCTAGCCTAGCTATTAGCTGTATTGGCCTTATGTTCATTTAGCTGTAACCATCACTGTAACCAACTGTTAAAATAAAGATCGGGTTGCAGATTAATGCTTGAGCGACCAACCAGTTTCAGCTTGTGTGCAGATTCAATCTCCTTGCATTGGTCAAGGCTGAAGACATTAAGTCTTGATAGTTCTAGCCACAAATTCAGATTTGATGTTGAGCACTTTAAAGAAGTGAGTAAGTAAATGTCTGATGCACCTGACCTGGCTTATACAGTAAGGCAAAGCTTGAAAGAACCACTGAAGCACATACTCAGACAATATAGTGAATGACACATTTTTAACAATGATCAGACAGACAGGCAGTTGAATCCTTCTCTTATGTTTATTGAACTTTCATTACATTGTGTAAAAACACTGGAGTTGACGACTGCAGTTCTTCTCTCTCATAGCAGCAAGGTATGTAAATCAAATCAGGTTATTCTGCCAGACAATAAATAATCTGCCTCTTTGGATGATGTCAATGTTTAAGGAACAACGGATAAAAGCTGCAGTATTAATTTTTATTTTACACAACCTATAAACATATACATATATATTTACTTATATATATGTTTATGTGAATTACTTTGCCTATATTCATAAAAATACAACAGTAGTTTGTAAAATAGATTTGAAGTAGAATATTGAGAATTAGCAATGAGTCCATCATTGTCACAGGATGGCATTCTTGAAATGCAACAAATAACAAAACCAACATGGCTGGAATGCAGTTCATCTCTGAACTTCCTCAGCTCATTTTGAATTGTGTCACATGGAGTCATGTCTGTCAGTGACACCGATGTCTTCATCTCTGCTGAGTGACTTCACTCAGAGCAATCTCCCACAATGACTGTTTCCCAATATCACAACACACAAGTGGGGAGGGAGTAGGGGGCATGTGATATTACAGGCAAGTCTGTCAAAAGACTACAAAAGTCACAGTACAATAAAAATATATGTAGCTATATAGTACAACCAGGCACACTGCCAACTGTTCAGCTAAACTGGATACTTTGTTTGTACAAACGATACATTTAAGAACAAGAAAAGAGGTCTGTAGCACCATAAGGAGCTTTAGAAGTATGTTAGCAGCTTGATCCAATACCAAATATATTGCAGTATTGCAGTGTTTCTTACATACACATTCAATAAAGTTCACTGGTACCACTGAAGCTTATAAAGAAGTTTGACATGATTTGCTGAAGGTCTGTGCCTCTCACTGAAGAGCATCTCCTATCAACTGTGGGAGACATTCTGATTATCCTATTTCCTTTTCCCAGGACACTTGAGATTAGCGTCAGAATTGTGAACTTGATCTAATACCGGACCCCAAATCTGGACCTACTCTCTCTCTGATGTGTAGAGCTTTTTTTCTGTCAACTTTCTTTCAACTTTTCTTTCAATCAGGGTTTGTTGCTTTTATTCTCCCCACATCAAATTTCTGGAGTCTCTTGTGTAATCCAAATGAGCTATACAAAAAGATGAAACTGCAGGTCGCTAATTGGAAAATTTGTGTTCATGCAACAGCTTTCAGACAGAAACCACTAAGAAATTCAGTAATATTTCATATGTCATAATATGTCACACTGAGGTCAAAGGATGACAGATGAGGAAAAATCACCCTGGGAGTTATTGAACATATAACTTTAAAAAAAACAAACAAAAAAAAAAAAAACAACCCATGACAAGATGATATAGTGCTATCTAATCGTCCATGTAAGCTTCATTATTGCTTATGCTTTCACCTAAACCAGCGGTTGAATAGTCAAGAAGGACTTCTGAAAAACAAGGCCTACAAAAATCTGTGTTTAAGGTACATTATTTGTTAAAAGACCCCTCAATGAGATACACAGAACACTTGTGCAAGTAAAGCAAAAATGACACTTTGATAGGAAAAACACTGTCAAAATTGTACCTGTAAAAATAAAACATTTTATATTGTATTTACATGTTATTGTTCTCTAAAAGAGCTAAATATATCATCTATACATTTGTAATAAAGGTTTTGAACAAAAGGTATTGGAGGAAATAAAGGCATTCAATTTACAAAAAGTGCTATGAAAAAAATTAGCGGCTTGCTAACATCTCATGTAAAACCACAAACCTTCACAAGATACAAATAGCAAACTTCCATAAATGTTTTTAAACATTACACATTCAACTTTACATATCACACAACCCAGAAAAATATTGTCCATTCATGTCTCAAGTCCTGTCATTCAGGAAAGAAAAGGGGAACTTAACACTTCTAGTTTATCATCAGTTTTGAATCTCGGAGCACAAAAACAAGATGAGTATTTGAGGTAAATGATAACACTATTGGATTGTGTATCCATAAAACGTTTCATGGAATTAAGATGCACCATCTGTTAACTGTGGTGGAAGGGAGAAGGTGATGTTTGGCAAAATCTTTTGCAGGCCATAAAGTTCACATTTTTGCCATATAATGTGCAGTCCGATTTCTCCAAAGTATAAAAAGTGTCCAAAGTGATGTCTATTCTACTGATGAAATATGTCATCTTTACTTTATGAAATAATATAAATAGACTAACATCACCTTTGTGACTTTTCATCCTTCAGTTAGATTGTTGTAGGGCGGATTATTGATTAAAAAGAAAAATGTAATGTGTACAGTATGATACCAGAGTTTTGATACTGACGCCAAAAGAATATATAAACTACGTTTTTCAATGAAACAGTCAACTGAAAGCAACAGTCATCAAGTGTTGAGAATGAAAGTTCACTCATGACCTTGGGAACAGTAGTTGGACATAATAATCTTAACTGACTACATTTTGTACAGCCCTTTAAACAACATCTCGCAGCCTGCATCAAAAAATTGAGTTTGCTCAGTTATTATGCAGTTTGTTCTCTTTTCATTTTGTGACACAAAGTGGAACATTGGTCACATGATCGATTTAAAAATGTTTAAGATGTCCAGTCCAGCCCATCCTCGACCATATAGGTCAAATGCTCAAGCTGCTTATTTTGACCCATATTTATGTTTCTTGTTAAGCGGTGACCTCTGGTGGCTTTAGTGATTATTACGGCAGCAATGGAGGACATCAGGTGGCGCAGTACTAAGAGAGACAAAGGTCACAGTATGAGGAGGGAGGGGTGGATGGTTGGGTTAAACAAACACAGGACTTTCACAGAGGAGACTGTTGATCATGTCCCATGTAAAACTAAAGGTTAATGGTGACTTGCTGTTGGTATTAATATAGCAATCTTACATCACATACATGACATAACTGAAGTTACATATGTAATGCACTTACTTAATCCAAACTTTGCTCTTTTCCTAAACCTAACCAAGTAGTTTAGGCGAATAAACCTAATCTCGTAGTTTTTTTGCCAAAAACTAACCAAACTGCAAGCGCGTGACAAAGATCCAGTACACCTGTTACTGCAACCCTGCAACGGTCGTGTTTATCAGAACAGTCGTATATGTCATTTTTGAAGTAATTGGCAAATTACCTGTTCAGTCGTTTAGGTATGAGGATGTGTTGGCATAAGCAGTCAGACAACAACTCTGTAGTAAAATAAGGTAATAACTTAAACATAGTAAGTAATAATAAGTATTAACTAATACTGGCAGAAGAAGGCAGTGTGCCAAAACTAAGAGAGAGTGCTGCTTTCCCATTCTTTTATATGTATGCCTGTGAGTCAGCACCTAGCATAGGTGTGTGTTTTCCCTCAGTTGTTATTAAAAATTTGAAAAATTTGAATTATATCAGGAACTACTGGGTCAAAGAATATGACAACAAGAGGAATCTGACCAGACAACTTATGTCAGCATTCAGAAAAGGCTTTGGTAATTAGTGCTACACACACATTCCAGTCAATACCCAGCCCTACTTTGCTGGCTATCGATTGCTAGCATGATATATGATATTAACTGTATGAGAAAGGAGACTATGGTTCTAAACCCAAAGCTAGTAAAAGATGGAAAACACATTGTGAGACCTCAGTACCCTGTATGTTACTCAGTGATTTGGAGCATGCCACACAAACCTTATTGGAGGAATCCGAATTTTATTTCCAGAAGTATGTTGCATCTTTAAATCATTTGTTGTGATCTCACAGATGTTTCCTAGGTTTTCAGAGTGAATGCTATGAGACCGAAGTGACATAGATGGTGCTGAGGTCACAAATGAGGCCAACTCAAATTAAGCAAATTTATGTTCAATGCAACACTACCACATTTAGAAAATCTAGATGTACAGCACATTCAAGAGAGGTAATGGCAGTTGCTAATGACATGTAAAAGCAATGCATCAGTGCAACTGTAGTTAACAGTTGTTAGCAAAATTATCTCTTGAACTTCATTTTCTGCTTAATGGTCCACTTATCACAGATGTAGTCAGTAACTGCTTGTTCCAACACTTCACTGAAGCTGTAAAATGTTAACACAATCCAATATTCAAACTTAAGATTTTTTTAACGGCATTCAAAAATACTAGATGTCTTGTTCATCATTCCAGCATAGATCTTTGGAAATGATGGAATCGTTAATCATTTTGAAGGTTATAAGTGAAAGGTGATGTTAGTAGAAGATACTGTAATGTTTAACTTGTAGGAAACAATGAATACAAATATACAATATAACATGCATCTGTTCCAACACAGCCAGTATTTGTGCCATTTTCTTAAATGTTTTTTTTTTAAATGCCCTTCCGTATTTTTGATGTTGATTTGAAAGGTCCAGTTGATAAAATAGTCAATTGTTGAGTCTCAATCCCTAACTTGACAAATACTCACACTTTAGCGTACTTTCACTTCAACCTAAGGGTCAGTATTCGACAAGCTGGGAAACCCAAAGCGTCAGTATCTGCAGATTTGGGAATGAGACTTAATCAAGTATCTTACAAATTGGACCTTTAAAAGACAACTGATATGTTTTTTTGTTGTTGTTGTGCCTTACTTTAAGAAAAATAAGACACAACTTCTGCTTACAATGTATGATTCGAATATGTCCATACTAATGCCTGAGCAGTGAAGCTACTGTACATGACTGTATGACTTAAAGAAGACAAGGTGGAGATGTGCATTTGTGCCTGTGTGGACTGACTGAGGCACTGACCTCCAATCTGAGATGAAATGCAGCTACTGTTCATTAATTCTCTTCAAAATGCATAACCAAACATCGAACAATGCTGAGAGGCACTTCCTGTCTATGGTTTGGGTGGAGGTGGAAGCCCTGAATGACTGCAGAAAATAGCAAAAATCCCACCTAAACAAACAAATTTAAAACATAAGGGTCACAGTATTATTTATTTTTATACAGATTTCGCACCGCTTCATGCAGACAATTTTGGTTTATTTTGTCCAGGTTTTGATACTCATCCCACCACACCAGTACCATGGAGGTAACAACAACAATCCCTATAGATACTGGATATTCGGTGCCCTTTCACCTCCATTTTTTTGAATGAAGACATATTGTCTCTAAAAATAAACATGCTTTACTATTCCCAAAGCAGTTGAAACTTTCTTCGAACACTTTTAACTGATTTGGTAGTCTTTTAAAGTAGAAATGGAGTACCTAAACAAATGAAATCTAGAATGCTTTGGCCTACTCAATTTAGATTTTCTTCTCAGTTCTTTTCCAGAACTGCCCTTGTTCACATTAATACAGTTCTACATATTTCGTCTGGGAGATGCCCAAGCACCATTCTAGTCTTCTATTGTCTGTTGGTAAGCGGCTTTTCTGGTACAGTTAAGTGCCTTGCTAAAAGGCACTAAAAGCCTTTTTTATATATAAAAAAGGTGTTTACTGATCAGATTTCAGCTGACCCAGAACTCTCTCTCTCTCTTATTAGCAGGAATTTACTCAAATGAGTGTGATTTAATATATATGCATGGCATGAATGCATTTGTGAATTCCCTAAAAGATGAGTGCTGTTAGCCTGCATATCAACACTGATCTTAAAAAACCATCTGAGCACTGAAGATTTGCCTGTATATCCTTATTGACCTTATGAGCCCAGTTGGAATATGTAAATACTATTTTCCAGCAGAATAAGTAAGAATCAGATGATATTCTAAGTTTAACTGTTGCTCATTAAAGGGTAAGACATTAAAGTGTATTTAAAGTTCTTGGGGAGTACTACTGCATATGTGAAAAAAGTCCTAGAAAGCCTTTTGTGGTTCCACAGGGAGCTGCGTGCAATCTGATAAATTGCCTCAAGTGATGTCACTCAGTGGCTAAGTTGCATTGTGGGTATTGTAGACACCAGGTTGAGTCCTCTAGTATCACTGCACACCTATAACTCTGTTGGACTCATTATGGGCTATTTAAAAACAAAATAAATAGAGCAAAACCAGATATCTCTTTTTTTTTTAATTCCACATAGTCTTCTTCCTTTTCAAACCTGCTGCCTACATTACCCACAATGCAACTTAGCCACTTAACTTAGCCACTGAGTGATATCACTGGAGGCAAATAATCAGGTGACACACAGCTTTCTCTGGAGCTTTTATACTAGCTTCAGCTTTATACTACATTTTTCACAGATGCAGTAGTACTCCCCAACACCGGTCAAAACACTTTAATGTGTGTTACTCTTTCAAGAGTAATTACACTGAATCCCTATTCAAAATTGCATGAAAACCGGAGTGCCACCAACTATTTCTTTCATATTTATAAACAGTATTTCAATTACTCTTTCCATGATTGAGAAAGTGTAAACCGAGTCATCATGTTTCTACATTTCAGAGAGATCATGCTCACAGATTTAGGCAGAGCAGTCGAAACATACAACATGTGTTTTGTGTAATAGGAGATGACTTCCACTTTAATCTAAACATTAAGTGAAGTGAAGCCATGCCGGTAGAAGTCAGAACATGTGGCTGTGAATATTCAGTTTCATCATCAAACTGCTGAACTGGTTCTCAACTTTCAAGTATTTTAGAACTTACAGTGGAGCTTACGCTAAATTTACAGCTTTTCTAAATGTGGTTTAGAAGACCTGCATGTTTAGTCTTAATGGAGGCAAAATATACTTAATCTTTGTTTTCTTCACCTCTCAAACATTTGCACGAAAATGATTTATGATGGTGTAAAACATTTAGAGTAAGGCTTCAAAAATGGAATGACAGCCAAGGTGTGGCACGGTTAATCATCCAAGATTTCCTCTTTGAATATTTGTTTCACATCCCATTCCGCTAAAATACCAAAATAACAGAAGAATCTGGCAGTTTCACATAATGCTACAGTGATTTCTTATACTAGTGAGGAGTTCCACATTGCATGAGAAAAAAACTAATTGGCATATTTTATATTTATATTCTATACGTAGTTCTTGGTACTAAGATAGAAAGTGGCCTTAACATTTGGTAAAGAGAATATTTGCAATTTATCAGGCAATTGTCCGTTTCAATTTTAATGTGCATATTGGTGGTGCACATATTCAAATATTAAATTACATTAAATGTTTAAACCGGGATACATCATCTTTTTATTGTTTATGCCATGCTGCTATTATGCGTTGCTGGTTGATGCAGGTTTTTCAAAGTAAGGCGGGTGGGGGTCCAGTGTAAATATCAGTTAAGCTATGGAGTTTATGCTTTTATTTTCAAAGCAAAGCATTAGGTTCACACCCCCGCTCACAACAATATTTGTAGTTTTTAGAGTCCACAATTTGCATTGTTACAGTTCATGTTTGCATACTGTCCTCTTGATGACTTTTTATAATACGTACCTAGCACAATCTATGACTAAATAGTTTAATTTCAGTCCAACAACCACAAACAAGTCAACTATACTTCTAGGAAGTCTAAGTCCGACTGAAATGCACAGGTGCTTATCTACATACAGGAAAGGGATGAAGAGGACACTTCATGTGATCAACATTTTTGCAGGAATAATACCTTCATCCTTGAAGGAGTGCTTGTTTTGTGGTCTTTGATTAAATAGTTGTTTTTTAAAAAATAACTTTTGAGAGATAAGGCACAATGACACAAACAAAGGGAGAGTGGAACAGCTCAGCAGCCATGTTCAAAGCCATTTGCAATGACACATTCAGCTTGTGGTATTAAGTCTTTCTATAAAATAACTCTACTGGGACGTTTGACATGGACCCTTTCAGCTGGTAGACTGGGTAGGGCTCATACATGGCTCACAGTGAATGCTTATGTATGTTTCTGTTTAATGGTTAAAATAGTTATTTCTCAGTTTTTCAGTGGAGAAATTGGTGCTTGTTAATCCAGATACATGGTTAATCTCAATTGTCTAACTGGGGATGCTGTTGTGATGATGTGCGTGTGAGGTGAAGAGGATGTTCACAGGGTAATATTGAACAATGACAACCCTTTGTGTCAGTTCATTCTATATATACCCTAATGAGATATGTCTTCTACGTGAACAGTCTGCAGTGACGTTTAAGTTGGTACAAGCCAGCTCTGTTTGTGTGATTGACTTTGGTTCAGGGATGGGGATAGCTAAGAAAGAGACACATTTCATCTTTTATGAAAATGTACCCACTGTTGGAGAATTAAGAACAAACTTGACCAGAAAATCCACTAAACTCTTATGAAATATAAAATTGTAATACTGTTGCTCAGTAGTTCCTACCCAGTACCTTGTCTATGACAACGTGAATAAACTTCGGCTTAATGGATCAAAAGGACCAGACTGACGGTTTTGCATGTTTTAGACTATTTACTACTAACCACAAATACCTAAACTTTTTCTGCATAGGTTGTCAGAGATGTTTCAGTTGAGTTTTGCCATCTTCCAGGACGCTGTTAGATTCCTATTGTTTCTCTGAATATTGGAAAGAAAGTTGAGACTTGAAACCAGGTTGTGTAATCCAGCACAGTGAACATGATGTCTGCTTTTACTGCTGACAAGGAGCTGTCATTGTACTGCATGTTAATGCAGTTGTAAGCATATACATGACAATGAGGTGATTGAAAACTATAAGCAGACATGATCACTGGAATGAATTAACCAACTCAGATAAGTGTTTTTTCATATCTGTTAGAAATCAATGGAACACATTAGCTGCCTGGAACATTGCATTAAGTCTGATATGGTTTGGGAAATGGTCAGCAGTCATTTAAAGTACAATGATTAAATAGATGTAAATGGGCAAAAACATCCCAAAACTACAGATTGGTCCCTATGACAAACAAGAAAAACATAAAACAAAGGTCAACTGTGATGACAGACTACATCACAAAGTTCAAAGTGCTGCACAAATAAAACAATATACATTGCAAAATCTGCATACTAGGGTCAATCTATTCTAAAGCATCGGGAATTAGGTAAAGAAAGGAAAATGTCACTGCAATCAAATTACTATTATCATTAATCTATGTAAAAATTCTCCAACTCCAAAAAGACTAATTGACACACTGTCACGATTAAGTCGTGTCATCATAATTGTGGAAAAACTGTTTTTGCCATATCAATGTTTATGTGGTATATTTCACACTGGTGTTAGTGCACACAGCATTGCTAATTATATATGTATGTGTATATATATATATATATATATATATATATATATATATATATATATATATATATATATATATATATATATATATATATATAAAAAGCCTTAAGATCTCTGGAAAGTCATTTCTGCTGGTAATAAGGATGGATATTAAGAACAGATCAGGTTATATGACTTTCAAATAGCAAGAAACTGAGAATTTGGAAACTGTATTTCATTAAAACCCAGTACTGGAGGATATTTTTTCTTTTTGTGACATGTCATGAAGGCATAGTGGTGGTATATATAAAAGTGTGTGTGTGTGTGTGTGGATCATCATGTGTCTGCTGTGTATATTAGTGTCTGCTCATGTTGTCATCTTCACACGTGTTGCTGGTATCTCATTTCGGTGTCTGCTGGTGTTGCTGTGTAGCTTGGCATGTGTGTCAGTATGTGTGAGTGAGTGTGTGTGTGTGTGTGCTATGCGTAGTACATACTGGATCACTGAAAAGCTTGGTGGAAACGGGGCAGAGTGGTGGGTGTGCTCAGGTTGGATATGAAGGAGGAGGGGAGCCCTTGAAGCGGATTCTCTGCAGCCTCTGTGCCGTCGGGGGGATGGGGGGGCAGCTGAACAAGAGATGTGGGCTCTTCGTGGGGTGGATAGGCGACGCCCTGGCCCCCACTGCCCCCTGCGTGGCTGTACGGAGGCCCATTGAGCGGCAGGAAGTTGAAAAGCTGTGAGAAGTCCATCAGAGAGGAGGATGAAGCCAGAGAGTCGCCTACAGAAGCTGCTGCCACCGGTGTGGACATTTTGGACAGGGACACCTCCTGGCTCGTCTCCTCCAGCACACCCACTTGAGTCTCCAACTCTATTTTGGAGGAGGTGAGTTGGGGTTCTTGGGCTGCAGAGGATGAAGAGGGCATGCTGCTCTGCAGCTCCATCAGGTAGGTCTCCAGTTCTCCCTTTAGATTTTGCTCCCGCTCCTGTGAGGAGAAGGTATATGAGGTAAAGTTGGAGCCCAGCGGGTACTTTAAAGAAAAGGGGTGTGTAGAGGTGGGGAAGGGCTCTGTGTCCAGGACGGGGCCTGTGTACATGTTGAGCTGGTGCGGCCTCGGTGTCAGCATTCCTGGGAGTTCGCCCTTGATCCCCCCAGATGGCAAGTCATAGACAACTGGCTCCAGCGAATCAGCTGGCTCAGTTTTTACCCTCAGCAGCTCCCGGGCATGGCTCTTTTTCATGTGACGTGTCAGGTGGTCTTTCCTCCCGAAGCGCTGGGCACAGTACTGGCAAAGGAAGTCCTTGCGTCCTGTGTGCACCACCATGTGGCGTCGCACGTCTTTACGGGTGTAAAATCGCCGCTCACAATGCTCGCAGCGATGCTTTTTCTCTTTGGTCCCACCAGAGGACTTGCCAGCGTGTGTTTTGAGGTGTTCCAGAAGAACCCCTGTGCTGGGGAACGGCTGCAGACACACTTGGCAGGTGAGGTCTCCACTGTTGGCGGCGTGGAGGGCGAGGTGGCGTTTGAAGCCCAGCTTGGTGTTGTAGCTCTTGCCACACTCCTGACAGTTGAATGCTTCCTTGTACGGGTCGTGAGTGTGTAGGTGATTCTTTAAGTGATCCTTGCGGTGGAACATTTTCTCACAGTATGAACACTTGTGGTTTTTTTCTGGCGAGTGAGTTGCCATATGCCTTGGAACACAGACACATTCTATAAGAACTCAGAATTGTTGCAATCAAGTTTTAAGTAGGCATGCTTTATATCACACATAAACACAAGAGCTGAATACTACTATTCATAAACACATGATTCTCACTACTATTGAGCACTATGTTACCAAAGGTGTAAAGAGAAAAGCAACATGCTGCAGCCTGCTATGTACTGCTGCTTGTCTGTACCGTAGCAGCTTGTATTTGGAGACGAAAGCCTTGGTGCAGTCAGGATGGGAGCAGCGGTAGGGTCTTTCTCCTGTGTGAGAATATGAGTGCACCTTCAATTTCTCCAGACTGTTGAAAGCTTTCTGACACTCCTGGCAGGGGAAATTTTTCTTCGGCTTCCCCTCTGCTCTCCTGCGCCTCCCCATGGGTGGTGCAAGCTTGGCTTTCTCCAGGATGTGGTCACGGTGGCCCTGGCTTCCCGTGGCCATGGCTCTCTATGGTAGCCCAGCTACATGGACAGGGGCGCAGTGGCCAACTAGTACTGATGCAATTATTCTATCCAGTTTTATGTGCTCAACACCGCCCGGACTCAGGGGCCTGAGAGAGAGAGAGAGAGAGAGAGAGAGAGAGAGAGAGAGAGAGAGAGAGAGAGAGAGAGAGAGAGAGAGAGAGAGAGAGAGAGAGGATCATCTGATTGGTACTGTTTCAGCTGTTGATTGGCTGGCATTACTATCAAACATCACAATATTTTTGACCAAACAGCTTTATCTTAATTATGACAATTTAGGGATTGTGGGGCAGACTATTGGAGCTTTACAAACTAATGAATGACTAAGTGGATAAATGCAGGTATTAGAACAGATAACAGAGTGGTAATTAAATTCAACCTTTAAAACCTGGAAAAGACAACATTTATGTCTTATAATGATATAACCATATCCAAAATCTGAGACCAAATATAGTCATATCACAATAACCATATAATATCAATGTATTGCCCAGCCCTAAGTGTTGTGAACTACCTGTCAAGGACAAGGAAGGTCTGGAACTCCAAATTGATTATTCTGATAATGTGTCATTCCATGCCAACTCAACCAGAATTCAGAACTTTACCCAGTTTATGTCATAGATTGTCTTTAGAGGGAAATAATGTAAATACTTATGTTACATACATAGGCTCATGCAAAATCTTAAAGCTGTGCTCCAAATACATGTTAAGTCAAAAATCTTGTAAGTCCTCAAAGCTAAACTTCATTTTTTTATTGTAGGCCTCACCAACTTTTTGTTTTTCACTAGATTAGGTTTAAATTTGCCTTGAAGATCCAAGAAACTTTAACATTACGCCTGAAAGATGTTAATCTTCAGGTCACTGCAGACTGCTTTATTGAAATGCTGAATACATCGAATAAATCTGAATTCAAAACCTAGGAGCAGAGGAAGAGGAATTCAACCAGGCGCTCAGGTAGAGATACAGTCTATAGGGAAAAAATCAAATTTAGAAACAGTGGTTCAAGTGTTTTTTATGATTTCGTATTCACTTTTGATTTGTAGGCTACTTCATGCCTTGCTTTTCTCTTGGTTTTTTTTTCCTCTTAGGAGAGCTGTTTATATTATTGTTTTCCTTGATTTACTCTGTTGTGGTTTCCCAGTCTTGTACATCTGCCGGCATTATTAGGCTAATTGATTAGATGACGCCTTATCAGGCTAATTGAGAACACCTGCACTATGGGTGGGACTTAACCTATATGAGTTGAACATTCTCTTTCATTGCATATTAATGCCCTGAAGAAGACCACTTGTGGTCGAAACATGTTGGCTCTTTTTTTTTAATGATTTAAGCCATACCTAAATAAAGGCTTTTTATCAATTCCTTCTCCTTTTTGATACTTCTTTGAGTGCCTGGGACCCACTGTTCCTAGGAGCAGAGTTTTCAATGTTACAAAGGTGGCTCAATTTTAACCTGCTTAGATCACCATGTTAAATTATGATGCAGACCGATGAGCAGAGTTTCAGCTTGAAATTGACTAAAAAGTGCCTTTCACTAATCAGCTCCTTTGGAAAATAACATCATTCTATCATTCTATAAGCAACAGTCATGAGTCATATTGTCAGCTCAGGGATCATGTCATATATGCAAAATTATTGAGCTGTAACATTACATTAATGCTACCACACAAAGCATAGTAAATACAGAAGTAGTTATTAGTAGTTTTTAGCTGTCGTAGGTGGTTCTTGCTCTGACTGAACTACTGTTTGTGTTCGTACTGTCCCCTTGCCCTCTGCCCATGCTGTCTTTAAAAGAAGGCTCTATAAATCGCAGACCAATCAAACCAAATACATTTTGTTGTCAAATTTTCTTTAAAATACAACCCACATTCCAAAAAAGTTGGTCCTCTGTGTAGAACGTCAATAAATTTAAAATGCAACAATTTACATACAAACTGTGTTTACTGACAACGTTTTTAAGAAGCGTTCTTGAGCCCATGTAGTAAGATCCTTCATCCATACCATCAACTCCCATTCTGCCAAATGTAATGCACTGGGACAGACAATGTTCATTTCAAGAAAACCCCAGTATGTTATAGCAGAGCTAGCTATAGTGATGGATACATGTTCTTCAAACTGTGTGGAATTGAATGGAAAGCTACGGCGGCCTAAGTTGGTTACTAAAAATGTTGGTTCTTACGGACAGAAAGGATGTTCCAGGTGGTTGGTAAACAAAATGCAGTAACATGCCTATGACAAACTAAAATCTGAAACGAAAAACTGAAACTGAAATTATTTGAACTTTAACTAGAACCATAGCAAATATACCCACAATGCAAATACTGTATAATGCTATCAACCTGTAATATACTGTATTGGTAGTTTGATTTTAGTACATAGCATATATAGCATACTGCTGTTGCATGTACTGCTATAGTAAAGTTCTGCATTGGAAATAATATTGCAATTAACTTTACATTTAATGTGCATAAATGTTATTCATGTACATGCAGGTATATGCAATAATAATACATGAATGTTAAGTATGGTAATACTACAGATACAACCACTTATACCACAGATGTATTCATAATTTAAAGTAAATGCTGTACAACATGCAAAAACATCGGTATCTTCAGGGGTGTAACTAATTACATCTGCTCAAAATACTGTAATTAGGTTGAGGCTGAAGACTAGAGAAACAGAAACCCTTCTGAATGAATGCTTGCTAATGATAATGCATTAAACATCAAAAA
The DNA here is from genome assembly GCA_039737535.1 of Lagodon rhomboides. Classification (NCBI taxonomy): domain Eukaryota; kingdom Metazoa; phylum Chordata; class Actinopteri; order Spariformes; family Sparidae; genus Lagodon; species Lagodon rhomboides. The sequence goes on along the minus strand of CM077803.1, from coordinate 1,268,951 downwards.
AGTAACCAATACTCTGAGCAGTGTTTGAAAAGAAAACTTTGTATAATTTTAATACTAGTATTTTTCACTTGTAATTGAGTAAAAGGTCAGATATAGACAGGTTTTCAGTCCTCTTTGCATCACTGGGTATCGTTTGTGTTGTTTAGTTACTGTGACAGCTGATTTGTATTTTAATTCTGCTACACTTGATCCTTATGTAGAAATGCTCTTTTACCCCTGCTCAGGCTCACCCAGCGTAACACTGCAGCAAGTAGGGCGACACGCCTGTTCAACAGGAGATGCTCACATGAAGGCCTCCTCAACAGACTGATGTGAGTAGTCACATCCCTGGACCACCCTAAATCCCTGACCACTCCATCTGACTGTCACAAGTGGCATTATGAAAACAACAAAAAAACAAGAGCAACATCTGTCCAGAACAGCTCGACTGCTCGGTCTCTGGTGTTGCTGCTTGCAGTTTTCGTCAGAATTTCTCACACTTTACACTGACTTTTTGGGGTTATCAAAATGTTAACATTAAAATTCAACGAAGCTGACATCTTCTTAGGGGTAACCAGTGCTGTTGAGAGAGGTTGTTAACCAAACCCTCTCTCTACATGGTTACAGAGTCGGGCACAAAGTAGTCGAGGGCAACACCTATTTTAACACTTTAACACTTATTTTGTTATTGATTAATCAAACTGATTTAAAAAGAAGAAAAAAAAAAAGTTTTATGATATCTATCTTATATACAGAAAGAGATTCCTTCCTTTATAGTGATATGGCTGGCAGAGGTTGTTTGTGCAAAATCTGTAAAAGCTCTAAAGCCAAAACCAATTCCATGCTCCTCCCTCTATGCAATGCTCTCAACAAAAAAAAAAAAAAAGAAAGAAAGAAAAACAAAGAATTGACAGTAAATCTACAGTAAATCAGCTTCCACTACAGACTGTCAGAATCTGTCCCCATCAGCTTTGTTTGAGTCCACAAACACATGTTAACTGACAACTGGATTTTCATACAAGGACAAATGAATACAAATAAGTAAGTTTGAAAATAATTTGTTGTGTATTCCATACAAAGAAGTCTATAGCATTTGTGCTATTTCCTTAGTCCAATCATGTTTTCAAAGAAACATTGACTGATATTGACACACTATTCTCTTTTTATATTACTGAAAATTCACACAGCTCACCGTTCCAGAATTATCAGTTAGTAAATGTTGACATGAGCTGCATTCACTCTGAGATCTCCATGAAAGTAGAAAAATACTCATCGATAGCTTTAAAACACAATTTTAAAGAAGTATTTATTCATACGGAACAATGCAAAAGAATCCAAATGACAGCTAAAATTAAAAAAGATACCAGATCATTCCTTCTGCTTCATTTCAATTGTGAAAAAGGCTAACAGTATTTCTGTAATTCAATTCAATTTAAGATTTTGTGACTTTAAGACATGAGAATTGAATCTTTTCCTATTGAATTAAAAGGTTATTACAATAAGTTGCGTCCGCAGTGATTCATACATTTTCTACAGAAATTAGCAGAAATTAATACAATTACTGCAAATACCTAGATTGAACTATTTTGCAATAATTAAAACTCATCACTGCTTGACATTTTAAAGATCTTAACTTTTTTAATATCAGAAAAAATGGAGTACTCCTCACCATAAAATGCTTAATGATTTAATTCTCATTACTGAGCCTTAATTTAAACACAACACTTTATATTAACACATCCATATGTTTGTTTATTATTCATATATTGTCTCCATCAATGTTTTCTGTTTTTGTTTAACATTTTTAATGCCATTAATAGTAATACTATTAATAATAATACTGATAAAGATATAAGATACATTTTTATATATCTTTACTCACTTATATATAAGCTGCTTGTCCTAACTTTACACAATAAAATACTAATTTAGCTAATTCCAATTATTTTTGTTGAAATGTCTTGAATGTTAAAGTGTTATAACTGACACTTATAACTATATCATTAATATAAATCTCAAGACAAAGGTGCTTGATATTTTTATAAGACTTATAGAGCTGTCATTAAGCTGAAACCACATTTTCACAACAGCAGGATCATACTACACATAAAAAATATCTAATCATGGCTGCAATCAGGACGAGCAATAAAACTGCTTCAATCTAGATGCATTTCTACAAAAAGAACCCTGGCAGAATGAAGAGCAGAGCAGACTTTTAAAAAGTAACGCATTCATTATTTTGCCTTCAAAACAACAGTAGCAACTGATGTGTCATCATCAAAACATTTAAGTTCTTAAAACAGGTAGAAACTGTTATATTCTGTTCAAATTTGAAAAAACTCAGAAAAAAAGTCATTTAGGATAATAGTTTCATTTGTGTAAGAAGTGAGCAGTAAGTCAGAGCACATTGTTCCCTCCTGTAGCTTGTCAGTCAAGGTTAAACATACAGTAGAACATTTCCTTTCAGGTTGAATAGCATTTAAAGTCCCATGTAAAGCAAACAGCAAACTATGTGAATGGAAGAGAGAACGTCTCCCATGCACCTCGCTCTGCCGTGGACATTAGCAGAATGAATCAGGAGTGTATTGTTCTGGTGAACACAAACACATGCGATCAGCTCCAGGCTGGGATCAGTCACTATTCGCTAGCCTGTGAAGACCAGAGCCAGAGGCATCATTCACCGAGCCGCAGACTCTTGTTTTGGGTAGAAGACAGGTACAAACAGGGACCGACACTGACAACACACTTCCCCTCAGGAACTGTTGCTGTATCAGCTTTCTAACCACGACACCGACAACCTGGCTGCTGAACTCAACAACAACCTTCTGATCTCCGAACGGTTCCAGTGTACAGAAGCACCAGCTCAATACATTGACCTGCCAGGCTCCTGTAGCCTGCGCTCTAATGTCGGCAGCAGCTATAGACCCAATCTAAAACCGAATTAGAAACGTGCACGGTAGCCTCCAACCTGCCACACCAACCCAACTGAACACAAGTTGACTTCTGGCGTCTTAAGAAGTGGCCGGCAATAAGTTGGGACGCAGGCTGCACATGCAAATCTTAAGCATTGCCTATAGTTTGTCTTAAGTTCTTCCTCCATTTTGCTACTTTATTGACAAGCAATTTCTTTCCGTTTCTTGTTTATTAGCCGTGCAGCGGGTCATAGCCGAACTGTCATCTATATGACACAGTGATCGATACCTTCAGCGGCAGAAAAAGCGATGTAGCGTATAGCTTAAAAGAGAAATAGCATGACAAGACAGTACTGTAGCCGCTACATGGTTGCATTTGGCGTTATAGACAGGAGATGCTTGAATCGATAAGGACATGTTGACACTGCTTCTGATGAAGTGTGAAAATGAGGCAAAACATGTGAATGCAGATAGAGGGATAATTGGCATTATTGCTGAATCCAAGTGCGCCTGTTCCAGTCGGTGCTTATCCACTGCCGTTGTTATTATATTTTTAAAAAATAATAATGTAAGTGAGGAGGCTATGTTCAACTTTACTCAACTTTCAACCTTCATTCTACTGGTTCCTGTGGTCTTTAACGATCGTGGACCCGCACCGTCACACTAATATCCCCAGTGACATAATTCAATTTTTTAAAAATCAATGCTTGTGCCTTCCCTCTGTTTTCTCTGTGGTCCCAAACTGGGTACTGATTAACACAAACTTTTCCCCAGCTCACCCCTCTCTCATAATTTAAATAACCCCGATATTTTAATTCAAAAACTGAGTCACCGTTTACTTAATTTACATCAAACTTACCCCGGACGCTTTAGCATCCTTTCTGTTGAGTTTTTCTTGACTTTCAACTATTTTCCGAATTTTTAATAATTTTTTTCTCATATTTTTTGCTAGACGCGGCGGGCCTGAAAATTGTTTGCTTTCCCGTCTTTCGAGCAGCCATTGTGTATGCGCTGCGATGCAACCGCACTAGGGTTAAGCCACGCCCACTTTAAGTTCCGCCCACTTGAGCTTTTTGATTTGTGTAAGACGCTGCCACTTTTACTTCAATGTCAGTAACAGTCCCTTTCAATAAAAGTCATTTTTTGGACTTGCTAGATATACTGTCAATCGTTCAAACTTGGTTAAGTACAATTTACAAGGATAGGAAGACCAATATGCCAGCCAATAAATCCTATTGGTCCATATGATTGTCAGTCTACGTCGGTACTTTTTAGGGGTTGTTATTGGAGGATGTTGCTGTCAGTTGTCGGTGACGGTGTGGGTGATTTTCCTGGTGCGCTGTTGCAGCAACGACACTGGGGCTGTCTTGAGCATGACGGGAAGGTTGTACCTACCCTATGGCTTGTGTAGCTTCATCAGCTAGCCACATGTAACAGTTAGCGTACAGCTTCTCACTAGCTTTTTGGAGTAAGCGACTGCTAGCATTCCAAGGGATACTTATGTCAGTGCCGATTTTGAATTGCTAAAGAATGCGTGAATAGGCATTGCGAGTTAGTTTGGTCTTTTTATTTTGAAAAACGGGATAACCTTCACTAGTGTCCACAAGTCACTAACCTAGCGCTGGAAACAAGTTGGTTAAAGGTAGGTTTCAACGTTGTGTAGCTGTACCTCCATTCACCCCTAACTTTAGCAGTTAGAACTATCTCAAGCTATGTTAAATGACACAATGCTACTAAGTTTCCCCGTTTGATAACATCAGTGAAGGTCACGTTTTCTACGGTGCAGCAACTTTACAGCCAGTGAAAGAAACCCAGCTGCGCCAAACTCCGTTGACAAATCTTGCTATTAAGTAAGACAGATTGATTGTAAAATGTACACAACAGGGCGATACCAACAAAGATAGCGTCTACAAAAGAGAGAGAGGCAGTTTACAATTCGGCATATATTTTACACACCAAACTGTAATCATTTTAATAGAAATAATACATAAACAATGTCAATAACACCAAAATAATGTAGTCGAAGCAGAAAGCCTAAACCTAAGACGAAGGTTCCACTTGTTCAAATTGACTGTGAGATTGTTGGGTGTAATTTCTGACCTGTTCCATTTAGTAGGCACTATGAATCTGATGTATCGTATGTATATAAATGTATGTATGTATATTTATATGTGTGTGTGGAATAGGCCTTTGTCGTCTGAGAAATTGATAAAATATCCCCTTATTTAAATGATTTCTTCTGAAACCTTAGCAAGTCTAAGTTAGTGGCCTAAGTAAGTTTTATGAATTGAAAAATGGCTGGTGGACTGGTACATTTGAATAGACTGGAAGGCTTCCCTAGACAAGAAAATAGATGAGAAACTTTTGGAAACCAAAGAAAGGAAAGCAAAATTATGGCCAGTATTGGTACATCAGTGTATGTTATCGCTGGTACATCAATGTATGTTGGCTGACATATAACGATATAATGAAAATACAATACTGTATGCCAAAGATAGTATGTTTGATGTCACAGAGAGTACTGTCAAATGTAAGATTCATGAATACATACAAATGAAATTGTCAGTGGCATATACAATATTACATGATACTATCTTGAAATTCACTCTTTAAAAAAATGCTGTTTTTGCTGTTCAAAGCACATTTTTTGAAGTGTTTTTCATTGGCAATTTGTCCCACTAAGGATAAGTCTTTGTCAAAACTGTTTATTAATACAATTTGAAGGGCCCTTATCAAAAACATTTGTTCACATCATGTGTTTCTGTAAAAAACAAAAAAAACAAAAACAAAAAAACATGATAAAGGTAGCTACCAGATTGGTTTTAATCTCAGATATCAAGTCAAGTCAACAAACACATTAACGTAAATCAACTGATATTGAGTCAGTCAACATTACTTCTCAGTACATTATTTCTCATTTCCATCAGAAAGTGTTGAAAAACAAACTTCATTCACAACATTTGAATACCTAAAAGACCATTAAAGACCTTCATCAGGTTATTTTAAAGAAAAACAAAAGGAGAGACCATCTTAAATAGGTTGTTTGACCCATGTGACCAGTCGGTTCACACTATAGACTGACGTCACTAAAAATACTATGACCACACCTTGGACCGATAAATTCATGTGATGACTGAAAAACTAGGGATGTAACGATACCAAAAACTCATGGTACAGTGTCTCAAGGATAAATAGTACACAATACTGTATTTGTCACAATATTTAAAAAACTTGAAAAAGATGACTTGACCTGAAAGATGATTGTACCTTTAGGTATTTCAGCTTTCCATCTATAGTAAAATAGAAATAGCCATTTATGACCAGAGCATGTGCAAAAAGTAGCCATGAATTGTTTTTGGCAATGAATGATTGGACTATTAACAATTGCAAAACAAAACTGCAGCCAGCATCCAGTAGCAGTCCCTCCCTCCCTCTGGTTGGACAGCGGGTCTACCAGTTAGGGCTGGGCGATGGCCTAAAAATGGAATCTCCATTTTTTCACACCAAACTCGATTTACGATTTCAATCGATTTTTTTTTCTTCTCAAAAACAAACTTCAAATGACAGATAAATTATTAAAAGCACTGCATTTATTTTAATGCTTTTACTGTAAACAAAATTGCCCTGCCATTGTAAACAGTGCACCTTCAAACTCACACCTTTTGAAAAGAATGTGTCCCTTTTTGATAAAATGCTTCTGTAAACATAAATTGAAGATGTCAGATTGCATGTTTTTATAAAAGCAGATCAGTTTCCATATTGGGACTGATAAAGTGTGAACATAACTTTCATTAAATACTTTATTTAGCAGAAGGTGCCTTTTGTTCACAAACAGCATTCTGTATCCCTGAAGATATGGAAACTAAATGAAACATCTGCATGCTGCATAGAAAACATGACATGTTGGTAGATGTACAGAGGTGACATGAGGTGTGTGCTTGCTGTCTTTTTTACACATTTTTGGCAGGAAGACGAGCCTGTCTCCTACCTCTGGCTTCAGACATGCCTCCTTCCTGCTTCGTAGCACAAACCTGGGGCCTAAAGTTTTCAGCTTGTGGATGAACCTCCGGCTTTTCCACTGTACAGGCACCATATCTTTAGCGATATGGAACGTGACTGCATCCGTAAAAGATGTCCACCGGGACCCTTTCTTGTCACACAGGACAGAATGATTAAATGATTCTGCTAACGTTGGCTGCTTTTTAGCGGGTGTTTGTGGGCTGCCGCGCTCCTGTACATCTCGTAGTGAACAACAAGTGTCCCACTGTGATACAAGCGCCTGACGCCATAGAACCAAACTACTGACGAGACTGTGCCTTTTTGGGAATGAACTCTTGGCTTGCTGCCATGTTGTTGTGTTTGTTTCTCTGAGGAAAGCAAATGCGGGGGGAGGGCGGAGCCCACTGTGAACTACTGGAGCCCACTGTGAACTACTGGAGCCCACTGTGAACTACTGGAGCCCACTGTGAACTACTGGAGCCCACTGTGAACTACTGGAGCCCATTATGAACTACTGGAGCCCACTGTGAACTACTGGAGCCCACTGTGAACTACTGGAGCCCATTATGAACTACTGGAGCCCACTGTGAACTACTGGAGCCCACTGTGAACTACTGGAGCCCACTGTGAACTACTGGAGCCCACTGTGAACTACTGGAGCCCACTGTGAACTACTGGAGCCCACTGTGAACTACTGGAGCCCATTATGAACTACTGGAGCCCACTGTGAACTACTGGAGCCCACTGTGAACTACTGGAGCCCACTGTGAACTACTGGAGCCCATTGTGAACTACTGGAGCCCACTGTGAACTACTGGAGCCCACTGTGAACTACTGGAGCCCACTGTGAACTACTGGAGCCCATTGTGAACTTCTGGAGCCCATTGTGAACTACTGGAGCCCATTATGAACTACTGGAGCCCGCTGTGAACTACTGGAGCCCACTGTGAACTACTGGAGCCCATTATGAACTACTGGAGCCCACTATGAACTTCTGGAGCCCATTGTGAACTACTGGAGCCCGCTATGAACTACTGGAGCCCATTACGTGGACAAGTGTTGTGAATTAGCACACGTGCTAAAACACTTAAACAATGCATCTGGTTTGTCCAATGTAATTGTGATGTCCCCATCAAATAAACAATAAAATAAAATTATGAACTATGGGAGCCCATTATGAACTACGGGAGCCCACTATGAACTACGGGAGCCCACTATGAACTACAGGAGCCCACTATGAACTACGGGAGCCCACTATGAACTACGGAAGCCCATTATGAACTATAGGAGCCCATTGTGAACTATAGGAGCCCATGGGGAGCAGCAGTTAAATTTGTCCTAAACCATAAACTTAAATTAATCGATTTTAATGATTTATAGGGCAAAAAAGACCATATCTTAAATAATTACATATGGACACAATAAGATACAATGCAGAAAATAGTCTGTGTCTGGAAAAAAAGACCATCTTATCACATCAGGAAATTACAGAATAGTCTATATCCTAATATCACATTAAGAAGTAGCTTGTCATTCAAACCCCTTGGAGACAAAAGTCTGTAAAGTCTTTGTAGAGCCAATAGGCTTCATGTGTCTTTTACAGCAAGTCAGAATCAGCACCTGAAGGTGGTAGACTGATGTTTGGTCTTCTCCTACGCAGCTGTCGATCCACAGGTGTGCAAAAGTTTAGCCATATGACTTTATTTGTGAAATTACAGTAGAAAAATTACACAAAATAAGGAGACAGATGTGGAATGATGTAATGGAAAGGCCCCTGGCCAGGTTTGACCTGAGGATGTTAAAGTTCTTGGTCAGAACCTTAAACCCAAGGAGATGATGGTGCCTCTCAATTTTCTGATCTGTTTTATTGAACAATCTGTGTTTTATTATTAAGAGTCTAGCTACACTTTTCACTCTCACAAATATATGTTTTTGTTTCAGGAGAGAATTCAGAAATAAGGGCTGAGGGTTGTTTCAGCATCGACATCTCAGTGTGTGCATGTGTGAGAGGTGGTGGTCTAAAGGTTAGGGCATTGTGAATTGAAGGTCCCCCTAGACTGGCAGAATAAGTCTGGGAGGGGAAAGGGATAGACAGCGCTTTCCCCACCCTCATTACTAAAAGTAAGGTGCCCTTCAGTAAGACCCGTAACCTTGACTGCTCCAGTGGAGCTGCTCAGTGGCCAGCAGATCTGATTGTGGTAGTACTTGGAAGCTTCCATGTGTCAATGTGTAACTGTGTCAGTGTGATCAGGGCATGCCTAGAAAAGAGGGTTGCTCTCAGTGAACTCTCTCTGAATAAACACAGGTTTAAAAAATATCAATTTTCTATAATCTAATATATAAGAGAAGACTTATATTTCATACTATATGGTACTTTATGGTTCATACTCTGGTATAAGAGTTCTTGGATACATGGGATTCTGTTGCTTTTCAGAGACATGCAGGCTTTGCTTGCACAGGGAAACACCAGTCACAATATTTACCTCCCCGAAGGAGGTTATGTTTTCACCCCTGTTGGTTGGTTGGTTGGTTTGTCAGCAGGATTGCACAAAAACTACTGAACAGATGTCCATATAACTTGGATGGAGGATTGGTCTCAGCCCAGAATAAACCCTTTTCATTTTCGGTGTGGATCTGGATAAAGGGACGGACACAGGAATATTTCTCACTTTAACATTGCAAGATAGGACATTGTCAACGTCATTGTTCATATCTTAGGGAATAATACATAGATCTTGATGAAAAAATTCAGGTGGTTGGTATTTATGAGTGAGTACAATTTAATGTGTATCATAGATCTAGTGGTCTTAAATTATGGTTAAGTGGTTATGGGTGGTTTAACAGTTAGAGTGATGTAGGGCTATCGAGTTTGATATGGGATTAGGCTTGAATCGAATTAAAGGGGACTGTTGGGCCTTGATGGAGGTATGTGCTCTTGTGGTATTCATGTTCTTGACCAATTCTTCAAACAAAGCAGGTCCTGCTGGTTTGATGCCACCAGACTACAGAGCAGCCTCATTCCCCAGGCTGTGAAACTGCTCAATTCATCATCAACTTTCCATTTTCCAAAATAGCACTCAAAGGACTCAAACATTGTTCTGTTTTTCAAATCCTTGGGATTTAAAAAATGTACTTTGTAAAATGCCCCCCCCCCTCCTTGTGTTTACTGTGATATAAAACAGAGGACACTGAACTTGTTTATGTTGTTTATGTGCACACAGATGCAAATGGATAAAAATGCAAGAAAAGTTCGGAATCAGGACATTAATCCATGCATTGAAGTAAGCTTACCGACCAATTACATGCTACGCTGTGTCAAACATCTGCCTGCTGCTGGGACGTGACAGTGTCTTTAAGTTTCTAATCCTGTCCTGGTTTTGGAACTTCTTCTCTTTTCAGGAAAGTGATGCCTCCCAGAAGTGTCTGGAAGCCTACAACTATGATAAGAGCATGTGTTCAGCCTATTTCATGAGATATAAGAACTGCAGGAAATACTGGGTGAGTATATGTTTCCAGAATCAAAGAGAACAAACTGAAAAAACTGGTTTTAAAAGACATATAAGAACTTAAGACATAAGAAGACTTCAGCTGGATGCAGGGAAGGCATGCTCATCATCACAGACAGCCAGGCTTTGCTTCCTGTAGCCACCCTTGTGGCTTCTGGTCGTTGATGCTGCAGTAGTGACACCTACTGGTTAGTCAGTGTGCCTGCACCCTGTGGTTGTCAAGAAGCAGTAAGTGGCATCATGGCTTTGTTCAAACTGCAGGCTAATCACAAGCCTGGCTGTCTGCACTGTTATTTAAGAGTGATCAGGGGTCCGTTTCACAAAGCAGGTTTAGTGAAAACTCTGAGTTTATTAACCCTGAAATGAGGGAAACTCTGAGTTTTCCGTTTCACAAAGGGAGGTAACTCAAACCAGAGAAAGAGGGGGAACTCTAGCCTGTTTCAGAGAGAGAGGTAACTTAAGCTCTCGGTCAGTTACCGTAGTAACAGACTCTATGAACCTAACCTGGTCGGGACCAGGTTTTTCTCAATGAACCTCGAGTTTCTCTCTGTCTCCGCCCACTTTCAGCCACACACGCCATTTGATTTCCTCTTTCATTCATTCAGTCAGCAGGCGAGTTTTAGCGTAGCCTCGTTCTGCCGTCTGTCAAAAATCATTAAAAAAATCAGAGTCAGTGGGCTGTATCAGAAGTCCAGTAGGCTCAGGAGGAGGCGACTTTTTTCACGAACGTGGCATGTCCTTTTGACAACGATCCCGTGGATGAAGGTGCAGCATTACTGCGCAGAGAATTCAATATTCGTCGGGAGATGGTTATCAGACCGCGCATAGATGTTTTAGCATTTCCAGACAATTATCTTTTTGAGCGGTTCCGCTTCACGTAACAGTCCATCATTTACCTACACAACCTAATCCGTCCTTACATTTGCAACATTAGCCTACCAACCGTAGTCGTGCTCTCACATCCCAGCAGATATTGTGTGTTGCACTGCGTTTCTTTGCAAATGGAAGTTTTTTGTACAATGTCAGAGAAGATCAATTAGGAGTTCCACAGGATTGCAGGTGAATGATGTAGGGATCTGTTAATAAATAAATATATATAGGCTATATATAAGATATTATATTATATTATATTATATTATATTATATTATATTATATTATATTATATTATATAGGCTATGTGATGCTGCATACATCATTTCGAATGCAGAGGCCAAGTGCGCTTCTCCCCCGCGGGATTGCACCTAAATGAAATTAATAAATAGGCTACCATTCAAGTAGTTTTCCCCTGTAATATTATTGTGATTGCAAAGGACTACATTTAAACTTACGCACTGACCCGAGCAGCAATGTTCTCCCACGCCGTCTCCCTCTCTTGCAGCTGCAGCGGTGTTGCGCTTCTTTCTGAAAACGTGTTGAAACTCGCCTTATGAGCGCATTAGGATTTTCAATTCGAGGTTGCTGAAACACGTAGCGCTCCGCTTCCTCGTTGCCATGGTGACTCCTCGAATCGGGGCTCCATTGATGCTGGCTTTTTTTAGTTGTGTCGCACACACTTAACTCAAGGTGAAACTACTCCGAGTTGATTAAACTAACTCAAATCCGCTTTTCTGGAACCGAAAACTCAGAGTTTTCTATCTCAGAGTAGATCAACTCAGAGTTTAGGATTAGACTCAGAGTTTGTTGAACCTGCTTTGTGAAACGGGCCCCAGATCAGATTTGTGTGTTCAGACACCATCAACCTATCTGCATGGGTTGCTGTGGTAACAACATAGGTGACAGTAACAATGTAGGTGAGCAGGCTTTCCAATGCAGAAGCATGAGAAATGGAGAAGAGATGGAACCGTCTGAGTTTCTTTTCCGTTACTCTTGATTTGACATTGTTGTTGTGTGAAATGGTTTAGATCTGATTTGCAAAAAACACTTATTTTTTAAAATCCTTCATCAAGGTCCATACACACATTATCATTTCATAGGGCTTTAGATCCCTATCTGTAAATGCCTTCTGTAAGGTACAGTTGTAACAGAAGGTAATACAACTGAGTTTAAGCAGATCATACAGAAGTACATAAGGACCAATTAAATCAATAAAAATACAGCAAAAAAAATTCAAGGAAATTCAATCAAAAATGGTAAACCAAACTTAACAGGAAATCGAACTAAACTGATATGTTTGGTTGTGCCTTCATATCCGTTTTTCTAGTTATGGCCTTCCTGCCAGCTGCACTTCAAATCTGAAATAAACATGAGAGGCCTAAACATGAGAGATAACATTTTCTAATGGCAGGGCTCCCAAATACATGCTCTCTAGTTTGAATGGAATGTCTACCTGGAAAACGTTTTGCAAAACTCTATGAACCTCCTGCCAGAAAGGAATAAATAATGGGCAGGGCCAGAATACATGGTAATGATTTGCCTCAGGGAACCCACACTGTCTTCAGCAGCTGAAGGATTTGGTATGATGACTCTTTTGAAGTGGAGTAATACAGAACCTAATGTGGTTCACTAGCAAAACTTCATCAAGTTGAGCTCGAAGGTTTTATTGCAGCGCACATCATTTTTACCATTCTTCATTCGTTATACTTCGTTTTACATACAATTTGTTAAATTTTTTGGCTGTAAACCCCTCAAGACAATGTTTTTTTACACAAAGAAAGAAAATAACTTAATGTAAAACTTCTGGCAAATTTAAAAAAGGCCCAAATAATAAGGAATTTGTCGGAGATGGTGTTTTGCAAACTCAACAACTCACAAAATTGACAGATGTTCGTTTTTTCTTTTAAGGGGCAACATGTTTACTGTCGATAAAATGTTGTCTTCTTTCATAAATTGAATGTAAATGGTGAAATCAGTGTAAACAGTGTGTTCAAACAGCTGCTAAATGTTTGCAGGTAAGATGCACTTAACACACGGAAGCAGACAGACTGGTACCGCCATGCTGCCGCAAACTGACAGTTTTTACAAGGAAACAAACAACTGTCTGGAGATCTTATTTGTTACTACTTTAATGGTTAGTTAGTTAACTCAGCCAGTGTGTTCACAAACATCTGCCATTGGCCTGTTAGGAAAACCCACAAATGTAATTTATATTATAGTGAACCACATGGAAATCAGAGAGTGTGTAATCCATTCTGCCTGTTGTTGTGGCTTCTTCTTCCTGTCACAGAGGATGTCAGTTGAGTAGGCGGTCCTTCATTGTGGCCCAGGACACATGTGTACACACTGCTAAAAGAATGTGTTCAAATGCAGCCCAAACCACCTCCGAGTGCGATCTGAGTGATCGGATTGTAAAAGCATCCTCAATACATCTTGGTTGCATTCACACCTGTACTTGGAGCTGTCCACTTGAGATCGGATCACTCAGGATGCATCTGAATATTATGTCTGAACAGGACAAAATATGTCTGAAAGGGGCTTTAGTTTATCGTATTTTCCACATCAATGAACACTGTTTACTACACTTCCCTTAATACAACCAATGGCGTATTTTCTTAAAACCTTCATCACCTCTCTAATGTCTGTGCCATACAAACTACACTCCTCCAGTTTGTAAGCTAAATGTGTAGTCTCCAAACTCGGGCTTGGATGAACCTGATGATGCCATAGTGATGTCATTATTTTCTAAGCTTTGACACAGCTCTGCTAGAGCAACGGACATAGACAGTTAAGGGAGGGAAGCTATTCTGAAGAAGGTAGTTGATTGTTGAGTTTCATTCCAAGATCAGATCAAAGACAGATCCTTTTGGTTGGTATTCGGCCTGAAATTCTAACCCAAAGCATCAGTTTTGGTATTTGATAACCTGGGAATGAGACTGAACAGTCAACTATCCTCACTCAGCATTGCCTTTCCTACCTTGACAATGAAATGAAAATTGACCTTGATCAGTAAATTGGTAGAGGGCTCTGTTAATACGAACAAGCCCAGCTGCATCTGCTTCCATTGTGAATAGAGATGTATCTCTGGTTTCTTTGCAGCACAACATCATGCTGGAGAGGAGAAGAGAAGGCGTGAAACCTGACATGCCAACTGCTGCAGAGAGGCAGGAGCGGCTCACTGCTATCGGAGGCAAACCATACTAGGAGTCAACTGAGTGGACACTGAAGACCAGCAGACCCACATGCTCATTTACTACAGGCCAACACTTTCTGATGAGGTCACTACCCCGCATAGGATGGGTGGGTACTGTGATCCAAGGCCAGACCTGGCCTCTTGCTCAGGTTGTGTGGAGGTGACCATCTGTTGCTGCTCTGTTCTCCAATAAAATGGAGCAAGCAGGAAGTAACAGAATGAGATGATATAAAAATATTAATATACCTCAGTACAGTGGTTTGTGTTTGAAGGGAAAAGTCTTGTGCATGTTTTGAATTGTTAAATTATTACAAAACCAATTTACAACTGCTGAGATATTGTTAAGTGTAGATTTCATCAGGAATATTCAAGGTTCTTAAAAAATATACACGTTTGAACCCATGAGTTAATGTATCACCATGTGGAAGAGCCTGTGTCGATGATTACTTCATGTTGAATATCTATGGATTTCAACCCACAAATATGGTGAAGTGTGCAGCCTGTGCCATGGACATTTCTTTCATTTGTCTGTACTTAATAAAAAAAATGGGAATTGTATCTGTGTCATTGTTTCCCTAATGTTTGATTTACCACCTCAAATTTACCTCTGCCAAGGAGGTTATGGTTTTTTGGGGGGTTGGTTGGTTTGTCAGCAGGAATACACAAAAACTCCTGAATGGATTTCCTCCAAACTTGGGTGGAGGATAAGTCTTGGCCCAGAATAGACTGCATATTTTTTTAGTGGAGTTGGATAAAAGGAAGGATCCAGAATTTTTTCTCCCACAGAAGCTACAGATGCACGAGTATTTCTCACTTTCTGTAACATTATGAGATGGGGTGTTGTTGCCATTTTCGTTAATTTGGCAAGGAATAAAACATGGATCTCTGGCGTATATAGGTGGCAGATATCTGTGAGTGAGTACAGTCTGATGCAGACCCTACCTCTGGCCAGATGTATTTATGGTTGAACAGTGATGGGTTTAAAATGTAAAGTAATACACGGTTTGATATTGGATTAGGTTTTATTTAATTAAAGCAGACTGTTAAGCATTGGCGGAGGTATGCACCCATTTGAGTGCCATTCAAGTCTGTATTTGTATCATATTCCTTTCGAAGTCTTATATTATTATTATTATTATAATTATTATTATTATTATTATCATATTATTATATTATACATAATACATATTAATAGTATCACTGTCTCCTCATTGGTTCTGTCATTACACAAGGTATTGCACAATGAAAATATTTGCTGATTAAATATTTTTGTTGTATTTGTTGCCAATCGGACCACGCCTTTCTGATACTCGCGCCAAGATCATGACGTCACTGCAACAACGTCCACAGGCTAAAGCTGAGCAAGAACTGTCACCAGGGTGTGTCCTCTGTCCTGTCACCAGAGGGTGTCCTCTGTCCTGTCACCAGAGGGTGTCCTGTCACCAGAGGGTGTCCTCTGTCCTGTCACCAGAGGGTGTCCTGTCACCAGAGGGTGTGCTGTCCACATCTGTCTTCTCGCCACGCCGCTGGCACTACTAACGGTTTGGTACACGTGACTATTCGAACACACTTCAGCTCAGCACGTCACAGCTGAACTCCCGCCGACAGGTAACTTCTTCACTCTACCTGTCAGAACTCACCTGCGTTCAACCATTAGAACTTAGAAGATTGCATCTGCTCGCTTAATCAGTCCTCTTCGACTTGTACAGTGGCGTCACCTTGACGATGTGATGAAATGAATGTATCAGCAGTAACAGTCAGTCTAACAGAAGCCTAAAGCTGATGTCAGTCCGTCTGTTTACCTGCTGACAGACTTTCATAGCCAAGGATGCTACAGACTACCAGGCTAACGACTGACACAAGTGACATTTGTTGTACTTTGTCAGCTGATTATCCCACAGAAGTGTTATCAATGTAGCTTACAATGATCCTGACTCCTTTACAACAACACCACACAAACACAATCACACCTAGTTTCTCCACTGCCATGGCCACTGACTCAGGACCAGATCGGGTTTGTATGAGCTCACCTTTACCCTTCTCACAAATGACTGGATTCCAAGCACAGTAAATGTCTGAGATGATACTACAGATGATATGACTCAGCTGATCAGTGCTAAAACAATGAGTTGAATAATCAATGTGTTGATAGAATTTAAAATGCAACAGTTTAGAATTGGTTTTGTTGTAAATATGGCATATTGTTTCTTGTTCAAGTTTCTCAAATGAAAGATTTTCTTGAATGTTATTTTAAACTAGATATCTTTTAGTTTTGGACTGCTGTTCTGACAAACCAAGGGATATGCACATGTCACATTGGGCTCTCAGAATCTATGGGAGGCATCTTACACTATTTTGCATTTTGTGATATTTTATATACAAAACAGTCAAAAACTTTTTTTTAACAGATTAATCAAATAAAGATTATTACTTGATATGGCCCTGATACTAGTATAAAAGACTGATTTTGTTGATATTTTTAAAATATAGTGGGGATGGAGCAAGGGATCATCCGGTGATGCAGCAAAAGAGTACTTTACCTTTGACTTCAACACCAAAGACTTGTGACTTTACATGGACTTCAGCATTTTGACTTAGAAATTACTTGAAATCCTGCGCAAGCCCACAGATGAAAAATAACAAATTTGAATCAGCTCTTCATTTTCCTGAACATATATGAATCAATCCAACTGCATCTGTCAGTGATACCTCACATGATCACACTGATCACATTTTTTTCTTTAAATACACTATACTAACTGATCCTCTGTTTTAAATGTTAAAAAAGCATTTTACTGAATGAGTTGTTAAAGGCACTATTTGTAAGAAAAGTTGATTTTTGAGTGTCATACCCAACCTGTCAAGAACTGATGCTTCGGGATACTGACGAGTTGGGAAACCCACAGTGTCATTATTTGACGAGTTGGGAATGAGACTTTTCTTAATAATAGCATCTTTAGGGACTTGTAACACACTTGGGACTTAGCACCATCACCTGATTGCAAGGTGAAACAGTGTTTTGAACTGCATACACTAAAAGAATGTCTCCCGCTGGTAACAGAAGTCAGACCCCTCATTATTTGGGTGAATATCAGATTTAGCAATCCAATCCAATATTCCTAAAGGTTGGATTTACATTCTTTCATTTCTCAATTATTTCATGAAACTGGATCTCAAAGACTCGAGGTGAAAGCACACAATGAAACTAAAGGCTCTGCAGTTGTTTGGTAGAAATATGTTAAATGGTTTACTTTTGTAATGAATATGATAAAAGACAAATTCTTAAAAAAATCTGACATTGTGTCAGTAATACACCAGTACATAAGCAGGCATCCTTTTTGTGGATAGGAAGACGTCCCTGAATGTATCTTTCTCTTAACTCTGTCCAACTGATAAACAAACCAAAAAAGTGACTGTGCTGTAAGTCATACATCTCTAAACTGTGTGTTTTGGTTCACAGACCTTGCTGCCCTCCACTAACCTTCCCATGGATGAGTATGTTGATCTCTGCTGTTCATTTGGGTAAGCTAAGGTTTTCATCAACTTCCCCAACCTTCAGTTTAGGCTGGATGTCAGGTCAGGAGTCCTTGAGAGCGTTTAATGCCACTACAGCCCTGGAAATCACACATTTCCACCCTTGTTAAAATCAGCTTACAAACAACTGAAGATTGTTTTTTTTTCCAAGTTCTTGTTAAAGTAAAGTATATACCACCTGGATTTATTGTGTTGGAAAGAGGCCACAGTCCATCTCTCAGGTTGGATCTGTGTTGGATTCAAGTAGGTCAACGCAAGGAGAAAGGTAGGCTGTGGGTGTGCAATAGTAGATTGATGGAAACTGTGCATGGGGGAAGGTGGTGGATGAGCATAGGGTTGGAACAAGCTGCCACACTATGTCTAACGGGGCAGCTTGAGTGGAGGTGCTTGCGAGGCTGAAGTACATGTACTATGGAGCACTGACGGCTCTGCTGGGAAGTTTGGCTGAGGTCTGCTGCCACAGCTTGAGCTGAAACCTTTTCAAGCAGTTCACATGAAGCGAATGTGTTGATCTGCAGTTTGAGATCCTACTCCTACATTAGTTGTTGGTTGCTCAGGTGTATTAGAAAGTGGCATGAGTCTTGCATTTCAGTTCAGTGTGAGCACTGTCTGTCGTTAAGAACAAAAAACAGATAAGAATGGGGTGACCGGGTAGAGGTAGGCCTGACAGGTGATCACAGATGTTGTTAATGACCCTCATCCTGAACCCAAGTTAACTGAATAACTTTATCAAACAGTTTCACCGCTGCTGTTAATATCACTATGCAACTGCTACCAACTGTAGCTGCTTGCAAGCTAATGCTCTCTTTTATGAAAAATGGAGATGTCCTCAAATCATGGGCCAGTTTCACAAGAGATGTTTGACTTGTCTGTAGTGTAAGACCTGTGTTGACTTTGTTCTCATATTCGTCCAATGCAGATTAGACAGTTTCACAAAAATAAAGAATTACCCTGCGGCCAGCTCAGAACTAAGAGCCACTTGTGGAGCAAGAGATTAAAAAGGAAAAAGTCCTAAGTGAGCACAGTAAAATATAAAAATATATGAGGACATCACAGAACCTGTAAAAAGGGTTAGCAGAAGTCCTGAACACAATAAGAATCATCAGCTTGTCAGCTGTACAACAGGTTTACTCCATTGCGATTTTATTCTACTGGAAGTACAAGGTACAAGGTACATTTATTGTCATTGTTTAAATCACAAGGGTTTAAAAAAATCAAAATGTTTGAGTCCTTTGTCCTTTGTGCTATTTTAGAAATTGGAGTGTTGATGATGAATTGACGAGTCTCACAGCCAGGGGGGTGAAGCTGCTCAGTGGCAGAGGAAACCGAACCTTCCTGTCCTGGGCCGTTATGAACCAGGTCAGTTTGTGATGTTTTCAGTCAGGACGCCCCCATTGTGCCTCCACAAAAGTTGATCAGATTCTTGCCCTGGAATTTATCCTTCCTAAGTTTCCATAGGAAGTAGAACCTTTTCTATGCTTTTTTAACCAGGGTGGTGATGTGTGATGACCAACATAGGGTCACAGTGATGGTAATCCCAAGGAACCTATAACTGTTCACCTGCTCCACCTCAGCTCCACTGATGTAGACAGGGGTGTGTGTCTTTACCTCCTTTTTTCTTAAATCAAAAATCAGCTGCTTGGTTTTGCTGATGTTGAGCAGTAGACCGTTCTCTGTGAACCACTCTGCAACACCGTTAAGTCCTCCCAATATGAACTGTTTATAATGCGGCCGATGATGGTGGTGTCGTCTGCACACTTCACACTTCTCCTGATGTCTGTGAGCAAAGTCATTGTTGTACAGTGTGAACTGAGCACACAGTCCTGGGGGGCTCTGGTGTTGACCTTGAGGAGGAGGAGGAGGAGGAGGTGCGCTGCTGCGTGTGCATAGATCAGGTGGAACGGGTCATAAAAATATCATCTTGATCAATAACGGTGGGATGAGATTGCAAAATACATCCTTAATGAGGAAAATATTAATTGTGATTAATTAATCACAATTAATTAATTAATTACCTGCAGCGATCCTCCAGCAGTAGAAATGATATGGGTATCTCTACATTAACATGAGCGTTTGCACACCAGGGACAGTTCATGAACTTAATTAAATATTTAAAACTCCTGACTTGTTCCCTTTGGAGAGTTTATAACTACAGCTTTTAGTTTTGCTGATTAAATGTGCCACAATATTTGTTATAGTACGTTACTGCATTTATAGAAATGTTTAAAATAACTGAAAGCGGCCTTTCAAATCATAAAATCAGAGCATATGAACGATGTGAACCCGCCTGTGTAGATGCATCTAATGCGCTCTTTAAATCACAGGAAACAGACTGCGCTTTTGACTTTAGACCAGCTTTTTGTTGGTCTATAGCGCTGTCACTTTCTGCTTCCTCAAGATAGCAATCCCTCATCAGGACGCCTCCCCAAACCACATTTTAAGACCAACACGCCCAGGGGCACAAGTACATTTGCTATTTACACAAAGTGGGCGCTGGGCCTGAAAATGACAATTGCTTTGGTCTGAAACTCGCAGTGACCCTTGCACTGTGATGCTTGAACAAAGCTGTGCTCCACTTTGTGCCGAGTGTAAGATTCTTCCTTATCCACTCCTTCTGCTGCAATTAAGCCACAGTACGTAATTTCAGTGCAGCTCACAATGACCATGTAGCCTTTTCCGGGCTACCATGAGTCCTCTCTGCGTTCACACAGCACACAGGTGTTTGGTTCGAGCCTTGTATTGCTTAACTTCTCAAACCATAAGTCACAATAATATTAATGATAGGTCAGATGTCCGAACGCGGCTCGCGGAACCCTGCCAGTCACTCACCTGGCGCTGCTCTCCTGAGCTCTCCCATCTCTCTCTCTCTCCCGCAGCCGCGCCTCGACCACACTCACCTCCACAGACCACCTCACCTCATTTGACACTCATCAACTGATGGCCATAGTGCAAACTGAACACTACACAAAAGAGAAGTACTCAAGCTACAGTTGCTTGGATGTGCTATTATAGGTAGTAAATGTGGTAGAATTGCTGCTTTGTTGCGTGGGATCTCTCATGAAAAAAGGCAGGGGTGTTAAGACAGGCGTCAAACACCGTTGGATAGCATTAGCAAAGCTAATGCTAGTTTATGTCAACGTACTGTTGCCAATCCAATCAAGGTGAATGTAGAATGACTAACTATTAGTCAAACTGCAACATTAACAACAACTAAAAAGGAAAGGCCTTACCTCAGTCCAGCCAACCACGGTCCATACTATGTATACAAATACAAATGGAATCTTCTCTGTTCCTCAGACTTCCTGTGTGGATAGCATCACTACTTCAGGCCGCTAAACCCCTGAAAAGTGACTGTGCCCGTCGAAAGAAGGTCTACAGGCTTCTGCAGAGGAAACTGGTCAGTACTCATGTAATAAAGTGCAAAATGTGTAACACCACTGCTTTTTATGTCATATAATGTACAACCTTTAAGATGCCTTTAACCTGGAGGCTCATATAGAAATGAGAAAAATAACTTATATAATCATTTCTATGACATTATATAGTGAGAACAGGACCATATGGGTTATTTGGAAGGCAACTACAAATGACTTGTTTTACCAAAAGTCTGAAACTCATGTTGCTGGTGGCAGGGGCCACTCATTCACTCCACTATGAACTTTCTTAAAATGATAACCTGTTTGATTTGTGTGTTTGTAAGAGGAGACAGAGTGGGCCCACAGTAATCAGTCAGAATTCTTAGCAGCACAACAGATACTTCTTATTACATCTCCCTGCTGCCAAATGCCATGAATTAAGGTGGTTCAGCATCTAATCAGAATGCCTTGTAGACACATTCATGTACAGGTACAGTATTCAAGTCATATTCAGCTGGTAAAGAGTCTGCAGGGCATATCCAGAACACGAGGCAGGGATCAATAATCCCATCTGGAGGATGTGGCTGGGGAGAAGAAAGTCTGGTCTAACAGCAGGATTTCTCTTGATCCTTCTTATTGCCAGTTCCCCTTAGTCTGGACTATGTTGCTCTCACCACGATCGAACAAGAACCCTAGTCCTGCCTGTAAAGATTATGAAAAAATTAGGGCTATTGATTAATTATTGAAAAAATAACATGTGAAACCAAATTACACAGATTAATCACGCTCTATGACCAGCAGCTTTGTAAACGGGAGGCTGAAGGCCTCGAACTTGGCTCAGCATCTTCAAACATTATACTGATTATATCCATTATTCATGGATATCACTTTAGGTTTTGGCCAAATGAAAGTGAAATTATTTTTGGGGGATTTAATTTTATCTGTGATGAATTTCAATTTACGAATCAATTATCTAACAGTGTTCTATTATCTGTAATGTACCAGCAGTGGAAAAACAAGCATAAAAAACAAAAATAAAAACATAATCCAAAGTGGTACTGGAATTACATGTAACTCAGGGTCATACACTATGATTAATTATATCGTGACTTTTTTATGTGTGTTCTGCACTTTGTAGAAGTCTTCTTTTATCGTCAGCATGGCACAAGCACAATCAGTAGTTCAGTAAGAACAAGAACAAACTTTGTAGATGGAAAAAAAAGATATTCTTACTCAGATATTCTGCATCACTGATAGAGGTTCCTGTGGCAAAAAAAAATTAAAAAAAAGACATAGAATGCCATTGATACATTAACACTTAGCACTTACATTTGCCCAGTTGCTCCATACCGTACCAAAGCACGATTGTCCCTCCTCCTCAGTCCCCCCTGGCCTGTACTCACATGGCCCCCGCTCCGACCGGGCCGAGCGAGGTTGTTCATATGTGTCCACGTTGCGTACCCATGGTTGTGATCATGCATGACCGACCGTACCGTAACGAGGCACACCTCTTTCAATGGTGCCAGGCTGAAGTACAGAGCGCTCACACGGGTCAAACAAACTGTACTGTACTACATGCTTGGGCACGGTACAGACTGCCAGGTGTGAGTGTGTCCTAAGTGCCTCTTTTAGTGGCATTAACTCAGAAAGTTTGCAAACAACCATCCACAACCATCTACTTGTGAAGGGCCTGTATTTGACCTGAACACAATAAATGAGGCAAAAGTGGATACAGTTTTATCAAACTTGTCAAACAGCAAGGCCAAGGATATACACTGCCTGGACACTGCATTTTTAAAGACACATAAAGAGTCTGTCATTTCATCACTAACTACAATAATAAACAAATCTATAAATGAAGGCGTCTTTTCCAGCACTTTTAAAACAGCTATATTAACTCCAGTCCATAAATCTGGTGACGCTCAGGAGGTCACTAACTACCGCCCCATTAGTATACTCCCAGCAGCCTCAAAGGTCTTGGAAAAGGCAGTGGCAGAACAACTCATTGCCCACCTTGAATCCAAGGCTCTTTTACATCCTCTACAGTTTGGATTCAAGAAAAAAACACTCAGATCAGCGGCAGGGACTCAAATGCACGACCCAATTCAGGGATTGAATCAAAACTAAAATTTAATGCACAAAGCAAGGCAAAAACAGGATGAAACAAAAACTTGACTTAAAGACTTGAAACGGATGACTTGACAGGCAAACACGGCTGGGACGCTTGATGTGACGGACAAGACGAACACTAAGCACAGGACTTAAGGGAAGGGGGAGACAAAGACACAGGTGAAAACAATCAGGGCGGGGCTGCTGCAAATCAGCACACAGGAGAACAGGAGGGCAGGGAGTCAAGACACCTGAAATGAGAGAGAAGGGTATGTATTACAAAATAAAACAGGAAGAACAGAAACAAAACACATCTAAGCAGGACGAGTCTCTACAGTACCCCCTCCTTCCTCCTGACGGCCCAGGGACCTCAGGATGAAGCTGATGGAAGTCCCAAATAAGGTCAGGGTCCATGATGTTACTGGCAGAGACCCAGGACCGTTCCTCAGGACCATAGCCCTCCCAATCCACAAGATATTGACGGCCCCGGCCCCTGCGTCTCATGGCCAACAGCCGTTTCACAGAGTAGACCAGTTCACCCTCAATGAGCCGGGTGGGAGGAGGGGGTCTGGAGGAGGGAACCCGGTCGCTCTCCCTGACCGGCTTGATGCGGGAAACATGGAATGTGGGATGAATTCTGAGAGGCTTGGGGAGGCGGAGGCGGACAGCTGCAGGTTTTACAATCTTGGTGATGGGGAAGGGGCCGATGAAGCGGGGAGCGAGCTTGCGGGACTCAACGCGAAGAGGAAGGTCCCGAGCTGATAACCAATCTCTCTGGCCAGGCTGGTATACAGGCGCCTTCTTCCGTCGACGATCCGCTAGAGACTTTTGCAGAGCAGATGTACAAAGCAGCACCTGGCGGGCTCGCGTCCAAGTGCGGCGACACCGTCTCACCAAATCCTCCGCAGCAGGAACACAAACCTCATCCTCCAGGGCCGGGAACAGGGGGGACTGATACCCGTAAACACACTGAAAGGGTGACATTCCTGTAGACGAGCAAAGCAAAGTGTTGTGAGCGTACTCAGCCCAGATAATGTGCTTACTCCAGGTGGTCGGGTTGTGAGATACCAGACACCGCAACATGACCTCCAGTTCCTGATTTACACACTCTGTCTGGCCGTTGGACTCCGGGTGATAACCAGATGACAGGCTTACTGTGGCCTCAGGAGAGCACAGAAAGCCTTCCAAAACTGTGACACAAACTGGGGTCCACGATCTGACACAATGTCCTTGGGGAAGCCATGAATATTAAACACGCTGGACAACATGACCTCTGCTGTTTCTTTAGCTGAAGGCAACTTAGGGAGTGGAATGAAATGAGCCATTTTGGAAAACCTGTCCACCGCCGTGAGGATGGTAGTGTTACCTTCAGACTCTGGGAGACCAGTGATGAAGTCCAGAGAGATGTCAGACCATAGATGAGACGGGACAGGAAGTGGATGCAGGAGGCCAGACGGAGGTGAATGGAAGACCTTGTTGCGGGCACAGGTGGGGCAGGCGGAAACATAGTCCTGGATATCCCTCTCCATTCCTGGCCACCAGAAATGCTGTTAAGCCACAAACAGGGTTTGTCGAGAGCCAGGATGACAGGCGATGAGGCTAGTGTGGGCCCAGTGAATGACCTGCGGATGGAGATCAGGAGGTACAAAAAGTCTATTTGGAGGACAACCCCTGGGTGGGGTAATGTTATTATTGGCTCTTTGGACCCTCCCCTCAATTCCCCAAGTGACAGCTCCTACCATACAGGACGAGGGAAGGATGTTGGAGGGGACCTCGGGAGAGGGGTCAGGTGAGAACATCCTTGACAGAGCATCGGGCTTCCCATTCTTCGACCCAGGACGATAAGACAGACAGAAATTAAAACGATTAAAAAACAAGGCCCACCTGGCTTGCCGAGAGTTCAAACGCTTAGCTGTCTGGACCTACTCCAGGTTCTTATGGTCAGTCCACACGATGAAGGGCCGCTGTGCTCCTTCCAACCAGTGCCTCCATTCTTCCAGGGCCACCTTGATGGCCAGCAGCTCCCTGTTGCCTATATCATAGTTCCTTTCAGAAGACGAGAGCTTACGAGACAGATAGGCACAGGGGTGTAATTTGTTGTCACTAGCACTGTACTGAGAGAACGCTGCCCCCACCCCAATATCCGAGGCATCAACCTCCACAATAAATTGACTCTCAGGATCTGGCAAGGTAAGAATGGGGGCTGTGGTGAAACAAACCTTTAATTTCTTGAAGGCTTGGTCTGCCTCCGGGGTCCAGGAAAACCTGACTTTTGAAGATGTTAATGCATGGAGAGGAGCGGCGACTGAGCTGTAGTTCCGGATAAACTTCCGGTAAAAATTGGCAAAGCCCAGGAACCGCTGCAGCCGCTTACGATCTAGAGGAATGGGCCACTCCACAACAGCCTTAACTTTCTCTGGGTCCATCTGCGACTGATCCTTTGCAAAGATAAAACCAAGAAACGAAACAGACGACTGGTGAAACTCGCACTTCTCAGCCTTCACATAGAGATCGTGCTGTAACAGCTGCTGCCACACATGCTGCACGTGGGTCTTGAGATCAGGGGAAAAAATCAGGATATCATCAAGATATACAAAAACAAACTGGTTGAACATGTCTCCAAGAACCTCATTTATCAAGTTCTGAAAAACAGCAGGTGCGGTAGTTAGTCTGAAGGGCATTACCAGATACTCATAGTGACCAGTGGGTGTATTGAAGGCCGTCTTTCATTCATCCCCCTCCCTTATCCTCACCAGGTGGTAGGCATTCCTGAGATCCAGCTTTGTGAACGCAGAGGCTCCCTGCAGAAGTTCAAAAGCAGAAGAAATCAAGGGTAGGGGGTACCTATTCTTGACTGTGACAACATTAAGTCCACAGTAATCAATGCAGGGATGCAGGGACTTGTCTTTTTTCTCCACAAAGAAAAATCCAGCCCCCGCAGGAGAGGAAGACGGCCTGATGATACCTGCTTTTAGGGAAGAGTCAATATACGCCTTCATGGCTTGCCTCTCTGGTTCTGACAGAGAGTACAAGCGGCCCCTAGGGGGCATGGAACCAGGAAGGAGGTCGACGGGGCAGTCAAAAGAGCGGTGTGGTGGTAATGAGGTTGCCTTAACCTTGTTGAACACCTCCTTCAGGTCGTGGTAGCAGTCAGGAACCTTGGACAGGTTAGGATAGTCTGAGTCAGGGGCCGTTGAGGGAGTTTTGGGGAGTGAGCCAAGTGAAGTAGAGGAAAAGCAGGATCTTAAACAGTCATTGCTCTAGTCCCGAACCTCCCCAGTCACCCAGTCTACATGAGGATTGTGTTGCTTTAACCAAGGTAACCCCAGAATCACTGGATGTGCAGGGCATGAACACAGGTGAAAAGTCATGGTTTCGGTGTGACAGTCAGAAATCACGAGTGTGACAGGTTGAGTTACACGAGTCACCTTGAACAGCAATCTTCCGTCTAGAGCCTGAGCCTCAAGTGGTGAGGTCAGCAGTGAAACACAGAGTCTTAACTTGCGGGCTAGACCCCAGTCTAAAAAACTTTCATCAGCCCCAGAGTCAATGAGAACCTTCACACTCGCCACTTGAGCAGGAGAGGAAATCACAGCAGGAGTCAAAACACGACGATGGGTGGAGGATACTGCTCGGCTCACCAGCTTCCTCCTTTTCACTGATGAGCCGGGCCTTTTACTGGACACTGCAGTGAGTGGTGGCCAAGTTGACCGCAGTAGAAACACCATCCCTCCACCAGGCGTCGCTGTCTCTCCTCTGGTGTGAGCCTGGTGCGCCCCAGCTGCATCGGCAAACTCACTAGCATAGTCCGAGACCCTAGCTTTGCCCTGGCGTAAATCAAAAAGTGCTCTAGCTGTCTCCCTGCCAGGAGGACGGTTCTCAAAAATCTTACAGAAAGTGTCTGTGAACATTTGAAGGGAAGAGCACACAGGGGAGTTGCGCTACCACTCTGCAGTGGCCCAGGCCTAGACTCTCCCAGCCAGGTGGGAGATGATATAAGCTACCTTGGACCTGACTGTTTGGAAAAGCGGGGCTTGTAGCTCAAAGTCCACATTGAACAAAAAAGGCTCTGCAGTCACCTAAATCTCCCGTGAAGCGCTCAGGATGCGCCAGGTGGGGCGAGGAGAAGCCGGTGGGCGCTGGAGCAGAGGCTGGAGCTGGAGCAGAGGCTGAGGCTGAGGCTGACGGCTCTGGAGCTGGACCGCCAGACAGCAGTTGCTGGAGCTGCTAGGTGAGAAGCGTGACTTGATTACCCATGGACGACTGGAAATTCTCATTGAATGCAGCGAGATCATGGAGATGCTGCGCGATGCTGTTCAGCTTCTCGCCATGGTGGGAGAGTCTCTGGGACTGGGAGTAGAGAGCAGCGCGCACAGGGTCGGAGTCGGCTGAGTCCATGTTGGCTAGTTCGTACTGACAAGGATCAGTGGCAGGGACTCAAATGCACAACCCAACTCTCAGGGATTGAATCAAAGCTGAAATTTAATGCACAAGGCAAGGCAAAAACAGGACGAAACAAAAACTTGACTTAAAGACTTGAAACGGATGACTTGACAGGCAAACACAGCTGGTACACTTGACGTGACGGACAAGACGAACTAGCAAAGACAAACACTAAGCACAGGACTTAAATACACAAGGGAAGGGGGAGACAAAGACACAGGTGAAAACAATCAGGGTGGGGCTGCTGCAAATCAGCACACAGGAGAACAGGAGGGCAGGGAGTCAAGACACCTGAAATGAGAGAGAAGGGTAAGTATTACAAAATAAAACAGGAAGAACAGAAACAAAACACATCTAAGCACGACGAGTCTCTACAACACGGCCTGCTGCTATTTCCTTGAGGACATTAAAATCAACTTAGACCATGGAGGAGTGGTTGGTGCTGTCTTTTTAGACCTGCGCAAAGCCTTTTATACTGTCAATCATAACCAACTGTTTCATAAACTTGGTAATTACAATCTTTCATCACACACCTGAGTGACCACCGCCAGTGCGTGCGTGTTAACAATATACTCTCTCCACTTAAAGCCTGCACACTGGGTGTACCGCAATTTATAAATTGTATGTGTGTGTGTGTGTGTGTGTGTGTGTGAGTTGGGGGCCACCCTGTCCTGTCCTGTTGAATCTGCTTTCATGTTTTATCTATTTCATATGTTGTCTCTTTGCCTTGTTCTGTAATCTTACTTAATAATTGTCTTTTTCTATACTAATTTTATATGTACTATTTCATCAGCCTGCCTAGGGAATACAGGTGGAAAATAGCAATCTGCTAGAAGCTGGCACAATGCATATTCTCTTGTTGAAAAGATTCGTGTTTTATTGTGCGTTGTCCCTGTTTTGAAATAAATAAAATTACAAATTACAAACTTACAAACTTAGCAAGTTTGCATATATAACTTGTCCCTCAGCTCACAATATGTATGGATAATGACTACTGATGATAGAACGATGCTATTTCTGGAGGAGATGATAAGTGAATGGTGCTTTTTAACCACTTTTAACTGAAGCTCGGAATACAACCTGGTCCAGAGCAAATTAGGTCTGCAGCGTAAATTACCATAGTGATCTCACCAGGTTAAAAGAGAGCCACCTTCATGAAACTGAAAGCCCTGGCTTCACACTCACCATACATTCCTGACCCACTAATCTTGCTTTGTAGTACACCGCTCTGAATATGCAACAGGAAATGGATCTTCAAGAGTTAATCTTGCATTTTCACAGCCACCGGCAGTCATGAAATGTTGTTGCAGCTCTCCCTCTTTTTACCCTTTATCCTTCTCTCACTTTTATTCCAGATGTTTCACAGGGTCGGTGTGAAAGAGGGGAACCTGTGTCACCCCACCTACATTTACCCTGAAGAGGTGAAAATGTTGGTGCGTTCTGTCTTCTCAAAGGACATTTGTGACTATCCCAACCCCCACCATGATCAGGTTAGGATGAACTCTTTTCACAATTAACTTGATCTCAGATGTCATTTAGTTAGGCATGTAGAATCAGCCACCACAGACGTTTGATGTCAGATTAATTCAACTGAAGTTAAAAGGATGTATTGTAAAGTTACAAAATCGGTTGTGTGAATGTTATCACCTCACCAGCACACCTGAAGGCAGATAATCGATCATGTAACCTATGGGAGTCACAGGTAAACAGATGATGAAATTGGAAATGAGGGAAGCCACACAGTTTCAACAGAGCGAGTGGGTCTGTGTGTTAGTTTTTTGTGTTGTTTTATACAAGCTTGATTTTATTCATTCAGTACACACAGCTTTTTATAAGTGTTTTTTAATCTTTGTACAAATAAAGTGATTAACATTTTGCCATGGCAGACCTAACTTTTTGCAACACCACAAATCGTAAATTACTTCAAGTTCCTTTTTTGTTGTTCGACCACCACTACATTATGTTGAAAAACTCAGCTTCAGTGGATGAATCACATTGTTCTGCAACATGAAGAGACAGCGCTGTGCTCTGATCTGCTCCAGCTGAATGCTGCTGAGTGAAAGCCTGGTGAAAGAAAGTTGTGGAGGAGATTGGCCATCTCACAATAGGATATAAGCAAATCCCGCTACAGTTCTAAATAAAGACTGTTAAATCAATATCAAAATGAGGAAAGTAATGCCTTCTTTGGGATCTGTCATCAAAGTGAACCAGAGAAAACTTACAAGTAAACTCACATTTAAAGCACTGGAAACAAAAATAATATCAAATCAAAAGGGAAAGGGATTTCAGAGTAAAGAAACTCTGCACACTAAAAAAGGAAGCTGAGCAAGTGATGCTTTCAAATCCAAATCCATGTATAGAATGTTTTTTTAAAAATGAATGTGGAAATAATGATGTTGAGTAAGTCATTCAAACGTTTAATACCTGAAGACATGACAAAACAAAATGAATGGTTTGAAACCTGAATGCACAGTAACAAAGAAATGATAAAAAAAATAAAAATAAAAGAATGATTTCATAATACCAGGGAGCAATTTAAACATGATGATGGAGGCGGTGATGACGATTAGGGCTGGGTATCGAACTTTGGTCCTTTTATGAAATGATTCGGTAGTACCGAGTATCAAAATATGCCTCGTCTTTTGGTGCTAAGTTTCGGTTCCCAGAGGTTAATCACGTGATCTAGATCTGATAATGCTGCCGGTGATTGGCTGTAACGTTACACGTGATAACGGCATGCAGGAAAAGTACATACGTGGTTACCAGAGACATTCTGTGGTTACGCCCACAGACGGGGTTCACCTGTATCTGTGTTGTGAACTGTCTACTGGTTAAAAAATGCCACCGAGGTCAAAAGTGTGGCTCCATTTTAGCAAGATTGATGCCAATAGTGCGCGATGCAAGATATGCAAGAAAGTCATCGTTGCTAAGGCTGGCAACACGACTAATTTAATGAAGCACCTGACCGTGCACAAAATCAATTTAAGAGCAGAAAGTTGCTCCGTGTTTGACTGCAAGAAGAGCGGACCGCAGCCATCCCCCTCTCAGCATTTAAGTCCGCCTGTGGACGTTACAGAGCCCGAGCGGCCTGATTCAAAATCTCCACCACCACACTCCGCTTCATCCGAGAGTACCGAGGACGGCGCTGTGTCTGGGATTTCAACAGCTAAGTTTACGTTCAGCAAAATCCGGCCAACTTCTTTATGTTTGTTAACTTAAGTCACTGCAACTTAATACGTGCATCACGTGGTGAGTTAAACTGGGATCCATGTAACGCTAACTTAAGATTTTAGTGTGTAGCTTTATTTTATGGCTATGTAGCTAGCTAAATGAAAAGCTAACTAGAGATTGATGGTAACAGATAAAGCTTAGCTTGTAAAGATGTGCTCATCAATTGGGTCGGCTGGTTAAACAGCTCACCTAACGTTCACTGTTATGTTTATCTCCTCCTCACAGTAGCCTCTGACCCTGATGTGAGGAGGACAAGGCCAGCCAGTGTGAGTCCGTTCACACTGGCATAAAAAGGAAAAATGACAAAAGAAAAACAAGATGAGTGCCACAGGGCAGTCACAAACTTTGTTGTTAAAGGTTTGCTGCCTTTTTCTACAGTGGAGGCTCCATGGTGGAGGTCAGTAAGCTGTAAAGGATATTGTTGACCAGTTAAGCCTTTATCTCTCAGCCTAGATAATGGTTTTTGAGCAGTAATAACACCACACCCTCAGAGCGAACTTTTTCTACTGCTGGAGACACCATCAGCCAGGAGCGGGCTGTGTCCTGAGAAAGCAGACATGTTGATTTTTCTGAAGAAAATCTGTAAAGTGAAAAGGTCCTCAGTATGTAGCAGTGAGCGTTAGACATTGACTTGTCACTTGTTTGCAAGTGTTCTTTTGTACTGGAAATTATTTGTTGTTTATTTTTTCTGTCAGAAAACTGCTTGGAGTGGAAAAATACCAAAGCTGAAAAATAAAACTCAAGATTTGTACTGTAATGTGTTATGTAATTGTCTTTTTGTTAGAATTGATATCATAAAATTGGCATTGAAGAAAGTATCGTTCAGGAACCGGTATCGAATCCCAGGTATCGGTATCGGCACCGGTGTAGAAAAATTTCAAACGATACCCAGCCCTAATGACGATGAACCAAATGATGATGATGAAGTTGATGATGATGTTGTGATCACTGTCAATGCTTCAACAAACAACTGTGGTCATTGATGATATTGGTCCAGATGACAGTGATTGTTGGTGGTAAAACATGCTCATCATCTGGTCGCTCCAGGAATAGGTCTTTTTGGGTCATCAACCTCCTCTGCATGCCTTAAAGGGATAGTTCAGAATTTTGGACATAAGGCCTATTTTCTAAGTCAACCGGTGTGTTTGAGATGTCTGGAGACGTTTTCAAGACATTTCATTCAGGTCCTCCTAGTCGCCGAGTTCGCTGTGCTATGGCTAGCGCAAGTCAACGGATCTTATTAGCATGGCATTAAAAACACTCATACCGACTCCACAGTGCACCCGAGGCAAATCAATTGTAACGGCAGACTATCGATGTACATGTGTGTTGATAGAATAATATTTGAAACAAAACTAACCTCGCATCACATGAATCATCCATTTTTTTGAGGGACTAGTTTCTCAGCAGCAGCGGAATTTTACTTTGCCCCCGGTTCTCAGCTCCGCCAGCAACGGCGGAGCAGCGACCATCCAACATCACGGCGAGCCGGGGGAGACCACAGCAGCAGAGGAGAGCGACAGAGGAGCCAGGCGGTGAATAACCCTGAGGTTGTGGTGGAGGGAGGACCAACGGAGCAATGATGGACAGCCCACAGAGTATTGAGTATGTAGGTTTGAAAGTCAGCGTTGCTAGGCTAACAGCTGATCGGCGAGGCTAACAGCTGATCAGCGGAGAAAGGTGAGTCCACGGAGCCAATTGTTCAGGTGTGCAGCCTTCAAAGTTAGTAGCACAGCCCCAGAGTTTGTACGGACAACTCGGCTTTCTTTTTTCCAACAGAAAAAAGCAGCTATGCTACGGATTGAGAAGCGGCGATATTGACGCCAGCGTCCTCTCGCATCCGGTAACTTATAAGTGCTAGGTGATATCAGTCCGCCGCTGCCTACTAGGAAGTATGACACGCTGCTGCTGCTGAGACATAAATCCTTAAAAATGCAAGGTTGGTTTTATTTCAAACATTCTATCAACGCAAATATGTACATCAATAGTCTGCCGTTACAATTGATTTGCCTCGGGTGCACTGTGGAGTTGGTATGAGTGTTTTTAATGCCATGCTGATAAGATCCGTTGACTTGCGCTAGCCATAGCACAGCGAACTCGGCGACTAGGAGGACCTGAATGAAATGTCTTGAAAACGTCTCCAGACATCTCAAACACACCGGATAACTTGGAAAATAGGCCTTATGTCCAAAATTCTGAACTATCCCTTTAAGGTAGAGGCTGAAAGGGTTGCTCTTCTTGCTATGGCAGCTGCCTCTTAAAGAGAAACGTGAGCCTGCTGCCTCTGCGACCCAACCCCGTGTCATCCATCCATCCATTTTCTAAGTGGAAGAAAATGGATGGATGGATGGATGGTTACAGCTATATTGTCAGGTCTATTCACAATATAGCTGTCAATAAACTTGTCTATTGCCTCTGATTAACTGCTTGGAAATGGTTAGGACACATCTATCTCCTCACCAAAACATAAAGATGTAAACAAAGTATCACAAGTTTGCATCAAGGGGAAAGGAAGCAGTTTCTCTTTTGCAGCTGTTAATCCACAAACTGCGACTCAAAAACAAAAGGTGAAAAACTTAACTTATATACCAACAAAGTTAGTGTGTCCACTGAAAGACACATATTGGATTTGTGCCCCAAATTGGAAGGAAACTGCACTGAGAGAAAATAGATTCCATAAAGGCGAAAGGTGTTTGTTTTAATTGCTTATCTGTTGGACACATGAGTAAGGACTGCCATAGTGTCCTGCAAGTTATGTAACCTGAAACATTCTACCATCCTCCACGTCCCTTCAAAGCATGTGGAAACCAAACCAGAGGACACACTGCAAGAAACATCTGGGCCCAGTATTTCAAAAGTGATCTGACAGGATTATCCTGGTCGGATTGGATTAAATCTAGATCTGATCTGAAAACTGGGTATTTCAACACAGATCCAGATAATCCTGATCCTGAAGATTCGGATTCTGCTCCGGTAATCCAGTCCTCCCTTGAATCCAGATAAAAGGCTGGATTTGGGTATTTCAAAAGCTAAGGCAGATATCTGGATCAACTTGATACCAAAATTTCAGGATCATTTGGATCCCACCTCAGAGGTGGATTTCACTTAGATCGATTCAGTTAGATTAAGTCTCAGCGCCACTTCTCCTAGATATAGTTACTCAAGATGTTCATTACACTTAATCTAAAGTGTTAGTGTTTTACTTTAAACATTAAAGCATCTTAATTGTAAGAAATTTAAAGCATAGTAAAATATTTGACCTCACTTTCTGAAACTGCTGTAAATAAGAGTAACAATTACAGACCTATTTCTCAAATTCTAGTTTCAAACATTGTAACTTGCATGTACCAAAACATCAGAGAAAGACAACAGGAATGCAGGGTCCAAACCAACTTTCATTCCAACAAAACAAAGACATTTCAAATAATGTGGCCACTAACTAAAACAGGACTTAACCCAGCTCAAAAGGTCAGAAGTGAGGTATATTTTCATGCTTCTGATTAAATGAAGACAATTCTGACTTTAGTCAGAAGCTTAAAAATGCACTTTTAAAATGTTTGGAAATAGCTTGAATGTGATTTTAAAACATGCAGCAATGTATTTCAGTAAGTGTTTGTGTAATTATCTTTAGTGAGAGCCTTCTATACAAGGGAGACAAATTAGGATTAAAACATGTTTTTCTAATTGTGTCACTGACCGAGCTATATACCATGAAAGTAATGCAATTACAATGTCAAGCACTTTATTCAGAATCCAATAACTTGAAAACCTTGAATGTATCAATACAATTAAAGTGTTTCCAAGGATTTCCAGCACTCATACGGACCCAGTTGTCTTTAATAGCTGAGTGGTCCATGGCTGTGAGTGGACTCTGAAAGTAGAAGAAAGAAGGTGTATGAGTATATCTTTGTTTATGTACACAAAGCATGATGTCATCAGCAGCATCACTACAGCATCCTGACGCTTCTGAATGAACCATATAGTTAATACTGTACTGTGTAATGTTACGTTTCCAACGTACTGCAGCAGTCTGCTCTGTACACATGGAGCCTAGATTTTTAAGTCTGCAGTGTTGCCAATGACGTAACGCTAATAAACTCTGAACAGGTTGGTGTTAGTTTAAAAAGTTACCGTATGATGTACGTCCGATTAATTCCCTTTTAAGTGAAACCATAGACCGCAAAATTCATCAACAAAGCAGCTTCCTCGCGAGCCCGCTAGCTGCTTAACACACAAGTCAATGGAGCCAAGCTAGCTACCGTTAGCGCGGCCGCGGCTCAATTAGAGATCGCTACAGCCTGGTTTTAATTAGGTGACGATTCAAGAAGTTGGCTTGCATGATATGTTGGTTGGCGTTCGTATGGTCTTAAAACCGCTACACATTAGACGACGGTAAACTTACACTTTTGACGTGAAAGTCGTGCTCCCAGCTGCTCCTTTCGTGAGGTAGTCCGCCATGTTTCGATCCGGAGGCGGAGAGACGAGATTTGGAAATCCGTATCCGCCCAGATCGGGATCACGGTGATC
Source organism: Lagodon rhomboides (assembly GCA_039737535.1). NCBI lineage: Eukaryota > Metazoa > Chordata > Actinopteri > Spariformes > Sparidae > Lagodon > Lagodon rhomboides. The sequence goes on along the minus strand of CM077803.1, from coordinate 1,233,288 downwards.
CACCCTGCCAGTGTTTTGAAATACTCAGATAAAGTCAGAAGGATCACCTTGATCCATGACTGAGAAAAGGAGGATTTCATTATCCGGATTATCCTGATCCAGATTACAAGTTTTGAAATACTGGGCCCAGGGCAGTTGTTTCAGGGTAACAAGATCAGGCTGTATCTAAATGAATGGGGAGAGAGCCAGAATTCTTTTTTTGGTCACCTGGATTAAAAACTGCATATACAGAGTTGCCAGTCAAAGGCTCTGTGACTTTGCCCCAAAATAAGGAAACGCCTTTTCCCCCAGAGGTGAAATGTAGTACCTGGTACTACGATTTACCTTTACCAATACCTGACAACGCCACCTCCTGGTAAGGGGCAGGAGGAACCCTTAAACTCTTAACCTCTAGTACAAGTTGTAACCCTTTAACTTCCCCAAACAGGAACAATTTACCCGAGGCGTAAGAGTGCAAAAGTTAAGTTGGCTTTATTAAATGCAAGAAATATAATCTTCATCAAATATAGGCATGAGGCAATGAACAATTCTGAGAGTTGAAGTTAAAATGCCACAGTTCTCATCATAGTAAGGGCGGGTCGGCTCCACACAGCGACCATAAAGTTGCGGGAGACGGGAGACAGGAGAAGGAGACAAAGATACCACCACACACTACGCATTAAATAGCACACTAAAATATAAGTTTATCACAATAATTGCATGCAGTGTCACGACAAACCTACACACCACTACAGACAGAGTGTCACCCGTGCGGTCCCACCACAGGAAGAGCGCTGTGCTGATGCAGACCCGGCCTTTCACAAAGTGGAACTGCCAAATAGAGAACAAATATTAGCTCTCATAACCATACAGCATACATACACTATGGGCTTAAAATATCTAAACGCCTCAGCCTAGAAATCAATAAACAAAAAGACAAACTAACAATAGAAAACAGTGGCTGGCCTGGTCCTTAAAAGAAAACACAAAAGTGCATTAGTTGCCAAGCCAGTATTCGATATATTGCACATAAAATACTTAAATATAGTAAAATAAGCCTACTTTGCAAAGGTACACAAACTCCTTTAAATAATGCGGGAATGGGAGGAGAACTCCAGTGCATCACTACTAAAAGAAAGGAAAAACAGTTATAAATAATACAATGTTAAAAAGGAGTTTCATTACAACAATGTGTATTTGTTTACCAGTAACTTTGCCTCTCTGCCAGCATGGGCGTCAATGGTGAACCACGTCAGTCATGAACTGAAACATAAAATATATTCAAAGTAACTCAAGTGGCATGCACAGAGTAAGACAAAGGGCCAGCACAGCCCCAGCCACTCATCACAATTTCTAACCCTCCTGATCATTACCGTCAGTTTCAGAGCACAAAGTCATCAGGACAGGACCCGAGTGTCCACCTGCCAACCTGTATGAAGGAGGGCCAGGTCAGGAGAGAAGAAGGGCCTGCTACTGAGACAACAAGCCCTTTTATTACTTCCTGATTGACACCCGGTCACATGACCACTGACTACAGGCCATGTGACCAAGTGTCCATGACAGGTGTCTTCCCCACATATACTTCTACTGGGCATGTGCATAGTTTCACGACACTAACTTCTTGTAAAGTTTAATTCTGAGTGCCTTGATGACGTGGTCAGCTCAGCTCAGCCCACCCCACCAGAGCACTTAATCAAATGTGAGTTTAATGTCTAATCTTTGAATAACCTCACCTGGTAATCTTGTGCAATAGCGTGATAAACTCCTCTTACATGCTCATTAGAAGTCTGTCTGCAGTTGCACTTAATCAATTGAAAGTGTCGTGAGTCTTGCTTACCTCAGTGCAACAGCGTGATCAGCTGATATCTTTCCATAAAGCACACATTTGGCTACTGGTGGGAAGGGGCAGTACAGACCCGGCGGCATGGGCGGGCATTGGCGGGCCGTGCCCGCCCACAGAATCAGCTGTGCCCGCCCTGGGCTGGAAGCTGTTTATTAGGGCCCGAGCAGGTCACTGACCTGCGAGGTCCCTATTGTAATGCATATGATTATTATTATTAGGGCCCGAGCAGCGAAGCTGCGAGGACCCTATTGAAATTGCGCTGTTTTTTATTATTATTATTCTTTATTATTTTCAAACCCCAATTTGGCCCCTTTCCCGTGCTCAAAAACTCACCAAACTTTGCAAAGTTGTTCGGCCGGATCCGAAATTCGATATTTCGCCCGGCCCGCACATGGTCGGCGCAAGATGGCTCAATAGCGCCCCCTACAATTTTTATTTTTCTTTCCGCGATAGGTGAATTACGGCACGTCGCAAATTCAAAAACGTTGTACATCCACAGATTCCCTGAATACCGATGAATCATTTTGGAATTGGATATGCCCACGTCCGCCTATAATTTTTTTGTGCTACATCGCGAAAACTGTAAAACCTACTTTTTCGAACTCCTCCTTGGGATTTTGTCCGATCTGCGTGAAACTTGGCAGGTACACTCTTCTGATAGAGCTCATCTAAAGTTATCAAAAGATTCTGATTAGTTTCAAAAATGCGCTAATTATTAACGAAATACTTTCTGTAGCTAGCTATGAAAATGCTAACTGTTGCATATCTTTGTCAAAGTAAATGCTATTAACACCAAACTTCAGATCCTTGGTTGGCATGTGACTGTGGGGCTACCAATTTAATTTGGCGAATGTTGGCCACTAGGGGGCGCTACAAATATGGGAAGTTTGTTTCTCTTAAATGGCTGGACGGATTTCTTCCAAATTCAGTCAGTATGATGTAGGCACATTCCTGAGCCCGAATCTGGAAGGTGGTTGTGACTGCTAAATGTGGGCGTGGCCTATTACCAATTAAGCATACTGTTGTGCTGAGGACTTTGAAATTTTTACAGTAAGTATAGAATAGGACATCGACCTTCCATGTCGAAAATTGCACGTGTACTCCACTAGGTGGCGCTATAACTGACGAAAACGCGTTTTTGCCTGTAAGTTCCACAGTTTTTATGACACATTCAAAACCATTATATCCCTGTATTCCCTGAATATCGCTGAGTTTTCTGACATAGGCCACGCCCACTTCTGCTGCAAATTTCCATGGCTAACTCACTGTATATCCAAAACCTACTTTTTCGAACTCCTCCTACACGATATCACCGATTTGCACCAAACTTTGGATGTAGCATCTGTGGAATGGCCTGACAAAGAGTTATCAAAAGAATTGTGATTGTGCAAAACACGTCCAAAATATAAAACAACAATTTCCTGCACATTGTAGTGAAAACAGACAGTCTTGCATATCTTGACTAAATACTGTCCCAATACAACGAAACTTTGGTTAAATGTGTTCCATGGCTGCATGAGGGTGTGTGCAAAATTTGGTGCAGATCGGCCAATAGGTGGCGCTTTTATTGCTAAATGCCCAAAAATGCTGCGTTGCTAATGGACACAAATCTCTGTTTAACAGTGCTCAGGGGAACACAATATAGTCCTCTCATGTAGTTCAGCACACTGCATGCAACAGGCCACAATTTCTGCACACCGCGGCGGCAGTACTCGCCGACACGCGCGGCCTGCGAGGGCCCGTTCATCGCTGCTTGCAGCTTTAATTAGGGCCCGAGCAGGTCACAGACCTGCGAGGTCCCTATTGTTTTTCAAGGGATTCTTTATTATTTTTTTTTTTCTTTGTCCCAAATGATCGCATTTTTCACTGCCTGAACATACCCCAAAACTCACCAAACTTGGAATATAAGTCACACCTGGCGAAAAATTTTATAATCTATTGTCGTCCTGAACTTCCACCACTAGGTGGCGCTATAGTCAAGGAAAGTGCGTTTTGGCTAATAACTCCCATGTACTTTGTCGCACATTCAAAAATCTTACATCCACGCGTTCACTGAATTGTGCTGAATCTCGTGGTATAGGCCACGCCCATTTCCGCCTACCGTTTTTTTTCGCAAATTCGCGAAATGTCGCAAACCTACTTTTTCGAACTCCTCCCAGGAAATTTCACCGATCTGAACCAAACTTTGCACACAGCATCTGTGGACCCTCCTGACAAAAAGTTATTAAAAGATTCTGATTAGTTTCAAAAATGCGCAAATTATTAAATAACAACTTCCTGCAGATTTCGTTCTAAACAGGAAGTGTTGTATATCTCCACATTGGTATGTCCGAATGACATGTAACTTAGGTCACTACTTCCACATGAGCCCCTGAGGCTCTCTGCAAAATTTTGGGCGATGACCACTAGGTGGCGCTCTTTAAATTGAAGTATTTTATATCTCCACATTGGTTGGTCGGATTAACACAAAACTTGGTACACTTATTGCCAATGCCCTCCTGAGGATACCTGTAAAAGGTTTTACTGATCCGTCACTAGATGGCGCTCTGGTGGCTGTCTGAACTCATAATGAGTGTGTATTGCGGGAGCTACAGTGTGTGACATGGAGAGTGCTAGAGTGGAGAGCAGCTGGAAAAACAGGAAAAGTTCTCTTCAGCCTGATGTGGATCCCACATCTTTTACTTCACATAGACAATATATACATAGAAATGTAGGTAATCTTGTTGGCTTTCAGCTGATTGTCTTATTTCAGATGTAGGACTTACGGTTTTGGTTGTAGAAGCCCTAGAGCGACAAGCACTCCAGCAACTCCCCCATAAGCCGCCATGTTAATTTTGAGCCTAAATTTCTGGAGGAGAGCAGACGGTACCTGTCATGTCTCTCGCTCTGGTGACCTCATTTTTCACTCTACAGAAATAAAAAAGACATCACAGAGTTCAACAATGTCTGCTGTTACTCACTGTATGAATATTCTGGTGATAACCCATGCACTTTTTCCAAAAATCGCAGGAGTTTGGGAGGCGTTTTCCCATTCGTTCTTATGGGGACATATTCAACTTCGGTTCTGCCACTGCTGCAGCAGCCAGAGAAACTGTTCACCTTTTTAAGCTCTTTCAGCCCTCTTACCTGTCAGCTTTTCTGCCTTTACAGCAAGCAGCACACAGCACGCAGCAGGCCACGATTGCTGCACACCGCGGCGGCAGTACTCGCCGACACGCGCGGCCTGCGAGGGCCCGTTCATCGCTGCTTGCAGCTTTAATTAGGGCCCGAGCAGGTCACAGACCTGCGAGGTCCCTATTGTTTTTCAAGGGATTCTTTATTATTTTTTTTTTTTTTTTTTTCTTTGTCCCAAATGATCGCATTTTTCACTGCCTGAACATACCCCAAAACTCACCAAACTTGGAATATAAGTCACACCTGGCGAAAAATTTTATAATCTATTGTCGTCCTGAACTTCCACCACTAGGTGGCGCTATAGTCAAGGAAAGTGCGTTTTGGCTAATAACTCCCATGTACTTTGTCGCACATTCAAAAATCTTACATCCACGCGTTCACTGAATTGTGCTGAATCTCGTGGTATAGGCCACGCCCATTTCCGCCTACCGTTTTTTTTCGCAAATTCGCGAAATGTCGCAAACCTACTTTTTCGAACTCCTCCCAGGAAATTTCACCGATCTGAACCAAACTTTGCACACAGCATCTGTGGACCCTCCTGACAAAAAGTTATTAAAAGAGTTTTGATTACTCAAACAATACTCAAGTTATTAAATAACAACTTCCTGCAGATTTCGTTCCAAACAGGAAGTGCTGCATTTCTCCACATTGGTGTGTCCGAATGACATGAAACTCAGGTGACTACTTCCACATGAGCCCCTGAGGCTGTCTGCAAAATTTTGTGCCATGACCACTAGGTGGCGCTCTTTTAATGTAAGTAATTTATATCTCCACATCGGTTGGTTGGATTCACACAAAACTTGGTACACTTATTGCCAATGCCCTCCTGAGGATACGTGTTGAAGGTCTTACTGATCCGCCACTAGGTGGCGCTCTGGTGGCTGTCTGAATTCATAATGAGTGTGTATTGCGGGAGCTAGAGTGTGTGACATGGAGAGTGCTAGAGTGGAGAGCAGCTGGAAACACTGAGGACTAATTCTCTTCAGCCTGATGTGGATCCCACATCTTTTACTTCACATAGACAATATATACATAGAAATGTAGGTAATCTTGTTGGCTTTCAGCTGATTGTCTTATTTCAGATGTAGGACTTACGGTTTTGGTTGTAGAAGCCCTAGAGTGACAAGCACTCCAGCAACTCCCCCATAAGCCACCATGTTAATTTTGAGCCTAAATTTCTGGAGGAGAGCAGACATTACCTGTTCTGTCTCTCGCTCTGGCGACCTCATTTTTCACTCTACAGAAATAAAAAAGACATCACAGAGTTCAACAATGTCTGCTGTTACTCACTGTATGAATATTCTGGTGATAACCCATGCACTTTTTCCAAAAATCACAGGAGTTTGGGAGGCGTTTTCCCATTCGTTCTTATGGGGACATTTTCAACTTCAGTTCTGCCACTGCTGCAGCAGCCAGAGAAACTGTTCACCTTTTTAAGCTCTTTCAGCCCTCTTACCTGTCAGCTTTTCTGCCTTTACAGCAAGCAGCACACAGCACGCAGCAGGCCGCAATTTCTGCACACCGCGGCGGCAGTACTCGCCGACACGCGCGGCCTGCGAGGGCCCGTTCATCGCTGCTTGCAGCTTTAATTAGGGCCCGAGCAGGTCACAGACCTGCGAGGTCCCTATTGGATCTGTAATGATTATTATTTTTTTTCTGCCCAAATGATCGCATATTTCACTGCCTGAACATACCCCAAAACGCATCAAACTTGGAATATAAGTCATACCTGGCGAAAAATTTTATAATCTATTGTCGTTCTGAACTTCCACCACTAGGTGGCGCTATAGTCAAAAAAGTGTGTTTTGGCTAATAACTCCCATATACTTTGTCGCACATTCAAAAATCTTACATCCACGCGTTCACTGAATTGTGCTGAATCTCGTGGTATAGGCCACGCCCATTTCCGCCTCCCGTTTTTTTTCGCAAATTCGCGAAATGTCGCAAACCTACTTTTTCTAACTCCTCCCAGGAAATTTCACCGATCTGCACCAAACTTTGCACACAGCATCTGTGGACCCTCCTGACAAAAAGTTATTAAAAGAGTTTTGATTACTCAAACAATACTCAAGTTATTAAATAACAACTTCCTGCAGATTTCGTTCCAAACAGGAAGTGCTGCATTTCTCCACATTGGTGTGTCCGAATGACATGAAACTCAGGTGACTACTTCCACATGAGCCCCTGAGGCTGTCTGCAAAATTTTGTGCCATGACCACTAGGTGGCGCTCTTTTAATGTAAGTAATTTATATCTCCACATCGGTTGGTTGGATTCACACAAAACTTGGTACACTTATTGCCAATGCCCTCCTGAGGATACGTGTTGAAGGTCTTACTGATCCGCCACTAGGTGGCGCTCTGGTGGCTGTCTGAATTCATAATGAGTGTGTATTGCGGGAGCTAGAGTGTGTGACATGGAGAGTGCTAGAGTGGAGAGCAGCTGGAAACACTGAGGACTAATTCTCTTCAGCCTGATGTGGATCCCACATCTTTTACTTCACATAGACAATATATACATAGAAATGTAGGTAATCTTGTTGGCTTTCAGCTGATTGTCTTATTTCAGATGTAGGACTTACGGTTTTGGTTGTAGAAGCCCTAGAGTGACAAGCACTCCAGCAACTCCCCCATAAGCCACCATGTTAATTTTGAGCCTAAATTTCTGGAGGAGAGCAGACATTACCTGTTCTGTCTCTCGCTCTGGCGACCTCATTTTTCACTCTACAGAAATAAAAAAGACATCACAGAGTTCAACAATGTCTGCTGTTACTCACTGTATGAATATTCTGGTGATAACCCATGCACTTTTTCCAAAAATCACAGGAGTTTGGGAGGCGTTTTCCCATTCGTTCTTATGGGGACATTTTCAACTTCGGTTCTGCCACTGCTGCAGCAGCCAGAGAAACTGTTCACCTTTTTAAGCTCTTTCAGCCCTCTTACCTGTCAGCTTTTCTGCCTTTACAGCAAGCAGCACACAGCACGCAGCAGGCCGCAATTTCTGCACACCGCGGCGGCAGTACTCGCCGACACGCGCGGCCTGCGAGGGCCCGTTCATCGCTGCTTGCAGCTTTAATTGTATTTGGGTTTTGTTTATTACCCCTCGGAGTGGCCAACGCTCTATTATTCCTATCTCGGTTTGTCGATCATACAACCAATGAAGAAGGCAACGTGCTGGCCAATTACAGGTGGTTGGGGGCAGGTCACTGAGTCATACTCATAAGAGGGTTGCTGGTCCTTGACGTTCATGGTCGCGGTTGCTCACAGAGTCGTCAGTTATCTGTGGTGTTTGGTATGGATATCCGTCATTTTTTCCAAAAAAATACGCGAACAAGAAGTGATGACACGAACGGGAGTGAGCAGGAAGCAGCGCCATTCACTTCTACTGGAAACGTAAGCACTGAAGTCAGCAGCAACACTGCAGTAAACATTCATACTGGGAGAGGTAGCTACAGCAGCTAGCCCTCTGAGGTCGACGGACGCGCTGGCGCGTCCAAATCACGTGACCGCTTTAAGACGACGGAGCAGTGAGATGCAGCCTCACTGATTCCCCGTTTTTCGCGAATATTGCCGTCACGTTTGGTGCGTGTTTGGTGCAGAAAGAAACGGTAAAAACGGGCTATTCTCAGTAACGCGTCCACAAACAGGAAGTGCTTGCAAGCAAAAAACACGATACCCCTTTCCTATTGGTGGAGAAAGCTACCATATCAACCAATCACAAAATTATATGGCAAATCACGTGATTTGGTTGCTGGGGAACGGGCAAGTTTTGAGGGGGGGCGGCGGCGAAGAGTGACAGCGATATTGACAGCGACAGAGACAGTGAGTTTTGAGAGTTGAGAGAATTGTGACATTTAGCGTGTTTGGAGTGTATAGATAGTGTGTTGTTTAGTGTGTAGTGTAGTCGTTTTTTTGTTTTGCGCGTCAAAACAATGAATAGACTGTTGAACGTGGAGCAGGCAGTGCAGCTCCTCATTGAGCTGTGAGGACCTGAGGGAGGCCTGAGCCTGAGGCATTGCCTGCATTAAAATGTAAATAGTTACATATAACTTTGTAAATTTCAAAAACGTATAAATTTAGCAAACAACAAATACAATTTGCATTCTAAGTAATAAAAATGGTTCGTTAAACCTATTTGTGGTTTTCACAGTAAAAAATCTAACTTTTTCCTACTCGGATTTTATGATTTTTGTGATTTTTAGGTCCACTGTATTAATACAGTATGTCAGAATTAAAAAATAACTATACAGTCACATAAGTGAGGTTGTGCTGAGAAAAATGACACCAAACAAGGCAAGGTAAACAGTTTTTAAGGTGAAATATAAAGGTAAAATAAGTAGGCTAGTCAAAAGTAGTCAAAAACGGCCAATTAACTGGACCCCAGAGGGAGCACAAGGAGCTGCTCCTTGTGCTCCCTAGCTGCTGTAGCTACCTCTCCTCTCCTGGTATGAATGTTTACTTCAGTGTTCAGGTTGATATCAGTGCTTCTGTTTCTAGTAGAAGTGAAGCTGTTTGGTGCTATCTGCATGCCACAACCCTTGTTGCTGGTCTTCTTGAATAAATGCTTGAGTTGAATAAATGGACACAGCACTACACTATTTGGTTTGTTTGTTTTTTAGATTTTGGGATGAACTGCCCCTTTTTAGTAAGAGAAAAAACTATTTCTCAGCACTGTAGGAGTGGTCACAGAGCCATTGTTCAGCCTGACGCAAATAAAATGTAGGTTGAAAAAGTCAGCCCCCCTGAAAAAATGTAATGCCCCCCTTAAATTTTTTTCTGCAGCCGGGTCTGGGGCAGTATATGTGTCATACAACAGCCATCTCTGGCATGGTGGTGGTAGCTTCTATATTCAAAATACCTTGATTGATCCGTCTCCTCTCCAGTGTCTCAGGTTATGTGCTTGGCAGCACTTAAGCTGTGGTCAAAACCCTGTTGGGATGAGAGGTCAGTGGATTGCTGAGAGGAGACAATGAGACTGGAAGCAGTTGTTCTAACCTTATGGCCAACCATAAGTGAGTTACTAACTAGAAACTGTTGGTAAAGCAATACAACCATGACTTCAATTAGAACTCAGCAGATGAAAAGTCAGGAATGTCAAGAGAAGATCTCAGGTTCATGTAAATCATGAAAAGCTCTGCTGAACTCAACGATGGGCATTTCTGTCTGAGATTACCTTTAAGAGAGGATAATGTCACCATGCCCAATAACTGCCATGTTGCTGAACAAAGGGCCCTGTGTCTGAAAAGGAAATTGAAGAAAAATGCTACATTCAAAGAGGAGTATGACAACCTTCTTGATGATGTATTTAATAAAGGCTACACACCAAACGCCAACTGGAAGGAAAAGGAAAAGGCTGGTACATCCTGCATCATGGTGTGCACCATCCTAAAAAGGAAACCTTAAGAGTGACACGAATTCCTTGGTCAGAGTTCTCACAAGGTTTTTTTAAGAATTAGTCTCATTGATGGCTGATATACAAGCAATGTATCGCCAAGTCAAAGTGGCAAAATAGGATGCAGACCTTCTTTGCTTCCTGTGGTGGCAACTGACACAACATCTCACTGAATACAGAATGACTGTTCATTCACCTGACCTGGCAAGCTGTCAGCAAATATTTTCATTGTGATATTGTGAAATTCGGTATATTGTACATTCGTAGTTAGAATATCTATGAGAATACTGGTTGAGATAGAGGTGAAGAGGGGATGGCAGACTGGCTCAGCTGAAGAAGCACAGGGACAGTTGGTCGATGAGCAGGCAGGTATAGGTAGACAGACAGATGAGATGATCCTGAGGCATACAGAAAACTTATTAACCAAAAGCTAAAACAAAGTGCAAGGAATATCACTAATTATAACACTAAGAGTCAGAAAGGCAACTACCAGGGTTGCAACAATTATCCAGCCTAGAGTGGAAGTGTAGTAAGTAGGGATGGGCGATATGGACTAAAAAATTTATCCCGATAATTTCTGGTATTTATCACGGTAACGATAAAAATGGCGATAAATAAACACCAATTCAGCCTAATCATTTTGACTATAAATCTATCACCAAAATAATAATAATAAAGGCTACATCAGTTAAGTTCAAGCAGTACACCTGTACTGCAAAAATGTTTGTTGTTTTTCATTCGTTCATTTGTTAGGGCTGTCATTTTTTATTCGAAATTTCGTTTGAAAGTCGGGGGGAAAGTTCTTATTCGAATGTAATGACCTGTTCGAAATCAAAATGTACAGTCTATTAGACCGTTTGAAGTAGTTTGCCTTGTGATCCAGCAGAGGGCGCTCTAAAACTTCACTATCAGCTTGACCTACTGCACGCGCTATTGACCCTTGACCTATCAATTCAGCTAGCGTTAGCTTATGTTGTTTGCTACGAAAATGCGACACAAGCGAGCAAAGCCGTCCTGAGCGGCGAACGACAACAAATCTGACCTCACCTGCTAGCTTGCCACCCACGTGAGGCAGCGGAGACTGAGGCAACACAGACGAGCGGAGCTGCCGAGCAACGTCATGTGTACAACCTCGTCTGTGTGCTGCATGAATGTGATGTTAGACGGACTGTGAAGTTAATAAAATAATGAAAATAATGTCGTGCGGTGTCCAGATAATGGAGGTGGAGCCTTGTTGAGGAACGCGCTCCTCGCTGCCCGGCGTATCTGCTCCGCCTTCCGCCATTGGTGTCAATATTCCATACGTGTTGGGCTGCGAGTGTGTCGCGCGCTTACATACGGGAATTTATCGTTTTTTATCGTGGGATGACATATTCTCACCGTGGGGAATGTTTTTGACGATATATCGTAAACGATAACATATCGCACATTCCTAGTAGTAAGTGTAATATACTGGAGGTGATGAGCTGATGGGCGGCAGGTGAACAGAATGGGACAGATGACGAGATGATGGCAGACAGGTGAGCAGAACTGGAAGTCAGCAAAGTAGACCATAGCCACAGCACAGGCACACAGACAGGCATGGTGCAGGTAGTATTATGCTGTGGGGCTGTTTTGCTGTCAATGGATCCGGTACTCTAAAGAAAGTAAGTGGAATAATGAAGATGGAGGATTTTCTCCAAATTCTTCAGGAAAACTAAAATCATCAACAGAAGATTGGCTCTTATATATCGTACAGTTGGGTGTTCCAACAGGACAATGGTCCAAAACACACATCAAAAGTGTTAAAAAAATGTCTAAATCAGGCTAGAATTGAGATTTTGGAATAGTCTTCCCAAAATCCTGACCTGAACCTCATCGAGAACATGTGGACTGTGATGAAGAAACAAGTCTGTGTCAGGAAGCCAACAAATTTAGATGAACTTGAAGAGGAGTGGTTAAAAATTCAGCCAGGGGACTACCAGAAGCTTGTGGATGGCTATCAAAAGCACCTAAGTGAGGTGAAAATTGACAAGAGACATATAACCAAATATTAGAATTACTGTATGTATATTTTTGAGCCTGCAGATTTAAGTGAGTTTTTAAAAGACCTACAATAAATGAATTATTGAACCAAACTTTATGAATGTTTTTGGTGACAAAGTTGTTTGTGTTCCACAGATTCCATCACAGAAAAATGACAGTAATAGAAATCATTGAAACTCAAGACTGTGTATGGACCATGACTGTGTATACCATATATGTGTGTGTGTGTGTGTGTATATCTCTCTCTCTCTCTCTCTCTCTCTCTCTCTCTCTCTCTCTCTCTCTCTCTCTCTATATCTCTATATATATATATATATATATAAAACCAAATAAAATGAGCTACTGTAACAGTATGTATTTGAAAATGAGGTGTCTACTAAATGTTCTTTAAAACAGTATTTATGTAATAATGTGTAACTGTTTGTGTCATTCCAGGTAGTTTACGTCACTGTTGAGGATCTGCACAAAGTTGAAATCAACTAAAGTGTATGTCTCTTCATTTGTTCTGTGCTTGCATTTATAATATACAACTTACAGTTATGGGGCAGTTCCAGTTTTGTAATGTGGTAAGATTATTTCTAGTCAGTGTTAGTGTTATTAGTGTATGTGTCAAAATGTTTGACTTCAGTCTGGTGCAGTGTCAGACAACATAAAAATCATAAAATCCTTCACTGGCTGTTCTGTATGGTACAGTATGCATTTGTTTGATCTACTGTCTGTTTAAGGGTTGGGTCCTCTCAGTCAGTCAGCAGTGTGCACACCATAATTGCAAAGAAACCATTTTGATGGAAACGGTAGTTCACATTCTGAATATCACTGTTGAAGCTCTCCACACTTGACACATTTCAGCTTATTGTTTCAGTTGTGCATCTTACAAGCCTCTGTTAAAAATATCATACTGATGTGAACAGATAACACAACAGCTGGCTGACAAGTGAGTGGATGGATCACACTTCTATATCTGAATATCCATTTGTATTGTGTACAGTGATGTGACAACAATACTGTTACAATGCAAATTAAAGTTAATCTTTTCAACAATATGTCTCACTCAGGAATTGCAGAGGATTTTTTCCTTTCTTAGTTTGTTAGGCAATAACAACAAACACTTTTTTGTAACTCACCACATAGTTTTGAATTGTGAGCCTCTACCTAATAGTAGAGGTGGTGATCAACAAAACTAATTTGTCATTGAAGTGTATTAAGACACCTTTTTCATTACACATCTGTGTAAAAACCAAAGAAATAGCATTCTAACATTTAAAAGTGTAAGAGAATGTAAATTTGGAATTAATAAAATAAAAAGCTTAGTTTAGCTGATCTTAGATGATCAGTGTTATTTACTTCAGCTATTAGTACTTTTAATGTTGTGGCTGATCGGTATATAATCAGATCAACATATGTAATAACGTCAGTCATCTCACTAACAGCTGGTAATCAGAAAATGTTTTTAATTCCAAAGTTATCAGACTTTGTAATAATATTACATTTCTGTTATTTTCTATTATTATTTCTTTGGTTTTTGACTTAAGGCGGGTGTTTGACTTAAGAGTAACCCCTCCCCCCAAATTTATACAGCAAGAAAAGGGGTATTTAAGTGCAACGGCCTCGAAACAAAAATGGTTCAAATTACATTTCAGATGCCACCATAAATTACTTAAAATAAATTAGATTAACTTATAAATCAGACAGCGGGAGTTAGAAAGTGAGGCCAACTTAAAATAAGGAAGGGGAAGGTCATGAGCCACCCACACAATAACCTGTTGGAGCTAGGTCTCCTCCAGCAACCACACACAGTGTTTATGTTGATCTTGTTCTCTCCTCATTGTTCTAATTCCAAATGCAGACCCTTAAGACACTGTGAATGTGTCATTGTAAAAAAGAGTTTTTGTGGAGAGAGTTGTTTATACATGAACCAGGACATACATATGTGAAACCTTCTGTGTATTTACATTAATGTCATGATGTCCATAGGACGGGCACTACTAAATCAACAGGAATCACAACAGGGACTGTCAGAACATCTAACCAGAGTCAACCTTCAGATCTCTGCTGACACACGCTGACACACTTGTTTTGATGAAAATCAGCTTGACATATAGGCTATTTAAGACCAATTCAGCTCATTTTTAGAAAGGCCAGATGTTTCTTTTTCTTCTTTTTTTTTTTTAACGTACCGAGCAGCTAGATTTTTACATTTCCTGTGTCTGACCAGTAAAGCTCAAAATTGAAATGTGGTAAAACAGTGTCCTTTTAGAAAACATTTCTCTGCTTTGTTTCTTAGTTCTTCCAATTGAAAAATAAACTACAGAAGACTCTATAAAACCACACACTGCAGAGAAACAACAGTGCTCCTTTTTAATCTTTGAAGTAGATTGTCACTTTGACTGACAGCTGAGGTTAAACTCGTGAGGTTTCGTGCTCAGCAGCAGACATCATTGGGTCAGTTTGCTCACTAACAAACTGATCAAAGGTGGAATGAGACTGGTAAAAAGGTCTGGGCTATATCATTTATTCACATTACTGAGTCACAGTGACTGCATTAGGCCTATTTTTAAAAAAATAAAAATAAAAATAAAAATCTATGGTTACCCTCATAAACCTGGACCTGGGTGTAGGTTACTCATTTGATAAAAAAGGGAAGTCATAAATTGAACTGATTCTGGCAATAGGGGGCGCTGTATGCCGTTGTTGTGTATTGGAGACTGCCTGGCGATAAATCCCAGCAGCACAGGCGCTGAGCCCGGACTGGGAGGGCTGACCTGAGACTCTGTGGATATTGTAGTGAGCTTTCTCTCAGGGCTCACAGGTGCGGGTCAGCTGCGGGTCAGTGTCGTGTGCTCGGTGTGGTTCGCCGCTGGCATCATCAGCGTCAAGTGTCTGGGAAAGAAAAGTTGCTCCAGGAGCTGACAGTATGGGAGACTTCTTCTTCAAAGTACCAGACAGTGCTCGAACACAAGTCAGAGCTACTTTCAAGTGAGCTGTGAACTTTTCCTGAGCCGAAACAAGCCGACGCCAGCGGGGAACAGAAATGGATAGCCGGGGTTGCAGTGGAGCCCCTGCCGCGGAGATCAGCGGCTCGGCCCGCGGAGAGGAGCCGAGCCGCGGCGGACGGCCGGAGCTGCTCGTGTACCTCAGCTCCCTGCAGGAGAGGTACGGGACCGCCAAGTTCAGCCTGGCGGCGTACCTGCTCTGCTGGGCTCTGCTCAGATGGTACCGGGTGAGATTCTTTCCTTACATGTTGAGCCTTCTTTTAAAAGTGAAGACGAACTCAGGCACTTAACTTCACTTGGCTGGGCCTGATCATCGAGAGAGGCTCAGAACCTGGAAACACCGCGAGCTTCACTCAATCACCACCAGGCTCCCTTCAGTTCTGTACAGGCTGAAGCCACGCTGCGTTTAATACAAGGGATTTCTATAGTGTTAGTCCTCACACATGTTGATTACAGCGCCCAGACTACTGTGTGTGTGTGTGTGTGTGTGTGTGTGTGTGTGTGTGTGTGTGTGTGTGTGTGTGTGTGTGTGGCCAGTATCAAAGTCTGGAGTTTATCTGGATGAAGTTCTTGGTGAAGTAGTGTAGATGGTGCAGAGGCTTAGCAGAGGCACCTTGTTCTCTGTTCAGGCGGCTGTTGCTGTGGGACTCAGTACATCCTTATATTTATGTTGGATTATCTGAAGCATGCATCTACAGCAGAGCCAGCCAAACTGTTGTGAGGTGGGTCAGTCACATTGGATTACCAAACACTGTTGCTAAATTTGAATACTTTGGATGACTTAAAAATCTAACATTGAAAATATTACACCTTCTACTAGAAATGGACACAGACACAAACATTTGAGTTCCACAAGTATTATTTTTTCTCTTTAAACATCTCGAAACATTTTCAATGCAAATAAAATGTATTCTGCGTATTCAGCATTCACAGTTGGTTAAACTGGACAACCATTACAGAAAGAGTCTGGCACACACTACAGGTGTGCTCTACAACATGTTGGATGTGTCTGTGTCAGGGCTGTACTCAGATCTGTAGGCAGGCAGGGGCTCAGGCACTCACCCCACCCACAAATTCTCTATTCCCACCAAGTATGTCGCCATGCCGCCTTTCATAATGACACAATGTTCATAGCGCTCTGTACTCAAACACTTAATTCCTAGAAAAAAAACATCTACACGTTTGACATGTTTAGGGATTAGTAAGGATACAGTTTGAGGTCAACATGATAATGAATTCAGCTATTTAATATACGGAGGTAAATGTAGTAAATGTCTGAGCTGGAATGGAGAAAATAGACTGACTTGACTAGACTTCTAGAGTCCTGTTGGCATGAGGCTAGTATTAGCAGGGACCTCATGTGATTTAGAAATGACCACCTCACCTTTGTGTTTCATGTGGCCCATTCGCACGGGACAAGCATTTCTCTTACTTACTGACATAATGTAGCATCCACTTTCTGTAGCAAGACGTCTGTTCCTCAACAGCCACGTTATGAATGTAGTTGATTTGATTTGCCGACTTTCTCTATGTGTTATAAGCATGAATATGCACGTGCAGCTGTTTTGAAGCAAGTATATGATGCTTTGTGGCTGTACTCAAATATACCAACCTTTGGTTGCTCCTAAGCTTCTCTGTCATCTTTTAAATGTAAATCTAAATGATCTCACATGCCCATTCGCACACTACTAATGTTATCACATGACCTCTGTGTTTGGTGGTCAATTTGTGGTGGAATTTCTACTTTATGATGCATAAATAATAATTATTGATTGAATCAGTAATTCTCTCAGTGGATCCAGAGTTTCAGTTGCTATAGTTTGAGTTAACCAAAACCTGGCAGTCGTGCTGATGAACAGCCTAATGTTATGTGTGGTAGAGCAGTATGTTAGTCTGCGCTGTAGAAAACAGACGACACAAGAGGACAATAACAAGCTGAATTTCCACAAAATGAAGGTAATCCATTAGACCTGACTGCTTTCTGTTTTCTACTTCTGATGCCATGTTGCTAGGTTGAATACAAATACAAAACCCATAATTCCACTCAGGGTTCATGAATGAGTATTGATCCTTCCGGATTAGAGCCATTGAAAGATTAGCTGCTAAAATCTTTTGTAGATGTTTGGAATAGCTGACCAGGGACGGAGCAGTATTGTGCAGCTTGTTGGGGTTTCAGATACAATGTTTATCATGTTAAAGGGATAGTTTGGGTTTTTTGAAGTGGGGTCATATAAAGTACATATCTATAGTCGGTCTGTTCCCTACCATAATTGCCGATCAGTGCAGCCTCAGTTTGGACAAGCAGAGAGCTGCTCTACATTGCCGTCAGACCGCCCGTTCTTTTGGCACTACATTATCTCAACCATAGTACTTCTGTATCCCTACTATGCATTAGTGCAACTGGGCCTCTCACTGTATTTCGCCACTCGCAGAGGTGATCTGTATCCCTACGCTAGGTTCTATGGTTGAGATAATGTAGTGCCAAAAGAACGGGTGGTCTGACGGTGTGAATTTACTCTATAGAATGTACTATTGACTGATATAGATTTTTTTAGGTGGGCCTTGTTGTACATGGTTAAAATTAGCTTAACCCGAACCCTGTTCACTGCAGTACAAAGCTGAGCGTCTGGGCTGGAGCGGCTCTCTGCTTCATTTTGTTTTGAAACTGTTTTTATTGCATTGCAGACAGGACACACATCTTTTTGTAGCCATCATCTTTTTAAACAAACTGTTGGTTTGCGGGGCAGACAGCTACCTCTGGCAGGTTCTGCAGGTGGCCACCTCATCTTCCTGTTGTCCTTTAGTTTGGAGTCTGTTTATTTCCACACACTGGATTTAACTTTTCGGTGGGGAAATGATGTGCAAGCTGTGCTTTGAGCCATGGTGAACAGCTTCGAATTTTAAAATGAGTGAAAAGATGCAGAATCCTCCTTGTGGTTATTCAAAATAAATCAGGAAATCAACAACACTGTTTGTTCTTGAGCTAACAGCTTTTTCAAGTCAAACATTAGAAGTTAGTCATGATCATCCCAATTCACAATTATCAGGATTTACTATATTTGCGTATGGCATATATTGTCCCTTCCCTAAATGTGAATAATAAGAGTCTAAAAGAGTGTGTCACTAAGTCCAGTGGGTCCAAATTATACTCTTGGCACACATTATTACCTACATAATAGCTTGTGTGCACAGGTTAAAAAATATAATCTTTCTGGGGCTCAGTTATATTCACACCTACAGTATGGTGTGAAGACAAATATGTAAGGTAACATTTTCACAGTAAAGCAATTCATTTCATTGAGCCGGTTTGACTGTGGTGTAACTGTGAGTGTCCCTATTCTTGTTATTCTCAGCTATTTTTCCTCAGTGATTGACATATATTCAGTGGCTACCATCAGTTGCTAAGCAGGTGGAGAAAGTGTTGATGTCAGTGTAAAATAAGGTGGAAGAAGGGTGTATTGCAGTGGTTCCCGACCTTTTTCTTCTGTGACCATTAAAAACAAGTCAGTGTTTACTTGTTACCCACCAAAGCACATGTGGACAAATAGTGGGAGGACAGGATGGTTGTGATAATCTGGCACGTTTTCTTGGCACTGGTCAGTGATTTAAATGCTGCAGGGCATCATGAAAGTTTGTCATGACTCTCTGCACATTGTCTTGACAAAACCATTACCCAGCTTAATAAGAGAAGGGCGTTTCATGAAGAGGGTTGATCCACAAGGTGGAAATTGTCCATGGACTTGTCTTATGTTCTCGTCCCTGCAGCATTGATTGCAGGGACAAGAAAAGTCATGTCTTAAATCTGCCTGCAGGCTCTACTCTGTTAATGGATGACTGCAGACATGCAGTGTGTGCAGGTGTGTGAGGGCGAATGGAAAATGCTTTTCAGTCCTGGTTACATTTTCCTGTTTTTCACCTTAACAAAAGATGTCGGCATGCACCAAATCAAAACTTTCCCAGGATGGAGGGTTGTGTCCCCCCTGACCCCCCCTGGAATTTCCGCCTATCCCAACATGTGATTTGACACACTATCAGTGATAACAGTAATGTGTGACCCCTGTCACTGTTTACATCCACTGGGTGTTAGCTAGTGACTAGCAAGCTGTCATTCATTCCCCAGTTAGCCTATCCACTGTGTACTATCCTCTTTTTTAGAAGTAACTTACATCACCACAGTGTTGTATTATCAAACAGTATTCATTTTCTTAAATTTAACAACATTTTCATGATGAAATAAAAAACATTTATGACAATCTTTTAGGAATCCTGTCTAAATAACTTTCTTAATGTCCCTGAGGGAATCTGTCAGTTGTCATTGATTGAGAGCTGCTGCTTGCCACAGTGACTCTCGCGTACATTAAGACCTCCACAATGAAGTAAATGGTACATGTGGAATACCTACTCTGTTTGTATCCACATGGATTGTGCTAATGCTGTTTGTTTCAAAGATATGTGTTTTACTAGTGCATTCCTATCAATTATTGTGATTGTGCTAACATTACCGTGCAGTGCTGGCCTGACGTTGCCGGACGTTTTTTTTTCTTCTCCAAGATGATCCTGAACCCGTGTTCAGCATTGCTTGCTTCAGTGTTGACATTTACCTGATGTTTGTTGTTGTAATTGTTGTGCTGACATAATCAGGTAAGAACCAGGGTTGGGCTGAAATTACTGTAATTAAGTCACTTTTTGGGTACTTGTTCTTTGAGTCTTTTTCAAGTCTGTAATTTTACTTATACTTTGGCAGGTTTGGAAAGGTGACCAGCTCTCTGTTATAAAGGGTTAGGTCCCTAAACCTACAAGGTGTTACTTTAAAATAGAATTAAATAGGGACTGCTTAAGCTGGTATCGAGGAGACTCACCTAGCTTCTCACCGCCTGCGTCTGAACATCTACCCTGCTTCCGCTGGCATCTGGAATCAGACACAGCCACCAGCCACGCTCGTTAACGACAGCTCTCCTCTGAATGATCTGAGCACTTGGTAGAGTGCTAGGTTGAATTTTAGGGGCTTTTTGTAAACCCTAGGGACTGTTTCAATTTGTTGGGCTAGCTAGACTAACCTTTAAGAACCTTTAAGATATTTTGCACACGTATCACCTACTTTATACTTCCATCAAAGAATCATAGAATCAGTGTCCACAACTTCTACTTTAACTATAGTTGAAGGTTTATTACAAAGTTTTAGCAAGAGCAAAGCATACAGCTCAAATTTATCTCAATTACTATCAATCATCATCAAGAATACCTATTGACAAAGATGACAATTCAGTATCTAATAAAGACAAATCTAAAAGAGCTGAGGCTGGTTAAAATACTTGTAGATGTACTAGAGATTGAGAGGGTCAGGGCTTTACGGCCGAACTGCCTGTCTCTTCCTGCTGAAAGTCCAGGTCCTTGAGGCAATTCTCGACCCCGCCTGAGGTCCCCAAATTTCCTCAAAGTCCAAACTTCATGCCAGCAGAGTGAACAAAAGAACTCCAATGTCCAAATTATGATCCACAGTTGGTTGGTAGAAATGGTTAATCCTCCTTGTGCTCTGTTATCCTTGGATCCAACTGTGGGGAAGGGTTAGGGTCCATTCTGTGATGATAGGCTGCTCACATACTCCGTCTTGTAGGTTAATCCAAGGTAGTAGAGTGGAAGAAAAAACATTGTCTCCTCCATTTCTGCATTTTTTATACTCTCTCAGCTGGCCATCTATTGCTTAAGAGGGGAGATTTTGCTTCCTTCCTCATAAGGCTGTGCAGTCGCTTCCATTAGCACGATGACGTACTGTTGTCGGTTAACTGTTGTTCCTCTTTTTCTTCACAAACTCATTGAGAAATCTCAACCTTTACCCCACTTCAGCTTGTTTATGACTTTTGTCAGATTAATCTCTTCATTCGATTTTGTAGCTGTTTCTCATTTGTATAACGTCATTGTTATACAAATGAGAAACAGCTACAAAATCGAATGAAGATGTCTAACATCACTTGTTAGAACTAGGTGTAATGCCCTTTACTTGCGGATGGTATATGGCCAGTGTGTAGAGAGCTCAGCTCTTTTGACAATATGTAAACAGTTCAAAAGTAACACTCTGTGTAGAGTTTGAGAAGAATAGCCACTAGTTTTACTTGTAGAGGTAATGTGTCAGTAATGTAACTGTACTCATACTTAAGTACAGATTTTCAGTACTCCTTCCACCACTGGTAAGAATGTGTGACAGCGCAAAATAATGTATTGTTACCTCAAATTTTATTAGATGGGGTCTTCTGCTCTGTTAATATACTCACAGGTGTGTGTTAATTGAACGAATGAATGCAAATTCATTTCCGACAAAACAAACAAAACACAACACGACAAAACAAAACGCAATAAAACAAAACGAAACACAAGTATTTTGCCAGTAGAAACTTACTAAAGTCCCATACTGAGGTCAGGTGATGACAGGTGAACCATTTCAATGACGACTGAGCAAACTCTATCTGCTAAAGAAGGCCATTCGATGTGGTCTACCTTGTGTGAAGATTTTTTTCATCAAACCATGCGTGCCATGTAGCCAATTCAGTTGTAGCACAGCTTTGTGTTAGAATTTCCCATTAATTTGAGTACGAGTACAAGTATTTTCATTTGCGTACTTGCCGATACTGAGTACCAATACCGATATTTCTACCACAAAAATAACAATTGATAACAACTATTAGGTTAAAGATGCACTGAATCGGAAGACAGATTTATTTTCTTCTCTGCTTGTTACAACAAATGATAGAAAATTAAATTATAAATAATCATAATTTCCTGTTTCAACAAAAAGCCTCCACATTGGCACTGTCTTCACATTTGACAAAATAAAAAACTTGACAAAACATCAATGAAATTTGACAAATTAGACAATGAAACCTATTACACAGTTAACACAGTCAACTTAATATCTCAATTAAACTACTGCACAGTCTCCACATTTAGTGTAGTTGTATCAACGTCTGCATGGAATCAAGAACTGACTGTCAAATCAAATAAAAGAACATTTCAAAAACATTTTGACAATATTTATTGTCACTGAACATTTAATTATACAGATATATAACACTGTAGATATGTATTATTTTCTTCTCTCTTTAAGGAAAAGAAGGGCTGCATTTAGAAATAAAATAGTGAAAATGAATAAGATTGCTTATTTATATTTATTTATTTATATCTTAAAATAAAGAACTTAATTTTTGCAAAATAACCTTTCTGTTTCTGTCTCAAGGAAATTGAATCGAAAGCAACTGGATTTGGTTTTTGTCTTGAAGATGTTTCACCTCTCATCCGAGAGGTGAAACATCTTTCTGTTTCTGATTCCCCTCAAGTAAGGTTTCAGCTACTGCACTCATGCACTCCTGGACAACCCCTCCATCAGGAAATGGCTTTTTGTATTGACCAAAAATCCAAGCGACTCTGGGGGAACATTCATTAGCTCTTAGAGACGACATCTGGAGTTATTCTTCTCTCTGTCTTCTCTCCCTGTATCGCTCACTCGTCTTTCCGTCTGTCTGTATTCAGAGTTGCAATGTTTATCGCCTGGAATGCACAGATTTGATTGGCTGAGTAGCATCACGTCGGATGGTTTAACTTGCATACAATTGGTCAGTGGATTTCCTGATCCGCTAATCCGCGCTGGTCAAAATAGAGGCGCCCATCAAAATTTGAAATACTTCAATAATTTATTGACTATAGGTCCAGGTCGTATAGGACGACGTCTGGGTCCAACCTCGGGCAAGAAATGACAAGCCGCCCTCTGATCGCGGTCTTCAGTTTCATGCAATGTACGGCCTGATGCAATAATGTGGTATCAGTGCGTGGCATCAGTGTACTTTTGAGAGTACGAGTATATGAGTGCAGTAACGGCCCAATACCCGATGCCGGTATCGGTACGTCCCTAATTCGAAGCCAGGAAGGTTCTTAAGAGTTTTCAGGTCTTACCTTTTCCCAGTTGATTCTGGTATCCACTGGCTCTTCTCCTTGCTCTTTTTCTATTATTTTTTATCATAGCCTTTGTTATTGCGCTAACAGTATCAGTATGTCTAAAGCACAACCTTGAAGTGTTGACTAATACACACAGGGTAGTTGCTAGTATGTAGTATACCACCCTCACTGTACCACATCGTATATTTTGATGTTAACTTATTTTGGGGCTGCAAGTTTGGAGTATGCTGCAGAAGTGGTTTGAAAGTGTTATGGATGTACTTTATTGTCCGTCTCAACAGTGACAGAAAGTCTCCTTTGACAAGGCTCAACAATACACAGGATTCACATTTAAAACACATTTAAGACACATTTTAAACACAGAAAAGGGGATTGTCAAACTGATACAAACATTTAAACGTGCAGTATCTATTCTAAATTGTTCATCAGGGTGGTTATTGCAGAGATTTCTTGTAGATTCTGGGCCAGTGGGACTTTGTACCACCTGCCTGATGGCAGTGACTGGAAGGAGTCCTCTGTGATCAGGGTGGCTCTCCTGAAAATGAATGCCTGTCTTAATGTCTTACAAAAAGCTTGTGTTGAACACTGTTTTTTTTTTCTTTCTTCTCTTCAGAAACTCAGAGGCCAGTCTGCTCCTCAACAGGTAGGAAAGTCATTTTTTAAATGTTAACTTTTTTTTGGACAGTTGTCTCGCTGGCTCTGCTCTATTGGGAGCAAATGTTACCTGCTGTCATAGCAGTGGATAACTGACTGACCCACACTATTGTGGTCCTGCTTGGTAGTTGAGCTGACTGGGGCCACCCTGAGGTCTCCTCTCTTAAACTGAAGCTGTCAATTGTCACTGTGTTTGTGGCTGTGTTGGTTACCAGAGACACACAGTCAAGCCCGAAATTATTCACACCCCTGGCAAATTTCGACTTAAACTCACTTTTATTCAGCCAGCAAGTTTTTTTTGTTGACCGGAAATGACACAGGCTTCTCCCAAAAGATAATAAGACAGTGTACAAGAGGCATCATTGTGTAAAAAAAATATTTCTCAGCTTTTATTTACATTTGAACAAAAAGTGGCATGTCCAAAATTATTCATACCCTTCTCAATAATCAATAGAAAAGCCTTTACTGGCTTTTACAGCAATCAAACGCTTCCAATAATTGCTGACCAGCTTTTTGCATGTCCCCACTGGCAGTACCAGCTGTGTTTTCTGCTCTCCTCTTAGACAGCAAGTTGACACACACACCATTATAGTGACCTCATATTCCCACCGCCTCCAGAAGTAAATTAGCTAAGACTGTTGTGCTTACCACACTGCACACAAGCCTTGTTGTAGTTATCTTTTATTAACAGTCTGAAATTTTATGCCCTCAATGTTGTGGCAGTTTTTACAGCTGTTTACTCATTATTTTGTATTTTCTGTATCAATCTGCTGATCTGCTGGAAATGTTAACTGGCTGTACACACTGTCGCGGTAGAAATAGGCTCTGGTGGAGTGTCCAGCCCCTCCTGGGTACTTTGTTCTGAGCTTCAAATTTATCAGAATGTTTGACAGTACGCCTGTAATTCCTTCAAAACTTTTAGAATAAACTCTTAGGCTTTTAAAGGCCACTGTGTCCGGCAGCTATGCATCTCCACAGATTGTAGAGGAGGTAAAAACAGAGTATGGATAGTTGTGGTAGACCATGTGTTGGCTGACACTAAGTGCAAGTGCACATTCTGCTGCTTATTTTGTATTGCAATTAGCTTAATTTTTACTGTTAAGTGATTATCAATATGGAGGATAAAATGATTGTGACTGTGATATAGAAATCCTGTCTCTATTTTGTAGTGGTGGGCGGATCAATCCAAAATTTATAATATCGATACCAACGTTGGTATTGATATTGATCGATAACTGGTGTAATGAGATCGATACTTTAGTTTCAGTTTCTCTCCTGTATGCTCTGCGGCGGTTTCATCAAAGTGGCGCCCTGGCTGTCTGTGTCCTCACAGCGGGGAGCGGGCATCACTTTGCTCCTCCTCCCCCCTCTTGTGATTTGATGCTGTACCGTCACGTGACTCAGCGGCGCCAGGCAAATAAGCAAGCAGGCTCAGCCAGCAGCATACAAGCACCACAGAGACGGAGCCAGAGAATGGCAGAGAGGAAGAGGAGCGCCATGTGGTTATATTTTCAGGCTGAAAATGACACAACAGCGACCTTTATCATTTGTAAGAAAGGAGTAAAATACAGTGGTAACACTGCAAATTTTGTTCAAGCACATGAAAAATCATATGAAAGAAAAGAAGGGAGAGAAATCCCCCACCACCTGACCCCGACAGACCCAGACCCCCGGCCCAGAGGCAGAGGCCATTGGCAGAGGCCTTTCAGTCTGGCAGAGAATATCCAGGTATATAGTAGTGGTGAAAATAACATTTTAGTCATCTTCGGCATTAGTTAATATTCATTTTCAGAGTGCACCTGGTCATTTGTCATTTGTTAGCCAACTCAAAACGTATAAATTAGGCTAAGACCATGGTAATAATAACAAGGTTAATAACCTTGATACATTCATCCCATTGAAACATGTTATTTAAATGAATACATTTACTGGAATTCAAACAAATATACTGAATATAATATGGCTTCAAATGACCCTTTTGTGTTAACTGTGAAAGGGATACGATATCATTACTATATTTAAACTACAAGTAGATGTGCTACATACTTAATTATTTTATTTCCCTAGTTCTGTTACGGTTCTGTTCTGAGCAAAACCATTTGATAATGAAGTATTTTCTGTTTACATATAAACTTTGCCCAAATTCTGTCCTGTGTTTTAACTAATTAATAATTTAAAGGAAAAAAATCACAAAATCACTTAAAGGTCATGAAAATTCATTCAGATTTAGCAATTTGATGATGCATCCACCTTAATTATTAGAAAGTATCAGTATCGGTATCGGCATCGGCAATATTTATTTGGTATCGGATCGATACCAAATCTTGCAGCATCGCACACCACTACTATTTTGAAGTGGTTTGGTTAGGAAGAGCTGAGCTGGTTGTGTTTGTCTTTCAGTCTGCTGTGACACACAAACACAGGGCCAAAAAAGAAACAGATTTCAGCGACCATGATCTCCACTTGAACCTGAGTATCCCAGCCCATACAGTCTGATTGTCAGTGGTCCCTGGGGTATTCCCCTGGGAGTGGATCTCACTGTGTTAAAAACCCATTCCACACTCTGAGGACACAGCAGGAGAGAAAGCTGTCAGATTCCCGCTCTGTGATTTACAGAACTACAAGGAGTTAAGTCTGGTTCAGTGTTGAGCTCCTAAACCACAGCACACAGCAGGAACAGAACTACGGGAGCTGTCTGGACATGCTGCTGCTCCTGCTGCTGCTCCTGCTGTTTTCCTAAATTCAGATTTATATCGTGCTTATTTTGATTTGTTTGGTTATTTGTGAACCAAGCCGCAGTAACAACAAATGCCTGTGTCTGCACGAGATGTTTGCAGATCTACAGGTTGTCTAAGTTCTCTTATTTTTATGAAGGCTACTCAACTGCAGTGAAGCAGTGGCTGACAATGCAGTTAGATCACAGGCTCCCTCCAGCTTTGCTCTTAGAGATATATGGAAAAAAAAAATGTATATGGAAAAAAGTAAAAAAAATATAGAAATAAACATAAAATATAATACTGCAGGGCCTGGTGAGTACTAGTAAAATGTATATACTGTAATGTAACCAAGTTGTTGAATATTATGTATGAGACCATGAGTCAGATACTTCTACTTTTCATTTGTTTTGAATGTAAAACTTTATCTTATTTATTACAATAATAATATCAGTGTAACAATTTGAGTAAAGAGTTGAATCTTTGAAAAATGCTGATGAATTTCAAAATGTCTTAATATTAGTTATGTCTCCCTTTTGCTTTAATGACATCATGCACTCAATTAGACATGGACACAAGTATAAAACCTGACGACTGGCATCCCTTCTGTAAAGCCATGCCAGTGTGTGTTCCCCCCCACACACTCTCCACACAGCTCCGCCTCTCTCACTCTCTCACTCACTCACTCACTCTCTCACTCACTCTCTCACTCTCTCACTCACTCACTCACTCACTCACTCACTCACTCACTCACTCACTCACTCAAGTTCTTTATCAACATTTAGGCAGAAACAGTGCTGCTATTCAATCTGTTAATTAGTCTACAGTGAAGCAAAATCAGCCTGTGAGATGAGTGAAATTCCCGCAGTAGCACACGTGCAACACAGCATTGCATCTATGTGACAGAGCTGCTGAACGGCTGGTTGTGTCAGGTGAGGGTTTGTGTGCATGTTTGTCTGTGAGGTGAATCACTGCACGTCACTATTCTGCTTGGTAGTTGTTGTTCATGGTGTGAAAGAGAGACAGCAACTGGATGCAGGCAACTGATATGTGTTAATAAAAATACAGCGCAGTGGTGACACAACTAAACACAACTAAACTACAGTGCGACTGTTGTTAACCCTTTTAAATCCAGAAAATGGTCTGGGTCTGTTTTTTTTAAATTTTCATTTAAACTAAGAGTGCTTAGAGTAAAAAAAATGTTAGGTCAGGAAAAGCCTATATCCTAACAACTGTGCAGCTGATCCAGAAGTCAGCATAGAGAGGCCATTTTCTCCTGCTGATTGTATGTCTTCTTTTCAGTGGCAGTCGCTCACAGTGCTTTAGTCAGTGCATTTGTGTTTGAAGGCATCTGAAAGGGCTTTGGGCATTTAAAGCTGCCAGAACCACACTGGTGCCAAGCACTAACTGCCACCTTCTCTGTGGGCCATTTTTATAGGCAGGCATGAAGGAGCACATCATGGGTATGTGACATGTTTATTTCTGCTGTTAAGTTTGGCATTGTAACATGGGATTTTACGGGGACTGACCAGCTTTTGAGGCCAGCCTCAAGTGGCCATTCGAGGAACGGCAGTTTTTTGGTATCCTATGGTAGAGCTGAAAAAATATTGCGTTGGGGCTTGTGTTGGCCAACGCAGAATATGGCACAAGTAAGGCTGTGTCTCACTGTGGAAACATGGGAATCTGTAAGGGAGCCGGAAGAAGAGTTCAGCTCCACAGAGTCTTTTTAAGTGACAAGTAAGAGTTCCGTAATGACCAGCCTCATTAGTTCCACTGTGTTAGATTTGTCTTGTCTTTGTTCGACCAGAGCTTCACTGGGTCCTACATTCTCTCTGATAGCCACTGACCTCGAACAAGTCAGGAAAACAAAACATATGTTCTGCTGCTCTTCTTGTTCTGCCACAGTCACAGGATTATGGGAATAACACTAAGACTCTGAACTTGGTGACTTTTTGTGGGATGCTTGACATTTTTATAGGATTAGGACCAAAAGGGTTATCCTACACTTGTACTCACTGTAAACCACTGTAAATTAGGACCGGGATGCTACAGTACCTCAGTGGAGCTGTGAAGAGGGGACACCATCTGGTTAACGAAGATGTATTCACCTCTATAAAATCCTATTTCAAAGGCTTTTTTGTGAATTTCTCTCATGTTCCACAACAAAGAATCACTGGAGACTTAATAGAGCTAAAGATGATTTAGCGAAAGTATAGCATAGGCTCCTGTTAAAGGTGCAGTGTGTGAGATATAGTAACAAGAGGTGTGGTTGCAGATTCCAACAACGTAAAAACCCTTCACCCATGGTAGCCACTAAAAACGCGGAAATGGAATGGCCCTGTCTCTTTGATTAGCTTAGATTTTTATTGTAGCCAATAGGGCAAGTGCAGAATGTGAATTATGCCCCCTGTCATGCAGCTACATGTCAAAGTAGCAGACTCTGTCTGACCGGACCACCAGGAGCTCACAGTGAACACGGCAGATTAAGTGATCAGATGGCTGATGGCAGACACGGCCAGAACAGAACCTGATGCAGCATCCAAGACTGACGGCTTCCAATTTGACGACAGGGAACACAGTACCAAGGTGGTTTGGCAACCTGGGGCCTCACATTAGTCAGCTAATAGGAATGCTAATGTTAGCTGCACGACTACACAAGAAAGTTGTGTCAAATGGCAGCTAAACTCTGTAAACCACCTCAATACTGGATATCTACTTGTCAAACTGACTGCAGTTGGTTTCAAAGTTTGAGTTCAGTCTTGATACTGGCCATGTTCATTTGGAGTCCAGGTACAGTTAGCCGCTGTTAGCAATTACTTTAGCAACAAGTAAAGCCATCTGTTCATGGGAAACTATAAATCATTCAGGGTACAGGCAAGTCTCCATAAAATATGATCCAGTTTTACCCAAATCAGTAAATAAATTGTGTTTTTTTGTCACAGTCATCAGTGAGGCTTCTCTCCCCAAACATTGTCAAAATGTGAGCAGACATGCCGCTCTGTGACCTCTGTGTTGGTAGAAGTGTGTGAATGTGAGAACTCAGCAGACACACACACACACACACACACACACACACACACACACACACACACACACAGACAGTCATCACTATATCAGTGTCTAGAGGGAAAGCTAACAAATTCCTCTCAGAGGCTTAGGGCTGGAGTGGGGTTGGTGGGGTGAACAGGCTGCCATCCAGACTTTAACACACAGTTGCAAAGTTGACACAAGAGAGATACTCAGGAATTTGTCTCTTTTCACATCCAGCCAAGCTGCGGGGAATAGATGGCGAGGAAAGACTCAACTGCCCCATTTCCCATGCTCCCTTATTGCATCCATGGCTATGAGAGAGGCTATAGTCCTATCGGCCTTACATTGTCTCAGCTTTGTCCTGGCATGTTTCCAATCTCACTTTTTGTTGATCTCTGACTTCCCAACTATTGAACAGTTTACAGACTATACTACATTGCTTTACTGTTCACACTACACAACTTTCTGTCTTGTAATCAGGAATTTTGCAGTCGTTATAGCAGCAGCATGTGTTATCTTACTCTTATACACTTACAGCATTTGTTGAGTGGTGTAGTTTCTTTAAAGGTGTTATTGATAACACTCAGCATTCCCCCATCCCATCATTTTGGTCCTGACAACACTATTTAAATCTTTAATTTAAAATCATATTTTTTTAAGGAGAAAGATATTTTTATTCTGCACATTTCTACGAACTCTGTAGATGTACTTAAAAAAAATGTATAATGTGTGGTCATAGTGTGTATGATGGAGCGAGGGGCAGTGACGTAAGTGACGTGAGTATAAGTGGAGCAGAGAGGGTAAGTAAGCCACAAATTGTAACAGTAAACATGAAGTGTAGATTATAGTCTCTCAGTGAATCTCAAGTCCAAACTAGGCTACAGTAAATCTCCCATGTGTTGCTTCACAGCTGCTGGAGAAGTGAAGACTGTAAACACAGTCTGTTTACAATCTCCCACTGAACTGCAATCCTCAAACGCTGTGGTAGAACCGAGTTGTTTTGCAGTGGCCAGCTCAAGACTTAGTCTGTTTTATTTTAATGTTAGATTTAGGCTAGATGTAGATAATTTCTTATAGATTCTGTGTCAGTGGTCGGGCTCATCAAAAACAACTGCGTATTTATTGAGGAAGTGGATTAATCACAGAATGTGGGGTGGCTGTGGCTCAGGAGGCAGAGCAGTCATCCTCCAGTCTGAAGATGGATGGTTCAGTCCCCAGCCCCTGCAGTCTACATGTTGAAGAAGAACCCAAATTGCCTGTCTGAGCGCTTATGAGTGGTTATTGCTCCTGATGAGCAGGTGGTGCCTTGCAGCCTCTGCCATCAGTGTAGAAATGTGTGTGTAAATGGATGAATGCTGACTCTTGATGTGGTCACTGAGACAAGTAATGCAAAATCAACCAATCTTTATTAGTATTAGCACCAATTTACAACAAAAGTCATCTCATGTAACTTTCCAAACTGAGCAGGTCTGGAGTTCATACTCTAATTAGTATAAATACAGTCCATTTCCCAATGTGTTTTCTTTGGTGATTATTTTGTGCAGGGAAGGTGCAAAGGGTCACACCAATACTTTAGAGTTCAGTTTTCTGTTACTTAACTCTCAACAATGATGAACAGTAAATTGATCAAATTCATGGACTACATCCAGACTGCGACTACTTTGTCACATTTTGCTACCATTTTTGGAGACAGTGACACAATTTTATAACTAAAAAAGAACTACTGTGCAACTTGCAAATATGCCCCCGTCCTTTTGTTCTTTTAAATCGCCATCATTTTATATCATATGAAACACCAGGACCAGCTTTCCCATTGGTAACGTTAGGCCTTGGCCAGAGCGCACACACAAAAAAAAAAAATCTGAAAAGAAAACTGAACATTACAGCAATCAACCTGCTGGTGCACTCCCTCCACCCCGCCCACGACACCTGATCTGCCCCCTGTTCCCCAGGGACAGGAGGAGAGAGACAGAGATGAGATGGCGCCCGGATGTGTGTGAGAGGTGATCCATGACCAAATTATCTTAGTTTATAAATGTATAGCCATTTCATACTTCATTATAAATCTCCCATCTGCAGTTCAACTGCAGAATCTGCAGTTCACACACCTAGCTTACAACAAGATAACTGTAGACCAACACTGTGCTGAGGAAAGATTTGTATCACACTACACACTCTCCCTCTCCTGGCTCTCCTATTAATCCTATTAAATTAAAAGGCTACTTTACCAAATCTCCATATTTTAGAGCAATCTCTAGTTGTCAGATTTATTTTGTGAGCTTTACCCTACTCACATGTCGTATTGTCCAAACTGCACACAGGTGTCTCTGTACACAGCAGTAATAGCAGTTATCTTAAGAACTGTCAATACATGAAAAATACAAAGCAAAGCGTAACCTGTGTCCCGGTGAGAAAGGAGAAAACACTGTAGTTTTAACACTATTCATCACTAGTTATCAATAGATGGTTTTCTAATAATGGTTTGAGGAGGTACTGCAGCCTCCCTTTCAAAGGTCATGGAAAAATACTTTCTCTACTCCTACTACCACTACTTCACTTTTTGACTTGTATACTTTGAAAGAAAATGGTACCTTGTTATTTCTGTAAATTGTCTATTTATTGCCAACAGATTTATCATCAATATCCTTACGATGGACAACATACAAATGTATTGTTTTGGCTGAACATTTGAGTTCAGTTGCAAAACAGTAGATAGTCAGCTGAGTACAGGAAGAGTGCCAGCACTCCCACGATTTAAAAATAAAGGTCTGGAACACTGAAATATAAATTCCCTTTGGTTAGTAGCTCAGAAAACTAAATTCCTGTTGATATTCAAATAAACTGATATTGGGCGAAATAGATCAAATTGACTTGACATGGCCATCACTGACACAGCACTGTCAGCATTGCGGTGGTTGCAAATTGTCCTTAGACAGTATATTAGTGACTGAGTAAATACTAATACTCACAGGGGGTACTTGATGCACGTGATATTCACCACCCCCTCTGGCTGAAGCCCATTCATTATTCTGTAGTGATGCACAAAATAAAGAATGTTGAAGTTTGAACAGAGTGGTGTAAACATGATCCTTTGACTGTACCAGTTAGAAAAAGTCCTGATTCTTGAAGTTTGTCGCTCGCGTGGTTCTCTTTGTGTTTTCCTATAGCTAGATTCTCAGTAGATGCAAATTGAGAGACAGACTAACTAACCATTGTTGATGTAATAGCACCAGGGGAATATAAGCCAATGATAATGTGACAAAAAAACAAATATTATCAGTGATTTTGGTTATGAATGTCAATTTATAGCCCACATAGCTTGAATTTGATGATGGATGCCTTGTTGTCTAGTGTTAGGGATTTAATAACACAGAACACTGAACACTGTCTTGGTTACCAACAACAGGCATGTGGGCCTTACCTGAACCCCAATGAACTCAACTAGCTTCCCACGGTTGCTCCACTCTTCAGATATACCTTTGCTAACGGTCACTGTTTAGTTGGATCTGGGCCTGACATCCTCTTTTTGTCTCCAGTTGTGCACAGAGCGCAGATGTGGTTCACTTGAACCAGGCTAACTAATAGAAACAGTCAGAAACTAAACCTAAATGTCCTTCTTGTTTTTTGGCAACCAATTCAAATGACAAATGGTAAGTGATGACCATGATAAAAACACACTATTCAGTGCAAACTGGAGACCTATTTATTGCATCGACTCATGTTTATTTAGATACAGTTTATACTGGAAATATAAAATCACAATCACAGCTGCAGTCTGCAGTTGAACACAGACCTGTCTGTGTCCTGTGACCTGTGTCAACAATAATGCAAAGGTTATTAAAACTTCTCTCAAATGTTGTATTCAATGAAATGCCAGTGTCCGTTACAGTGAAGGCAGAGACAGAGCAGCTGACAGTCAGCTATCATGTCTGCAGGCTCATCCAGCATGTCTGTGACATCACTTGTTTGTGTGAATATGAGCCAAGGCTTTATAGTAGGACTGGGTTACTTTGATCCACCTCTAACCCAAATTCTTCCAGCAGCTGAAAATAGAGAGGGAAAAAAAAGGGTTGAAAGGGCCGGTAGACGAGCAGAATGCAAAGGGGAAAGCCAAAGAAAGCATTCCTCACACATAAGAATGAAATGAGCCAGAGGGAGCATAATGACCGACTCTCCTCTTTAAGGACCTGTGGTTTCTCTGCCTGGTCATTAGTGGGGCTTTTCCACCAGCACTTTTGGCCGCGCCGAGTCAATGCAGGCTGCTGGCGATTTGCTTTGCCATCATTAGCTTTACTGCACCGAGTTGAGCAAACCGTGCCCATGATGCACCCTCCCCCGAGTAAGGTCAAACCCCCATCTGCCCCTCTGTTACAAATCAATACTCAACTCATGTCTGTGCAGGAAACCTGAGAGAAAGACAATTTTAAAAGTCAGTGTGTTCACCTCTCAGTACTTTTGCAGCTTCTAACTGAAACGTAATCTCTAATCTCTCCTCTTAAAACCTGTGAAGCATTTTAAAGGATATTTCATTGACATTTTTGGTAAAAAAAAAAATGGCCCATCAAATCTCTCCAACAAATGTGGACCAGTATGACAAGGCATAGGATGTACTTAATGTTCAGCCACTTCTTTGACTAAAGACAAGCATATCATTAGTTTCAGACACAAACAGACCGGTGTGTGTTTGTGAAAGAGAGAGAACAACAGAAAGACAGCAGTTAACTGGGTTTCTGGCCAACAAGGGAAAAGCATGATTCCTTTATACTTGTTTGACAATTTATTAACAAAACCCTTTTTCCTGTCCAGTGAGTCCACTAAAAGATCAGCTTGGGGTAATATTTCATGGTTTTGGAGGAACATAGTTACACAACATATTAATGAGCTTTGCTTCACTGGTCTCAGCTTTAGAAGAGCGTTTACTCTCACCATCCAGTTGGTCTTGACAAAGTCTAGCTGGCACTCAGTGACACTTCTCATTAAGACTCGGACCATACAGTCTGACCTATTGGCATTCAGAAAGCACACACACAAATCTTGGCCAGTCTCATAGACCTAATGTGTAGTATTATTTACCGTATTTTCCGCACTATAAGGCGCACCTAAAAACCTCCAATTTTCTCAAAAGCTGACAGTGCGCCTTATAATCCGGTGCGGCTTATATATGGACCAATATTGAGCCACAACAGGTCTCGCAACTACGGTAAGCAGCCGCCGACTTCATTTTCCCCCGTAGAAGAAGAAGCGCGCGGTGCATGCTGGGATATATGTCTGCGCGAGGCTGATATATCAGTCTCAACTGTGGTCCGAGCTTTCAGGAAGGCAGGAATTGTCACTGAACTGCTAGACAACAGCAGCGACACTGACTCGATTAATGAGTCATGTTGGACGGCTCCGTCGGGCATCCGACTGACAACGGAGTTGTCAGAACGCTGGTTTGTAATCTATTAATAAAGTTTGACTGACCTATCTGACTGTTTTGTTGACATTCCCTTTAGCGCAGCTCCATCTAATGGATGCATAACGTAACCCCAGCCTCTACTGTAGCGTCTATTCTATGCGCCTTATAATGCGGTGCGCCTTATGAACAAAGTTTTAAAATAGGCCATTCATTGAAGGTGTGCCTTATAATCCGGTGCGCCTTATAGTGCGGAAAATACGGTACTATTTTTTGCATTCTGCTGTGTATTTGTATTTGTCCAGTCATGATACGTTTTAACAAGAGTCTCATTGATCCTGAAGCTTGACCAGGCTTTATTGTAGTCATTTATAAAGCTTCACACACACACACACACACACACACACACACACACACACACACACACACACACACACACACACACACACACACACACGCACACACACACACACACACACACACACACTTCACAAACTTTGTGTTGACGATCTCAGCCACAAAGTAGAGACTGTGATGATGTACTGTAGTTTTCCTGACAGTTGCCATTTGTAGTATCACACATTCAGAAAACTCTGTATTGCAACACTTTTTTATGTGCATCTCCTAGGTTAGAACTCCGGCACTCTGGAGGGAACTTCTACAGTTACCAGGAAGTACCTCAGAAAAATAATTGAATAAATAGAAATTGCCAGAATGCCAAAATGCCAGATCTGCTGTATCTTTCCACTGCCTTTCAGTACCTTTAATATAGACAGGGTTTGTTACGGCTGTCTTCAGGGTAACCTCTTTCATTTTTCCAGCAGTTGGAAACCAACAGGTACTGTACATTACTGCCCGACTGACAACTTACAAATTCCTAACCATTTCTTCCTCTGCTCTGCTCACATACATGTTCACTTTTCAGCTGCTAGCTTGCTCTAGCTTGACCAATCACTTCTCACGCTCGGCCACACTCTCTCTTTTGCTCTACCGCACACATCGCTACACATAGCACTCACGTGTGGTTGTGTATTACAGCAAAATAGAAGACTGCTGCCAATGCACAAAGGGAAATCCTACTTCAGAGTGCAGAGGATGAGACAACCCTAGCTGTTGCGACAGACCTGTTAGTGGGCTGCAGTGCTTCACCTCCACCTTTTAGTATTGAATCAGTGAGCTAGGAACCTAAAAAGAAGGGTGAGAAAATAACAGGACAATATGGAACAGTTCTTTTGCTACCATCCACAACTTTTGACAATGGAAAGGCAAAAATAACTGTTCCAAAGTGTAACAAACTGAGCTGAAGTAAACTGGACTGCCAAACTGTCGGCATCTGTGGTCATTAATTGAGGGAAACTTAGTAGGATTTGGGACTTCATAACTAGCCACCATATTTCCTGGTACATTAGTTATGGTAGCCGAGTTTGATTTTTACATACGACAGACAGAGTTTGCATTTTATTTTAGCTTGTGATAAGCCCAAACTTGATACCCTGTCATTTTTGCTGTCATGTCTCTTCACTTTGCACTTCGCTATTTCCTCTCTTCCTCCATTTTGCAATCCGCGCCATCATGCCTTCCTCATGTAACGCGTAAGTTCCTTCTGTGTCAGTAGTGATCAATAATACATCAATGCATTGATGACTTTCATTTTGAGGAATTGTCTCAGCCCTGGATACAGTCCATCCTGCCCAAGATCAGACACAAAAAGCTCATTGTTTTCAAGCATGGTCAAAACATCTGCCATTAATGTCTGTGTATCTATCTGTGCTGCCATGGCGATGGCACAAATGTATATGCAGGGGCCAGTAGCTCCTTTTAATAATGCGCTTTGCATACGATAGACATTCACTCATCAACATTGGAACAAAGGAAGTGTGGGGTTTGGACTGAGTGCAGCAGACCTTGAGGCAATCTCCATCCGTGGCAGCTCCCGAGTGGCCAGCTAGATCAGTGGGACAAAACGTCACAGAAAGCAGTGCCCCAGGAAGAGAGGAAAGAGAGGTGGCATTAGAGCGAAGCTGACCCTTCGACCAAGAGCTGTTATTCTACCAAGACTTCTTCTGGCTAAAGTCAGTCGCAGGAAAATAAAGCGGACTGTAAAAATTCTCGTCCATAAAGTGCGACGCAGGCTCACTCAGCAACGGGAAATCAGAGACTGCTGTGTGCACATCTTAACAGAGACGTGGTTAACCCCTAACTACTATATAGGGGTTACATATTGTTAGCTAAAGGCTAGGTGGCGAGATGCAGAGCTGGTAAGTATATAAACAACATGCCCGTGTTTTACTCAACTCTGACAACTGTCATCATCTCACACATGCTTATCACATCTTTGCCATGTAAGCAAGGTAGCGCACCGGCTACAGTATGTCAGTACAGTAGTAGTTTAACACAGCAGAATAAAATGTAAGCAAATAGCATCAGAGCATCTTTCTGCAACTCAACAGAAGATGGTGCTGTGCTATTTTGAGTATGTCGAGTGTTAATTTCACACTACGTTGGTTGCCTAATTTGTGAGAAGCATTGCTGAAAAATAACTGAGTAAGTATACTCAAGTACTGTAATTTAAGACAATTTATAGGTACTTGTACATTACTTTAGTAGCCTATTTCAGTGGCATTTTCTGATACTCTTTCCACTCCTACACTACGCTTTGCTTTTTACTTTTACTGCATTTATTTCCTAGTTTAGTTCCTAGTTGCTTTTCAGGTCAAAATTAGTACATTATATGATCAGTTAAAATGACATGTAACTTACACACACCCACCTAGAAAATGTCTATTTTCACTTCAGCTCAAAAATTCAGTATTGGCTGGGCTCTAATTAAAACCACCCAGAACATAACTGATATACATCTACAGAGCATCAGTGATATTGGTGAAGTGAGTCCAAAGATACTAAAAGGCAACACCCACCCCAGCCACAGTCTGTTCCCCCTGCAGCCATCTGGCAAAAGATACAGAAGTGTCCACTGCCATACCAGCAGACTACAGAGCAGCTTCATTCTCCAGGCTGTGAGTCTCCTCAGTTCATCCTCCACACTCCATTTTATACACCAGGTTGTGGATGTACCATTAAATGACTCAAACCAAGTTTAGTTTTTGATACCCTAACATTGTTAAAATTGACAAATACTTTTTCCTTGTATGTCCTGTAACAGGTAAGGGCACCCTGGAGCTCTCCCAAATATCAGCAGGGAAATGAGTCTCTTCTTGTCCAAGGCATACTAGTGAGACCAAATGCAACACAGTTTTGGGGGAGTTTGGGCCAGATCCTGCTCATGGGTCCAAAATGAATGGATCTAATGGTACATTCTCAACCTTATCAGCTGATTTCCCTCTCATCAATAATTCAGTTGGAAGAAGCAAAGCACATTGTTTGTGGCTACTTGCAGAAAACGGAATGGGTGGCGATAAGTGGAGGGGCTCTTTGCACAAGCTGTAACGCTCTTTTAGGTTCACAGAGTTGGCCTGGGCCCCTGCAATGCTTGTTATGCAAATGAAGGAGCAGATGCATGATGGTTTCCTCCTGTAACTGTTGGTTACCCAGGAGATGGAGGGCCCACTGTCTTTCACTCACTTGTATAGAGAAAACAGAAGATTGGTGCTATTCTTATTCTGTTTGGATTGACTTTTTATCATGGTGGTCTGGTGATTATATTTAGTCTAACTGGCTGTAATGTAATGCCGCAACATTAAATTTCAATACAACACGTACACATTAAACACACACCAGTACAACGAGCCATGGCTGGGATGCAGAATGAAATATAACTCTGTCCCTTTCACAAGAGAATGAAACATCACTGAAGCAGACAACACGCTGATGAAGCTTATAAACAAAACAATGCTTCAGTGGCTGCAACACATATTAAAACAAAGAGAGCTGCACATTTTCACACAACGTGTAGTGCGCACACACAAAGTGCTACATTGCTAAGCTACTCAGTCAGGGAACATTTTGGGCCTGTTTAATTTGTGTCACTTACCATGCTGGCCGAGTTGTGAATTAAATCAGTGATTAATTAATACAGCCTTTTTTAACTATAATGCTAAGGCATCATTTTCTTGTGTATTAGTGTTTTTATGCTGTTGATTTTATTTGAATTTGAACTTGACATGTAGCGAGAATGTAGTATTAGAGCCTTTTTCAGCCTTAAAGTACCCCTATAAATGTTGACTGGGGTTATTCAAAACTACTTCACACCATATTCATAACAGTATTTTGTATTTAATTTTGATATATTTAATTAGTAAGTAATTTGTAACAAAATACTTTTTGATGTATTTGTTAAATTTGAAAATTTTTAATGGGTTAAATTCATAATAGCAATTAATATATTAATGATTAATCATTAGCATCCGTTCCCAGATGTATAAATCAGTCTCAATGCTAGGCAGGTTTTCTCAGCTTCTCTTCATGCGTTATTTTATTGAAGACCCGCATGCTGGTGAAATGCTGGAGTGCCCTGCCCACTATCTCCACACTATACTGGTTCTTTAACTTTACTTTCTAATAGTTCAAATCTCTGAATTTATGCAGTCACTTCCTGTCTCAGTGTTGCATATTTCACGATCAGGACTTTGACCTCTTAATCCCACTTGAAAAGCTGTAGTTGGTCAGCTGTTCCTTCAACCAGGAAACAGCTACCAGTGAGCCTAAAGTGAGAACTGTTTGAAAGGTTTAGTTAGTCAGACATGTTAAAATAATTGTGTTTATATGATTGTGTCTTTTGGAGCATCATAGGCTCAGGGGCGTAGATTTCGAATAATGGTCGAATACTTCCCTATGAATATCAAATAGCAATTTTGCTTGGAATGTCCAATAAATCTGGCTTTTTTTTTTTTTTTTTTACCAATCAGTAAAATAACATAGTCACATTCAGAGAATATTCTGATCAACATGAGGACCAATTAGAATAGCCCTAAAGCAGGTAGCACACAACAGAAAGCATCCTGAAGAAAAGATAACTGTCAACTTTTCTACATGGGCCTGAAATATTTTTGCATACCATAGATAACATGCGTGTTAAATAACAGTGCTGTTTGTTAAACAGTGTACCTAACTGCAAAATATTCACACACCTTTCCACAGAGCGCATTTGTACAACCACATTCACCTGAAGAAGAGCCAAGTGAGACTGTGTGCAAACAGTCAGACTGGAGGGAACGCACACACACACACACACACACACACACACACTGGGAGAGACAGAGACACAGAGAGAGAGGTTCAGTTTGTCTCTTTTAAAGTATGACACTGGACTTCCTGTGACGTCATGATCGAGGCAACAGCCTAGATGTGAACTCACAGTTCTAAAGAGTCTAAAAGTTACTATTTTAAGCTGACAACTTGATTTAAGTTTGTCAAGACTTCAAATTTACAGTAGTCTCATAAAATGAGCTCCTACAGTAAACACAGCAAGGGCTCGAGCAGACTCAACACCACAAGAGTGGATTCGAGGGAGAAGAAGACCGGCGAGCTCAGCTAGTCATACTAAAGCTAACACCAGCAGCACAGACCACATGGAGCTCTCTGAGATCCTAGGTGAGCTTGAAAAGTAAATAGTGAAAACCAAGAAGGGCACAACCAGACCAAAGCCTCCCTAGATTGATTGGAGATGTTGGTAGAAGACTTAAAAGACCAAATTATGAAACATGAAGAAAGACTTGAACGAGGCAGAGAGGAGAATCAGTGCAGCAGAAAATAAGGAGATGAGACACGAGCAAGCACTTCGATACCTGTTATACTGAAAGATGGACTTCACAGCAAGATGTGAGGACATCCAGTCCAGACTCTGAATTAATAACCTGAGGATATACCAAGTACCAGAGGGCAGTAAAGGCAGGGATATGGTTGGTTTTGTGAAAGACTTAATGATCGGAGCCCTGCAGAAACCACCAGCGGTGGAGTGGAAGATTGAACAGGCACACAGGACACCCGTTCCCAAACCAACCAACTGTTCTGCTGTCAGTAACTAAACATAAAGGAAAGATTTGGGTCAAAAACACATATTACAGAACAAAATATGGTCATTTTAAACTGTGTTAGTTATAACATAAATGGGATAAATAATCCCATCATGAAGAAAAACTCTTTAGTCAGTTTAAGAATCTAAGATGCTTTATCGCTCTGATCCAAGAAACACACTTAACAAAGAACATTTAAAACTGAAGCGTGAGTGGGTGGATTGTGTATACAGTGCCACCTGTAACAATGAGAAGAAAAGAGGAGTTGCTATCCTTTTGAATAAATCAGTCTATTATCGCAATGAAGAGCTGATCCAAGGTGATAAAGGCTGATATGTGATGGTAGTGGGAACAATCAAGAACATAAAAGTGACTATATGGAATCCATATGCTCCTAATGATTTTTTTCAAGAAACTTCCAGTTCCATTGACAGCCTTGAAGGCCAGCACCATCGTCTTAAATCGGATGCGGGCCACAACAGGAAGCCAGTGGAGGTCACGGAGGAGGGGGGGTCACATGGGAGAATTTGGGTAGATTGTAAATGAGGTGCACTGCAGCGTTCTGGATACGCTGGAATGGTTTAGTTGCGGAGACTGGGAGTCCAGCCAAGAGGGAGTTGCAGTAGTCCAGGCGAGAGATGACTAGCGCTTGGACCAGGAGTTGCATTGCATCTTTTGTGAGGAAAGACCGGATCCTGAGGATGTTATAGGGGGCAAATCTGCGGGATCTGGCCACAGCAGTGATATTGGAGCACAGGACAGTCCGTCGTCGAAGTTTACACCCCTGTCGACGAAGGCGATACCGTGACATCCTCGACAGTGTCTGACAGATCCATGCAAGGGCAGTCTTATCGGGATGAAGAGGAGTTCAGTTTTACTAAGGTTGAGTTTGAGGTGATGCGCAGCTGTCCGAGTGGAGATGTCTGCCAAACATTCCGAGATGCGAGTGGCAGCGTGGGTGTTGGAGGAGGATGGGGAAAAGAGAGGAACAGTTGGGTGTCGTCAGCATAACAGTAGTGAGATAGTTCATGTGATGTGATTGCAGAGCCTAGTGATCTAGTGTATAGTGAGAACAGAAGCGGTCCTAATACTGAGCCTTGAGGGACACCAGTTTCCAGAAAGCAGGGTTTGGACAAGGAGCCGTTCCATGTGACCTGAAAGGTGCAAATTTTAGGAGAGAAGATGCAGAGAGGAATAGGATTAAAAGAGACCCAACTGGCATTGAACAATATTTTATTATGATAATGGAAAAACATTTGCCAACAAGAATCATGTCTCAATTATTTATAGGATGTTGATGGCCGACAAGGCAGAAAATACCTTTAATGTAAAAAAAAAATGGGAGCTAGAACTAAATGTGATAATTGAAGACAGGACCTGGGAGGACATGTGTATGAATAGTTACAAAGGCATCAACAGTAATCTATGGAAGGAATTTGACTGGAAGACAAAAATGATATTTTTCAGGACCCCACTGGTAATTTCAACATTTTATAAAGATTTAGTACCTCCGCTTTGTTGGAGAAATTGTGGAATGACAGGTGACCATGTACATGTCTTCTGGGACTGTCCAGTAATACCGGGATACTGGCTGGATATAAAAGGAGAGATTGATTAGATAATGAACATTACTATTTCAATGCAACCTGTGTTGTTTTTACTGGGAGTATCTCCAGAAAATGTCACAGGAAAATATCTAAAGTATATACTGTGTATACTCTTACTGATCGCAAGAAAAATCATAACTTTGAACTGGAGGAAAGCACCTTCGCTGATGTGGACACAATGGACCCAGAGACTGAAACAAGTTTATATATATATATAATGGAACACATGACAGCAAAGCTGCAAATGAAAATGGCATTTTTCTACAAAGATAGACTCCAGTTATGTTGTATTTACAGATCTAAGCGTGTAACTAAATGCTCTTGACCCTTTGTCATGGAATGTTTGACAATGTTCGATGTTCAGCGCTATTGACATTGACATTTAAATAAAGTAAAAAAAAAAAAAAAAAAAGATATGATACCACAACAACAACACCACCACATTATTAGTTTAACATTTTTGAAATGTGTGACCTCTCAGGTTTCAGCCTTTGGAGCGCATTAACTGCCTCATCCATTGCCTTGTAATTATGATGATTGAGATGAGACATGATGTCACACAAAAAAGTGAACGTCTGCCATCACATTGGTGTCACAAGCTCTGAAATTCTTTAGTCATTATGCAGTAAAAGCTGACATTTCCAACAACAATGCTCTGAAAAGGTGATGTTGGAGACTAGATGTCTCACAAATAAAGTTAAACAGTCCTGTCACAGTATCATCACCTCTTTCATTTCTTCATTCAGTTAAGCGTACAACACCGATTTGTGAAAAACGCAGACGTTAAGCCTTTGTATCAAGACCTTGCGGTGTCCCACCATTGACAGAACCCCATTGGTGACAACTGACACAAATTTGCTGACATCCAAGCCAAGCTTTTCCATATTTTTTGGGTCACTGGACAAGTCTATGGCTTGTGATATGGCTTCTGCTTTCTTCAAATCGGTGAGTAGGCTGGAAAAACACACAAAGCTTTAACTCTTCTGGTTTGAATGGCTACATAGCTTTAGCAATGGTCCATGGAATTAGCAAGGATGCCTCTGTCAAGCTCTCTTCTGCCGATGTTGATTTATCCATAGTAGAAACGGACTGCTTGTATGATGTTAGCATGTTTGCTATTTTTTTACTCAGATCTTTTGAAGGGTAGTTGGCACTAAAACTAGCAAATTGCAAGTGCCACTTTAGATTTTATGTGTGCTGGAAGTTACAGTCTGTATGCATATTAAAGGTGCCATAGGCAAGAATGTGGCCAAAACGGTTACTACACTCAAATTCAAAATACTGCAGCGAGTCGTCTCCGCCTCCCCCTCCACCCCCTCCCCGCCAGACTCGAGGTTGCCAGTGCGGTTATCATAAATGAGTGGCTCTAAGACACAATTCTTTTCTCTCAGTAAAGACCAAGATGTATTATGATTTGTGGTAACGTTAGCTGTTGACTAGGGAAGGACATATCAGATGGAATAACGTTATGCATGATATTTGACAGAAATGTCTTTCATTTTTGCCTCCCCTTTTATAACATTATATACGGTAGTTTATGGCGATATACATGCAAAGACCTAAAGAGGACTCAAATTTAGCAAATGTAAGATTTCGTATTGTCCAGCCGCTGCTGTCAAACACGTCCACAGCGGGCGGCTGGACGTCAACTGGACATCAGCAGGCTGGAGACCGGATGCCCGTACCAAGACAGTGCTAATGCTGCTAGCGTTAGAAGCACAGCTAACATTTGTTTGTATGATCGAAATGAATAACGTTATTACTCGACAGTTCAAAGTATTTGAAATGTCCATCCCCGTCAAGCTATGATGCTAACTTAGTTAGCCAAGCGTAACTTACCTGTCTAGGAGAAGAGTTGCAATTCGGCATCTGTTCACAAATTCCTCTCAGCCTTCAAATGTCTCCATCGTTCAGATTCTTCTCCTATATAGACCCTCGCTTTGCCTCTTTTTTTATCTTATTGTTTTTGCGATTCATAATGAGCCCTTTTGGGTTTCGTTGCCTCCGCCATTGCAACTCAGTCGTAACTGGCAACCTCTGGTCGCATAGCAGCTGAGACTCTACTGACTGCACTGATTTGTAGACGGCGGTGGGTGGCGCCACATGCAAAGACATGATTTCAAAACATCAA
Organism: Lagodon rhomboides; assembly: GCA_039737535.1. Classification (NCBI taxonomy): domain Eukaryota; kingdom Metazoa; phylum Chordata; class Actinopteri; order Spariformes; family Sparidae; genus Lagodon; species Lagodon rhomboides. The sequence goes on along the minus strand of CM077803.1, from coordinate 1,188,437 downwards.
CATGATTTGCGGTCCGCAAAAGATTATTTTTAATGCGAATAATTTGGCTGTGCTGTTGTTGTTGGTGAGTTCAGTATGTTATATGAACATTATTCCCGAGTCTTTGTGACATATTAGAATGATTTTATGGCCAGTTGCTTTAGATTTCTTGCCTATTGTACCTTTAAGCATGACTTTGCACTTCTTCGCAAAGGCCATGTTGTTCTTGGTTTACTGATTATCTGTGGCCTACTGGTGATAATTCACTCTGATGACAGACAGCTGGCTAGCTGAGGAGTGACGCTGGCTTTGGAGGTGGAGCCCCATTCATTTCTATGAAAGCTGCCCAGTGGCTCATGAAGTCAAAAAAGCTTGACTTACCAGGTATAAAAATACCCGGCTCTTCTACGTTCTGGGGCCCATAGAGTGAGACTTTGAGCCGACTTACTTCTGATTTACTGCCAAGCTAGCTTGAATAGCGATTAAGTGATTTAATCACACGGCTCATCTCGGCTTTCCAAATTTTATTGGACCAAATTGCTTGAAATTATCATAGTGAAACGAGTCATTTCACAGGGGTTGTCCAGACTATTGCCATATTGCACAGTAAAGCATAGTAATACAATACTGTGAATATATCATAAATATTCCATTAAGAAAATCATTGTATCATCACTGAATAATTACAATGCACATTTATCTATCCAATGAGCTTAAATCAGGCTAAACTCACAACCCAGCTTCCCAGAGTCAGGCTTATAGTCGATACTGTAACATTGTTTTTTCATTTCATAAGAAATGTTGTCTTCCTCTTCCTCTTCACACACGTGTGGTCAGTGTTAAAATGTTGATAACACTACACAGCGGTTCACTTAGTGCTATTAAGCCAATGTTAGCGAGGGAAGCTTTGTCTGGAGTCCTGGCTTATGGCCTGTTTTTCTGTTTGTGACAAGAAGCAAAATAGAAGAAGTGTTTTTCCCATGCTCTACTCTCCATTAAGGTCTTGTTCATTACTAGACACTTTCCTGTAACACTATAAGCTCCCTGTGTGCTTGACTTACCATCCCCCTCCTATCTGCTCTGGGAGCCTGTGCTACTATTTGAATTTTTTTAGCATTCAGCCCTTCTTTGTCATATGGATGACCTGATCTCTTAAGCTTAGCATGTTAGGACACCGTGTTGTCCACCAATGGGAAATGTTCTAGAAAATCCACTCTGTCCCCTTCTGCCATTGATGGGTGTTTTCAGTGGCATGAAAGACATTGTAATTGTTTTGTGTGTGTCATACTGCTGGCAGTCCTGCAGCAGCATTACTGCAGTGAGGCTGAACACATGAAGTCATGTGTTAACAGTCCCCTGGGGGGACTTCCGGTCGTGACGCCAGCAAGATGGCTGCATAGTTAGAGAGCTCCCGATAAGATTTACAAGAAAGCCCTAAAAACTGCGAGACCACACACTACCACGCTCTCTTTGAGCATCGAGAAGGGGCTAATATGGCTGGTGCAAAGTCACAGATCGTCAGGAAATCACAACGAACTCTTAAAGACGTTACCGAGGAAAGCAGCAGCGAGCCGACGGAACCAAACATCAAGGACCAAGATGGCAGCTCCCAGCACGGAGGCGACACTAACAAACTTATTCTCCAAGAGCTGCGAGAACTGAAGAAAGAAATTCAGGACTCCAGACGTGAGAACAAGAGGGAATTCGGCGAAATCAAAGAGGAAGTGCGGAGCATAAAGACCAGAATGGAAGAAGCCGAGGGTCGCATCGGAACGGCGGAGGAAAGAGTGCAGAACACAGAGGATGCCATGTCGGCCATGCTACAGGTGCTAACGCAGTTTGACGAAGATTTGACCGACCAACAATGCCACGAGAGACGAGATAACATCCGCCTGTTCCAGATGCCAGAAGGGGCAGAGGAGGAATACCCGTCCATGGTTGATTTCATGGAAAAGGTGCTGCAGGTCGGACTGAACTTACCAGAAACAGAGTCACTACATATTCAACGAGCGCACCGCGCGCTCGGACCGAAGCCGGCCGAGGGAGCGCCGCCGAGGTCCATTGTAGCTAAATTCCTCAGCTACAAAACCAAAGAGAGGATAATTGGACTGGCGTGGCAGCAGAAAGGACTGAAGTGGCATGGTCACCAGATCAACGTGGACCACAATCACCCACCACATATCCTCAGAAAGCGCAGAGAGTACACGGAGGCACGCAAAGTACTTAAGGATGAGAAGATCCGATTCAAAACTCTGCACCCAGCGCGCCTGAGGGTCAACTACGAGGACGGGACCAAAACCTACGAGACGGCGGCGGAGGCGACGCGGGACATGAAGAGGAGGGGGTACAACATAACGGAGATCCAGCCCCCGGAGACAATAATGGAGAAGATCAAGCACCTAACGTGGCAGAGGAGCAGCCGTCGCGGAGACAGACGGGCAGGCCACCCAGGACGGAGCGCAGACTTCAGGGAGAAGCTGCAAGCGTTCAGGAGAGATCCACCTGGAAGTGGCGGGACTCCAGAATGATTATACGGCGAGATGGAACATTGTGGACACAAGCTGTTGCTAAGGGGACCCACCTAAAGTGACCTTCGGACCGGAGAGCTGACACACGGAGTAAAGGTTCACGTCTCTGTTGTTTACCGTTTCTTGTTTTCTTGCGTTCTGACTTAAAAATAAGATAAAAACGCATTTCAAAGTATGGAAGAGAGCGTGTGCGCGTGCGTGTGCGCGTGTGTATGCCGAGTGAATGTGCGCGAGGGAGGAGAGGGGGCGCGCCTGAGAGAATGAGCGCGCGATTGTGCACATATAAGTTGAAAGTGCGTAAGAAAGTGAAATTTATATGCACAGATGAGCCAACTTTTGAAATATATACAAATATCGGGTTGAAACAACATGCTACCTAACTATGATGTTAGCCATAGGGGCTCCTCCTACTCCATAAGAGAGATTGAACGCCCCAAGATGGAATAGGGTCGCAGTTAAGACCCCTGCCTTGAAGTTCGGAAAAGCACCTTCTTTTCACTTTCAAGTCACTTTCTTTTGTGTGTTTAAGGTTCAAGTAATCAGGTGCATGTTTTATGTTCGTTCACTTAGTTCACTTTTCTCCTGGGCAGCAAAGGGGAGGCTTCCAAATGACACAACGTTTTCACAAGGAATAACTTAAATGCAGGACATCAAGATAGCTTCGCTGAATGTTAATGGTCTAACGAATCCAAGCAAGAGGGGAAAGATATTGGCAAAATTGAGAAAAGATAAAATACAAATAGCGTATTTGCAAGAGACCCACCTGACTGAGGAGGAGCATGCCAAACTGAATAAACAAGGTTTCAAACACATATACTCATCCGCTTATAGCTCAGGCCGTCGGAGAGGAGTAGCCATACTAATATCCCGAGCAGTACACTATGAACACCTGTCGGAGATCATAGATAAAGATGGCAGATACGTATTGAT